>OZ059906.1:4792400-5187400 GCA_964057215.1 Oscheius myriophilus
TTTTCAAAATTATCAATAATATTTATTTCGCGAAACATTATGATAACTGTAAACTTGTCGAAATGAAAAAAAAAATTAATTTTCAAAATGGCTAAAGACTTGTTCCGCAACTAAAACCCTTTGTTTACAAAAAATCCATCTTTCGAGAAAGACTTGGTTCGCCTGAAATAGTTCAATGCTAACTTTTGCCATAGGGGCGTGGCCTAAATTTCATACTGAAACTATTTTTTTTTGTTCTTTTAAAATTGTAAAAGAGATCCAGATAGAACTATACTGCATTTCCAACGAATGAGCAAGGATTTTCACAAATTTCAAAGGACTAGGTACCTTTGGTCCTGCAACGAACTTTGTTAATTGTCTGCGCACTCCGCTTTTGCAGTGCCCTTTCGCTTATTTAATCTCTGTTCGCATCAATGTTTCAAAACCTTTTTGGTTAAATACGCATTTTTTTCAAGATTGCCCGAAAGTCGAAGACCTTTCGTTGGAAACAGACTATATCTTTTATATATTGTATAGAACTATACTGACTAACTAGACGTTCGAGGAAAATCTAGGCCCTGAGCAATCTGGGTTTCGAAAAGGTTACTCTACTGTTGACTGCATCCATACTCTTAATCTTCTCCTCTCCAACTGCCGCGAATTTCACCTACCTGTCTATTTGCTATTTTTGGACATTTCAAAAGCATTTGACAGCGTTGAAACCAGTTCCATTTTGTCGGCTATGGAGAGCCAAGGAATACATTGACAGGTCATAAATTTTGTCAAAAACCTAGGGTTGGAAAGCAAATCTGAAGTAGTGGTTAATCGTAAGCGGGTGCCGATTCAGGTTGGAAAAGGGGTGCGTCAAGGGGACTGTCTGTCGCCTAGATTGTTCACAGCCGTTCTTGGGGAAGTTTTCCGAGAAATGCGCTGGGACAAAAAGGGAATTAACATAAACGGAAGGTTCCTTAGCCATCTTCTTTTCGCTGATGACGCTGTGCTAATTTCCCATGACGCACGGCAAATTCAGTCAATGGTGACAGAGTTAGAAAAGGGTCTTGCAAAAGTGGGGCTCAAATTAAACGGGGACAAAACTACTGCAATGGCAACTACGAAGTCTAGAACAGTCAAAGTTGGGGGTTCAATAGTTAAGCAAGTCGACAAGGTTGTGTATCTTGGTTCGGAAATTTCCCTAAATGGCAAACAAGACGGCGAAATCCGGCGGCGCATTCGGGCGGCCAAAGGAGCATTTCACAAATATCACACATTTCTCACTAATAAGTCAATTCCTATGAAGATCAGGCGAAAATTGTTTAACGGTTGTGTCCTTCCTGCTTTTACCTATGCTAGTGAAACTTGGGCTGTGACTAAGGCTACTCTTAATACCGTACGGGTAGCCCAAATGCGGATGGAAAGGTTCATGGTAGGGGTGACTTTACTAGATCGAAGGCAGAATGAATGGGTGCGACGGAAAACCGGAGTAAAGGACGTTGTGGCGGAGTGTACTAAGAGGAAGTACAACTGGTGTGAACGTATCGCGAATATGGCGGACTGGAGATGGGCAAGAGCGGTGACGGAGTGGCACCCGAGAGGACCGAACAGAGGAAGAGGAAAACCAAGTGCAAGATGGAGAGACGAGTTCCAGCAGAAGATCGGCCCGACATTCCTCAGACAGGCATCCGACAAAAAGACGTGGTTTGATGTCATGGCGCTGCACGGCCATATATAACTGTTGAATAAAGCGTTAAACAAAAAAAAAAAAAAAAAAAAAAAAAAAATATTGTATGAATTTTGGAAATTTTGCAAAACAGCAAGATGATTTTGAATTCCTTTTTAAAATTGAAAAAAATGCACCAGTTTGCGTTGATAAAGCATTTTGGTTCAAATGTGTGAATTATTGAAAATTATTGACGAAACAAAGGAATTTCGCAATTTCGTGTTTATGAAAAATTGTCTGAAACTGGGAAGATAATTTTCTTTTTTTTTTTTTTTTTTAATTTCTCACGTTGGAGGGCATGGTTTGGAAAAAAAACCGGAGAAGAAGTTTTTGGTTAGAACGTGAAATGATTTGACCTCTGCATTCTGTTTTTGTATGCTTTCGTTGTTTTTGTGAAACTGTGAGGTATTTTAGGAACTTGTGAAAAAATCTGTTTTAATAATTTGGTCCAATTTAGCTGAGCTACTTATCTACGTTGTTACAACAAAAAAAAAAACACGGAAACATAAATTTTAGACTAAATAAATTTTTTTTCCATTTTTTAATAAATGGTGCCAATGTTTCTCCGGTTCGCTTAAAATTTTGCCGCCTCCATTCCACAGTGAATCGGACTTTTGGTAAACTTCAAATTTAAAAATGAAAAATAATACGGAAAAGTGATTTTTCCAGTAACAAAGTTTTTGCATACATACCTTCACATGCGGAGTTCATAAGTCCCTTGTACGCACTGGAAAATTCCAAATACTCGAAAACGCCCAATCCGTTGTAAACTTCTCTGAAAAATAATATTATTTGTTTTATATCAAAATTCCTATTTTGTGATTTTTGCTACACATAGAAAAAAAACTATTTTTACCTTTGCACAAAATTCAATTTTACACGTTATATTTTTTTAAACAGATACTTCTGTTTTACATCATTTGATGTAAGTTTACAGGCTTATGTTTTTTTTAAATAAAAAAATACCCATGGTGGCACTAATTTTTTTTTCTTCAAAATTTATAAAATTACTAATGTTTCAAATCCACGTTGAGACCTCATTTACCTTCGATATTCAATAGATCGATAGCAGTTTACTTTTACCCAAAAAAAAATAATCATTAGAAAAAAAAAGAAAAAGACCAAGCTTTTTATTCTTTAATTCATTGCTTTTATTTTTCACATTTAAATCTTCACTCACTACAATGTTTAATACAATTAAAAAAATAAGGACAGCTTTTTTTGAGTTTTAAATAAACAAGGTTTATTTCAATTAAAACAAAATGAAAAAAAAATAAAATTATCTTTATTTATTACATACTAGCTTTATTATAAAACAAAATTTGTTCAGTTTGAAGAAACATTTTAAAAACATTGAAATACCTGTGAGTTATGTCCGTAAAAGCTTCAAATACATCCAAAGGCGCAGCTTTTGTGTGAATTTCACGGATCTGTAAAAGTAAAATTAAAAAATAAAATTGAAAAATGAACAAACCTTAGGATTTTTCGACCTCACAGGCGTTGATTTGGGATTGAATTCCGGTCGAATAAGAACAACATCGTGACCAGCTTCAACAAGGGATTCCGCGATTCGGATGTTGAAAATTATCTGAAATTCCACATTTTGATTTTTTCCAAAAAAATATTTCTTACAAAAATTTCTATGGTAATGAATATTTTCATGGAACATTATTTTTCTATTCAAACAATATATATTTTTTGAAGACAAGTATTACTAACGACAAAAAACGAAGTCACAAAAGTACATTATCAATTTGAAACATTCATTTTTTGTGTTTAATTCTGATGATGGTCTGATTTAGTGATGCCAAGATATTTTAATATTAATTTTAATTAAAATGGATACTTTAACTGTTTTTAAAAGAATGAATTTTGAATTTTAACATACTTTTTTTTTAAATAAACTCAAAAACTTGGACACATCAAAGCTCATAAATCTCGTCGGAAATTAATTTGAAATCGAAACATTGTAACAAATTCTTCTATAACAAAAACTTAAAAAAGGTTCAAAATTAAGCTGAAACCGTGTTCAGCAGTTTTAAAAACCTTCTGCTCTTTTTATGAGAAATATATATCCAAATGTACGAAAATATAATATTGGGCTTCATCGTAGAACACAAAAAATTTTAACTATAAAATTTCTTATTTAGTAAAACAAAATAAAAACTTAATTTTCGGTTAGAACTATTGCTTGTAATTCAAAAAAGCTTTTACGTGCTTATGAAATAAAATAAACATTTCCGGAAACAATTTTTGTACCTCCAAAAACATTAATTTTTAAGTGTAACGGACAACCAAGTCAAATCTAATCATTGCAACGGGCCGGCCCGTTTTTTTTCTCTTTTTCGTCCTCTATGATTTAGAGCGCTGCAGATCCTCTCCTGCCATCAATTGTTTTTTAGAAAATCAGTTTTTTTCTTTTTCTGAAATTTCAAAAAAAAAAAAAATTCTATTTTTGAAAAAAAAATTTCACTTAACTGTTTCATCAGCTTCGGTAATGCTAGAAAAAATATCTTAACCAATCGGGCTTGTCTCTTTGGTCTTGTGATTTTGAAATAAAAAAAACGTGAAATAAAAAAATTATTTTCAAATATATCTTAGATATTTGCGATAACAAAAAAGCAATCAAATAAAACTCGAAATTGAGTTTTTTTTCAAATTGCGCTACCTCTTCGATAAACAAATGTCCACTGTCGAAAGTTTTCTATCTTTTTTTTGCCTTCATTCACTCTAAAAAAAAAACTCAATTTCGAGTTTTATTTGATTGCTTTTTTGTTATCGCAAATATCTAAGATATATTTGAAAATAATTTTTTTATTTCACGTTTTTTTTATTTCAAAATCACAAGACCAAAGAGACAAGCCCGATTGGTTAAGATATTTTTTATAGCATTACCGAAGCTGATGAAACAGTTAAGTGAAATTTTTTTTTCAAAAATAGAATTTTTTTTTTTTGAAATTTCAGAAAAAGAAAAAAACTGATTTTCTAAAAAACAATTGATGGCAGGAGAGGATCTGCAGCGCTCTAAATCATAGAGGACGAAAAAGAGAAAAAAAACGGGCCGGCCCGTTGCAATGATTAGATTTGACTTGGTTGTCCGTTACACTTAAAAATTAATGTTTTTGGAGGTACAAAAATTGTTTCCGGAAATGTTTATTTTATTTCATAAGCACGTAAAAGCTTTTTTGAATTACAAGTAATAGTTCTAACCGAAAATTAAGTTTTTATTTTGTTTTACTAAATAAGAAATTTTATAGTTAAAATTTTTTGTGTTCTACGATGAAGCCCAATATGAAGCCCAATAGTCTAGGAGTTATGTTTGTTGTATTATTTAAATTTTTTGAAAGTAAATAACCGAATTATGTTTTTTTTAGGAAATATCAAGCTTATTAAACTAAAATTTCATTTTTTACAGTAGGCTAATGTTTTACTCAGGGTTAGTCAAATGACCAGCCTGGTCATTTGGGGGGGCCAGGCCTGGCCTGGGCCTGGCCTGGGCCTGGGGACAACCAGGCCGTCATTTCCAGGCCAGGCCGGTTGGCAGGCCGAATAAAGTTTGCTTAAATTATAATTCTAATTTTTTGGTCAATTTGAATAAGCGAATCAATCACTTTCCTTTACTTTTGCATCACTTTTCGCTCACTTGCTCGCCTCCTACTCGTCTATCCGGGATACTACAATTGTTTCGCTAAGTTTTTATCCTCTTCTTGTGAAAACATGTCCAGTTTAGGTATATCTATTGCTAAAAACGCGAATATCAAAAATCGTTTGTTTTTTCTTTGAAGCAGTTATCGATGGAGAGATTGCAATACAGAATAAACGATTTAAATCAACGTTTTGTGAGTTCTGTAGTTAATTGCTTGGTTATTTTGGTTTTCGACCAGGCCCAGGCCCAGGCCGCGGCCTGGGCCTGCATTTCCAACTAACAGGCCGGCCTGAGCGGCCTGATGACCAACCCTGGTTTTACTCACTCTAAAAACTGAACACAATTGATATACAAGCATTACGTCAGGAATTAAATGAAAAAATGTTTAATTTTCGGAAAAACAAAAATTATCCATGTAATCGTTTTGTTTTAAATTAAATTTCCATTTGAGACCTATTTGACCAATGACATTAAGATAGATTTTTACCATGCAAAAAACGGCTTTATCGTAAAATAACAAAAATGGTCTATATGAATTACATAAATTGGGAAAATTGGCTAAAAGTTGCTTTAAGTTTAAAAAATTATTTCAAATTTTGAAAAGTGTGTTTTTTTTACATTTAAAATCACTGATTTACGAAAGTGTCAAATACGGTTAATATAACCTAAAACAATTTGTCTTCCCTCGGAGCGAAAAAATATTCTTGTTCAAATTTTAAAGACAACCAAGTCAAATCCAATTATTGTAAGTATAATAAATTTTTTCTTTTAATTTTAAAAGTTTCAACTTTAAGTTTAATGCCTTATTTTTTGTTTAAAATTTTATTAACACATTGTTGCAAAAGTTCGCAGTTAAAAAAAGCGCTTTTTTTGAAAATAATATGTCAATTTGTTTTTATTTCAAACTTTTTTGAATTTCGTCGTTTGTTTGTCCTTCATAGTCACTAATTGAAAAATTTAGTAAAATAAAGAAAAGACAACCTTCACATTCGGTGAAATTTTTTCTGAAATTCGTGACAGGCGATATTTTCATACAATGGATTTGAAATTGATTTGATTTGAAACATCCAGTTTGAATCAACTTTGTGGATTTTTTTTAAAAATCGAATCAATGTTTTGTCAACTTGTTGCAGTCGGTGAACAATTTCTGAATAAGTTCCAGAACTGCACTTCCGTACCAAAAGAATATTGCGAATGAAAAAAATGATAACAAAAAAACCTTTTACAATCGAAATTTCGTCTTTCGAAAGAAGTTGGCCTTAAACAGATGCTTGAATTTCAAAAAGAAGAAACATTTTAAAAAGCGTTTTTAAATATCTTATATGAATGTTTCCCAATCTTCGTGAAAATTGATGAAAGCTAATTGAAACAATGTTGCGTTGATTCACGATCCAGTGTTAAAAGATCTTTTCGTTAAAAAAAAAAAAGAAAATTTGCTTAAATAAATGAAAATAAGAAAAACCGCATTTAAATCTAACTGTGGCAGCGGGCTGGCCCGACTGGCTCGCTTTCAAAAACCGCTGGTGGTTTCCCGAAAGAAAATTAGCATTTTACTTTGCATTAATGTTTTGAAAACTTGTGAAAGTCTAAGAACATTAGTTGAAAATGTTGCGAATTCGAAAAATTCCATTCGAAAACATATAGTCCCCTGAATAACACAAAAATAACACAAAAACATTTTGTTTCATAATCGCTGTTTCATTTTTAGGAGAAATGTTGGGTTTGAGAAACTGTGTGAATTACTGTTTCACAAAATTGTGAAAGTCGATCAACTCTAATCCAAACAATTTGTCTACGGGTTAAATTTGTGTACATACATTTTTTTGTAAAATTTATTTTTACTAGTGTAAAACAGCTAAATTGGCCCATTAAAAGCCAATCCGACTATTTTTCTTAACAATAATGGCTGGGTCGGCCCGAGAACTTAGCCTGAGAACGTTTTTTTGATCGATCGAGATTTGTTTTTCGATGAATGTGTATTTTTATAGGGAACTTAAGAGATTTGACATTTCCTATTTAAATTTCAAAACGGTTTCTGAGTGATAATAGTGCGGTCTTTCTAGAAAATGTAGCTTGAAGGCTCGAGGCGTCAGCAACTTAGTGCAATCACTTGATATCCGTACTGATAAGGCAGAATGCTCACAAAACTGCATTGTTTTGGGCAAAGTGCAAATTTAACTGCAAATAAAATCTTCACAAAACTCGAAAGGAACATTGTTCACTCCTCTTGTAACTCTTTGGCTGAGTCTTGTAAAAACGTACATGGAAATGACAGGTGAAATTTTTTTTTTTGTTGCAAAATCGAACTAACGTAATTTGTTTTTACCCCTTATATTTTAAAATTTTATCAACTTTGCTAAACCTGAAACAATGTGTTTGAAGCAATGAGTTTTTTTCCCTTTTTGTTGAACAAATTTGTTCTTTTTCTAAGTCCCAATTTAAAAATTGAGGATATTGATTCGTAAAAGAGGAGTGCGCAGACAGTTAAACGAATCGGTGCGGGACAAAATGCATCGATCTAGTCCTTCAAAATTTGATCAAATCTTTTTTTTAGTGTTTTCTCGTTGGGAACTTAAAAATTGTAGTCTAAAAATATTCTCTAAAAATATAATTTTTTAAAATAAAGGCGTTTCCCCAAATGTTTCACTTTGCTTTTTTCATACCGAATTTTGTTTTTACATCAGTCGGCTAATCACAGATGCAGCTGATTAAAAACACAGCGGTAAGAACTCCAAAAAATGTACAAACATCTTTTCAACATAAATAAGTGCATCAAGAATTGCAAAAACAGAAAAGTACAAAAATCAAGAAGATATCAGCTAAAACTGGGCATTTTTTGCCAGAAATTCGTAATATTGATGGTAACACACCTCACACCCGTGATAAATAAAGTTTATTTTTGTTTTTTATATCCCATTGCACTCCCGGTTTTATGAAAAACAAATAACTCGTAAAAATATATTTTTGGCAGTTGAATTAGTGCTTCGATTATTAAAAAAAGGTAAAGTTCACGTCATAAATTTCAATCGTCGAATTTTCCATTAAGTTATAGTCTTCGCCAATTTTACTTCTTGGCCGTTTCGCAAATGTAACCCTGACGCAGTATTGCGTACGCATCCTAAAAAACAGGATTTTCGTACGCAAATTCGCGTCTGGTGTCATTTGCACAGAGGTAAGAGGGAAATTGGGCAAAGTAGCATTGGCGACGACTATATTTCCATTTTGTTTCTGTTTGTTTTGTGAAAGTGTGTTTTTAGAATCGCAAAATACTTTGAAAGTGAATTGAATTCACAAAAAAATATTCTGGTAAGTATTTTTTAAAAACCTTTCAAAAAAAATCATGAAAAAATTGAAAATGGGTTTTACCCATTTAACTTGAATGTTTTATAGTCTGTTTCCAAAGGACGGTCTTCGATTTTCGGGCAATCGTGAAAAACTACACTTATTAAATCAAAAAAGATTTGAAACATAGAAGTGAATAGGGATATATTAAGCGAAAGAGCACTGTAAAAGCAGAGTGCGCAGACAATTAGCTGAAATCGTTACGGGACCAAAGGTACCTAGTCCTTTAAAAATTGGGAAAATCCTTGCCCATTCGTTGGAAATTTTTTATATCAACTTGTTAAAGAATTGTCTGCAATATTAGGTATTCACGTTGTCTATTTTGAACAATCATTTTCTTTTTCCAAGTCGTGCTATAGTCTGTTTCCAAGAGAAGGTTTTTGACTTTCGGAAAATCTTGAGAATTTCTCCTATTTAACAAAGAAGGTGTTGAAACATTGAAGTGAACAGACATTTAGTAAGCGAAAGAGCACTGTAAAGGAGGAGTGCGCAGACATTTAACTAAGATCGTTGCGGGACCAAAGGTACCTAGTCCTTTAAAATTTCTGAAAATCCTTGCCCATTCGTTGGAAATGGAGTATATCCAGTTATCTTGTTAGTTTACTCAAATGTTTTCCAAGACAAAAAGCATAAATAAGCGAAACAGCACTGCAAAATTGGAGTGCGCAGGCAGTTAAACGGATCGCTGCGGGAACAAAAACACCTCGAAAAAAAAAACACCTAGAAATTTGGCCTTTAGAAATTTGGCCAAATCTTTGTTATTTGTGCTCGTTAGGAACTTAAAATATTTAGACCACATCAATGTTTTTTCGATATTTTAAATCGTTGAACATTATTTGAAAAGTTGCTCGTATTCTGCTTTTCATACCTGACTGTTACTGAAAGCGGCCGTAAATATTCCAATTTTTGCCGCATTCGCAAGTGTAAAGAGCAGTGGGAGCAGGCGAAGACACCGCATAGCAGCACTGCTTATCTCTGCTTATCTAAGGGGCCAACTGATGAAACGGCGAGGGAACAAAAGGACGCCCCGCCCCCGAGTTGGCCCAAGTCCGGTTGAAAAATATGGTCAAAAAGGCCAAACATTTTGGGTTATAGTCTATTTCCAATCTTGAGACGGCGACTTTTGAATGACCCTGGATTTCCTTGGTATTTAACCTTTCACGATATAAAACATCGAAGTGAATATCAATAAAATATGCAAAATAGCACTGTAACAGAGGAGTGCGCAGACAATTAGACGATCGCGGCGGGACCCATTGTACCTAGTCCTTTAGGAAAATCCCCTTTTCCTTGTCTCAGTTTTGGAAATGCCCTATATAATCTGTTTCCAAAGGACGGTATTCGAATTTCGGGCAATCTTGACAACTAACACGTATTTATCCAAACGGGATTCGAAACATTTAATTTAACGAAGATAAATATACAAAAGCGGAGTGCGTAGACATTTATCTAAGATCGTTGCGGGACCAAAGGTACCTACCTGGTCCCTTAAAATTTTTGAAAATCCTTGCCCATTCGTTGGAAATGAAGTGTAGCATTTTTCATTCCACGCTAAATTACGTACAACAACGTATTATGCCGGGCTGCGTACAAATTGAAAAACTCAAAGTTTGAAAATTTTGAATGCGATGTCATTCATTTTTTTTCATTCTTTTTCTCCGCCATTTCGACAATATTCAGTTTGGTGAAATATTGAGCAAGTGTTATTTATTCATTTGGTGAAATAATCAAAGTTATCAGCTTTCGAAAAAAAGGAATTGCAAAAATCTCTGTTTTATATTCTTTTTCGTTAAAAAGTGAGGACTTTTTTTTTTTTTTTTAATTTTATGTTTATTTCAATGTTTTACGCAACTTTGATATTCTGGGGTTACGTTTCACTGCTACTTCGCAAATGTAAGATGTGCAAGCTTCTGATAACAATTCTTCGACTAAGACATTTTTGGTCACACGTGACATTGCGTACTCGTTACGAAAGAGTTTTTTCAAAGTGAATTACGTACAACAACGTATTATGCCGGGCTGCACCGTATAGTGCGTTTCCAAAAAAGAGTTAAGGAAAATGGGATTTGCCTAAAGGACAGGTACATTTGGTCCCGCCGCCAAAAAAAACGCCAAAAAAAAAACAATAAAATTGACAAACTTCACCTTTTTGTGTTTTTTTTTTGTTTTGTACAATTTTTCGCAAAAGTTGATTATTCTGATTTTAAAAAATGATTAGTTGTAAAGCGTTTTCTGTCCCACACAGTAATGCGTACTTGCTATAAGTTACTATAATGCCATGATAACTTTTGTGAACAATTTTGTTTTTCGATTTGAGCAATGTTTCGCATAATGATTTAATGAAAATGGAATTTCATGCCAACACCTTGCCTAAGACATTTTTTATCTGACGTCATATTTCGTACTGGTGATGAAACAGTGTTATGTTAAAGAACGCACTGTTTGAAAATTTGGTCTGAAAGGACAAAATAACATTTTAAATATAATAACAAACTGGAAAGGAACGTTTTCTTTCGAATATATGAAAAAATGAGATGTCATGTAGTTTTGTTACATTTTCAATGTTTCACAAAAGTTGGTTATTCCGACAATAAATTCCCGTTTCGTTTTAACGAGAAGAGTCGTGTTGTCATAATTGCAATATTCAAAAATTTCGGATGAAACATTTTTCATTTCACGCCGTAATACGTACCAAAGCAAATATAGGCCGGTTGGGAAACTCCCTGGGAAAGGACACAATAACACTTTCGATCTCACGCTAAATTGCGTACAAAGACAGTTACAATCTATTTTGCTTTTACTGTTCTGCTTAATGTTTTACAAAAGTTTGTATTTATTTGATTCAAAAACAGGAGAGTAATTATTCTTGCATCGACGTTTTTCACGCACTTTCACGTACCTGGCCAAAAAGAAATTTAGTGCATTATTGCTTACCGAAGCCGAAAAAACCAAAGTGAACAAAAGAACGCCCTTTCCGTGAGTTGGCCGAATTACGGTTGGAAAATATGTGCAAAAGAGCAAATCAACATTTTTCATTCCACGCGAAAAATATGAATTTTTGAACTATCTCTTTTTTGTTATGACCAATGTTACAAAAAAGTTTTGATAATTTTAATTCTGAAACATTTCGTTCAAAGGTCAAAAAATGAAGCTAAACGAATTATATTGGCAACGATATTTTTTGGTCATGGAATATTGCGTACTTATACGAAAAATGAGTTATTTCTATCTGTTCAATATTTAAGTTTTAGTGAATGACATAACAAGAAGTACAGGAGCCTTGTGCGAGAAATCTAGTGCCTAAGCAAATTTTCCGAAACATTGATTAGAAATTTATCGGTTTTCAATTTACAGAAAACAGTAACACAAAAAGAATAGTCCGATTTTTCCAAGCTTAGCTATAGTCTTCGCCAATTTTACTTCTTGGCCGATTCGCAAATGTAACCCTGAAGCTGTAATGCGTACGCATCCTAAAAAACAGGATTTTCGTACGCAAAATCGCGTTTCGTGTCATTTGCACGTTCTGCTATCTATAATTCAAACAAAAATTAGAAAAAAATTGAAGTAATGACAAAATGCGTAAAAATGAAAAAAGTAAAAAAAAAACAGCCAAAATGAAAAAAATGTCAAAAAATTCATTATATTACTTCAATGTTTTGCTAATATAACAAGTTTCTGTTTATCCTTTCTTTCCGTTTGCTCGTTCTAGGATTTTAGCTGAATTGTCTAAATTGACCGGGTTGATTTATAAAATCCGATTTCATTAATTTCCTTCTCATGAATTTCCGTGACCTTAACTTCGTTAACAACGTGACAAACAAATAGTCTGTTTACAAGTGCAGAACATTTGGTACATTTAACCATTTTTTTATTTCTTATCTTATTTTCTATTTTTATTTTCTTGTCAAAATATAAATGTGTATTGTTACTTCGATCTCAGCAATTAGAACGTTACCATTCGTTTTAAAAAAAAAATTGGCTATCTAGTAACTAAATTTTTAACATTTTAATTTTTACCGATAACACCTCAATGCTGCAGTAACAATTAAGAAAACAGTTCTTGCAAGAAATGCAGTTCGTCGACTCCTTGCCCACAATTTGCAAAAAAAAAATTATATCGGTATATCAAGTAGCATCGCCAAAAACTCCCCCAAAAGCAAGCTCGTTTGAAAGTTTTTTAGGTTAACATTTTTTCGCAACAATTTTTTTCAATTTTTTTCGCAACAGCACTGCAAAATTGGAGTGCGCAGGCAATTGCGCGAAGTAGCATTGGCGACGACTATATACTCTACTGAAGTCCCTTAAAAAATTGTAAATTGCGAAATTCAAATTGAAACATTGCCCGTAAACAACTTGGCCGAATCACTGATACCAAGTGGTGATAACGCTCACTTGTCAAAGAAACTTGCGCCTTTTAAATCACATTGAAGCTGATGAACGCACAGAAGGGTTTTTTTTTACAAACATTAAAAAACAATAATATATTTTTTTGATTATTTTAAATTGTGAATTGATTCCAACTTTTTCATTACATACTACGAACCAAATACTGCATTGTTGTTCTCTTATTCGAGGTAAACGTAACATTAAAATGTGTTCCAAAAATTTTAGAATAATTTTTTGAATATATGGAAATTCTTAAAAAAAAAAAAAGGTTTTGTAAAAAGAACATATTTTTCGGAAGTTTCATAACTTTTCTTCATAAAATTTTTTTCCGATATACCAGAAATAATTGTGTCGAGTAAAGCGATTTCCTTTGTAATTAAAAAAAGTCAGGCAGTTTTTCGCCGAAAATCTCTAAAGATAAATAAAATTTAATTTTAAAAAAATTTAATTTTAAAAAGTCAAAAATTTACATTGTTGTTTCAAAGAAATCGTTGTTTGATGGCTTGAAACGTCACTTAGTGCAATCACTAAAACCAGAACTGATAAGACAGAACATGCTCCCAAAATTGCATTGTTGTCGACGAAGTGCAACTTTTAAACTGTAAGTAAAATAAAAATTCCCAAAAATAAATTAAATAATGTAAAAACGCCTTACACTCAAAAGGTTTGTAGACTTTTTGAATAACAGAAACAAACTATTTAAAAAAAAACAAAAATAAGCTTCCTCACATTTTTTTATTGTGCAAAAGTCATTGATTCACGAGAGTGATTTTTTCGGCTTTCTTTCAAAAACATACGGATTCAGAAAGGCCTGTGAAAAAAAGCGATTAAAACTGTTTTCGGTTTGAAAATTTGAAAAAAAGAAACCAATAATGAAAATGCAGTTGAAAATAATTGTTTAATTTTCTATACAATAATTCTTCATTTTGAAAATTAAATAAAAAAACATGCATATGCTAATTTTTTTAAGAGTACATTAATGTTATGTCAACGTGCCAATTGGATCGAAAATCTTCTACAACAATGTGACGACTCCTGCTTACGGTGGTAAATTAATAAATTCTTTTTTCGGCACAGGATGAACGTAACATTGACATCGAAAAGTTCTAATTTAAGTTTTAGCTTAGAAACTTTGAAAAAATATTTTCCGATATACCAAAAAAAATTTTGTCGAGTAAGGCAAATTTGTGAATTTGAAAAAGCCAGGCAGTTTTTCGCCGAAAATCTCTAAAGATAAATAAAAAAAGTCGTCGCCAATGCTACTTCTCACAATTTGGCTCTTAGCTCTGTGCAAATGACACCAGACGCGAATTTGCGTACGAAAATCCTGGGTTTAAGGATACGTACGCAATACTGCGTCAGGGTTATATTTGCGAATCGGGTAAGAAGTAAAATTGGCGAAGACTATAATTGTTTGATTGTTCAAAAGTCATTGATGCACATGAACTTTGAGATGTTTTCCGCGTTTTTTTCATCTGAGCTTTGCAATCAACGCGGGTTTAAAATTATGGAATTGCGATTGACAATAATTGTTTGAATTTCTATGCAAAAAATGCTTCATTAGGCAAATTATAAATATTCTTTTTTTTAAGTACTTCACTGTTTTGGCAACTTGCCCAAATGAACGAACAATTTCTGAAACAATGGGTTCATCCGATGGAAAACTAATCAATTCTGTTTTAGAACATGGTGAACGTAACATTAACATTAATATGTATAGTTTTAAATTAATTTTTGAAGTGTAAAGAAAAATTTTAAAAAAAAAGATTACGCAAAAAAGCATTTTCGACAGAATGTTTTATTTGTTTGAAAAAATGTTTTTCGAAATAACCGCAATTACTTTTATTTTTATGCAAAAGTCATTGATGCGAAAGAACGATTTTTTCGGCTTTCGACCTTCTGAGATTTGTAATTTTTAAAAAAAAAATGTTCAGAAAGCCCCGTGAAAAAAAGCGATTACAACTGTTTTCGGTTTGAAAATTAAAAAAAATAAAACAAGAATGAAAATGCAGTTGAAAATAATTGTTTAATTTTCTATACAAAAAAACATGCAAATATTGATTTTTAATATACTTTAATGTTACGTCAACTTGCTAATGCGATCGAACATCTTCTGCAACAATGTGAAGACTCGTGCTTACGGTGGTAAATTAATAAATTCTTTTTTTCGAAACAAAATGAACGTAACTTTGACATTGAAAAGTATAGTTTTAAATTTTTAGCTTAAAAAAACTACTATAAAATGATTTTTTTCAGTTGTTTTTAGTAGTGCTTCCCGAAATTCTATACACAAAAATGCAACAAAATTTGTACTCTGTTCTTTGTTTTTAAAATTGGACTTTGAATTTTTATGACCAAATGTAAATTGGCCGTTGTCGATTCTCTCAGACATCGCGTCTTAATGGAAATTTCGTTTCAGAATAACCTGCTTTTTAAAAAGGCGTTTGGGTATTGTCTCTGAAAAGAAACAAATCATGTATAAAACGTATTGAAAAACTGAACTGAAGAATATATTAATCTTTTTTTTTGTAAACACGATAATTTGAAATTTCAGATTTTTCAATTCAATATTTAGAATTTTCCCGAAGACTAAAATTGTTTTTACACTGCTTAAAATAAACTTTAGCACAATTTCAACTTTAAGATTTTCTAATGTTTCAGAAAAAAAAGTGAAGGTTAAAGTTAAACTTTCAGTTCCTCGTATTACACGTTTGTTTGAACTGGATTTTCTTTATTTCTACTTTGAGACAATACGCAAAACAGCAAAGCGGATGGTCTGATTTCCAATCGTATTTTTCGAACCAAAAAACCACTTCAAGAAAACGAATAAAAAATTATGTTAAAAAAATTAAACTTTTACATGAATCGTAAAGAAAGACTTTGAAGCATTTTATTGAAGCCTGGTATGGTTTTAAATTAGCTAATGAATTGTTGTTTTTTTTTTGCTAAAATGATGCAACTTTTTTTTTCTTTTCAATTTCGCGATTTGAAATTTTAAAGCACACGACATACTTTTGTCATAGTACCAGGAAAAATGTTACCTGGTTTCAGAAAAAAACGACTTTTTTTAAAATTTTTGTTCCACAGTTGCTCTAGGTCTGTTTTTCAAATGATTTCACAAGAAACCGATGGCAAAGAAAAAACAAACAACACAAGAAAATCTTAAAACTAAACTAAGAACAAAGTTAAAGGTGTTTAAAAAACGATTTTCTTTAGAAATAAGATTTTCTTTAGAAATGAGAAATTTCGTTTTTCAAATGCTTCAATTGGGAGGCAAAGAAGGAGGTTGAAGTTTCCTTTAGTACGTCGTCGTGGAAACGCATAAATTACGAAATCCAAATACACAGCGTTTCTATTTCTTCTTTTTTCAAAATTATGTTTTTACCACCTTCAAATTATAAGAATAAAAAAATAACTGTATTTCCCCATTTCCACAAAAAACAACGGTTTCGGCTTCGGGACCGCCCGTTAACTCAAAGTACGCAAAATGACGTCAGGCCGAAAATGTAAATATTTAACTTTTCAGTCATCTTGGGGCACAGAAAAGTATCTCTGAATGCAAAAAACAAAATTTCAAAATGGGAAATTTTAAATTTAACTTTTACATAAATCGAATTGTTCAACCCCACCACCTTATCACAATGGGTCTAACTGAAATGTAGCATTGTTCAAAGTTTCAAGTTTGAAAACCATCAAAAATAATATTTTCTACTTTGCACAGCCCGTAGTTCGTGCTGTGGTGCCTTCTTATCAGCTGATGCACTAGGTGTAAGTTGGATTTGCTCAAAGTTCTGGTCCAATCCATTGAAGCACAGAAACATGAAAAATCAAACTATTTCCCAAATCACAAATGAGAGGGCCAATCATCAGCCGAAACTTTGTGAAAACTTCTTCACACATTGAAACTGTCGCCTAAAGTTTACCAAATTTACAAAATTTACAAAGTTTGCACAAAACATTACTGCGCCTGAAACTTTTTTTTTGATATTTTCTTTCTCACGCTGTTTTGCGTAATGGAAAAAGCGTGAACAAGATAATGTTATAGGGTGATGTTCATTTTACATTTGATCTTCAGCCAAAGAAGAAGACAAATTGAGCGATTGCTTTGGAAATCGGACCACCCATCCGTACAATCACCAGCTGATCACATATCACAGAATTTTTGTATACATTGTACTTGATACAGCAGCTGATAACAATAAATCACAAAGCTTATCGCGAGAAACCCCCACACTTGAGTGTAGTATTATTGCGTTCACTGGAACAGAGGGGGAAGGGGGGAGAGAGAGAGAGAGAGAGAGAGAGAGAGAGAGAGAGAAAGAGAGAGAGAGATGAACGGCTATGGAATGAATGTATGAAGAGAGAAGTTTTCTCTCTGTCTCCCTGTCTCTCTGTCTCTCTGTCTCTCTGTCTCTCTGTCTCTCTGTCTCTCTGTCTCTCTGTCTCTCTGTCTCTCTGTCTCTCTGTCTCTCTGTCTCTCTGTCTCTCTGTCTCTCTGTCTCTCTGTCTCTCTGTCTCTCTGTCTCGTCTCTCTGTCTCTCTGTCTCTCTGTCTCTCTGTCTCTCTGTCTCTCTGTCTCTCTGTCTCTCTGTCTCTCTGTCTCTCTGTCTCTCTGTCTCTCTGTCTCTCTCAGTCTCTCTCTCAGTCTCAGTTTCAGTCTCAGTCTCAGTCTCAGTCTCAGTCTCAGTCTCAGTCTCAGTCTCAGTCTCAGTCTCAGTCTCAGTCTCAGTCTCAGTCTCAGTCTCAGTCTCAGTCTCAGTCTCAGTCTCAGTCTCAGTCTCAGTCTCAGTCTCTGCCTCTGCCTCTCTCTCTCTCTCTCTCTCTCTCTCTCTCTCTCTGTCTGCCTTCAATCTCTTTTTCGCTGGTATTTTCACCATACAATCTGATGCACTTTATTTGGTTATAGGGCATTTCCAAGACTGAGACAAGGAAAAGGAGATTTTAATAAAGGACTAGGTAGAATGGGTCCCGCCGCGATCGTCTAATTGTCTGCGCACTCATCTGTTACAATGCTATTTCGCATAATTATTTTTGTTCACTTCGATGTTTCAAATCTAATGGTTAAATACCAAGGAAATCCAGGGTCATTCAAAAGTCGTCGTCTCAAGATTGGAAATAGCCTATAGTAGCTGAAAAAAAAACAACAAGGAAAGCATTTTGTGTTAAAAACAAGAATCACAGACGGTTTCCACTGGGTCCAGGTTTATCCTTTTCGTTTTGAGGATTAGTTTTTCTTGGCAGATCAGATCTGTTGGGTTTATTCTTTATTTTGCCTTTTTTATCTAAACTTTGAGATTTTGAATGTAAACATTTGCCTACCTCTCTTCACCAAACCTTTAAAAATCTGGCACTCTTTTCCACACCTGTACAGTTTTGCCTCATTTTGTTGAGCGGTTTTTGTGTCGTATGGGCAACACCAATAGTACGAACCTCCATTGTTCGTTCTTTCTCCTAGTTCAAGGACAAGAATTTTGTGGTAGTCGTTGACATCAATGCTAATCTTCTCAAACACACGCCGTATTTCATTAACAGCATCCGTTTGATCGAAACGTTGCGGAGCAGAAGCTACTTTTACGACTATTTCGACAGGATCCAGAGGCTTATGCACAGTGACGACTTCTGAAGCAAAGTATCCTAGTGTCTTTTCTGTTTCCTTGGTAAAAATGACATCGGGTTGCGTTCACATTTCTCTTGACATTTGTTTGGAAATTAGATGGAAGAATGTTGCACATCAAAGGAGGACAGAAGATATTTGCTCTTCGATTTCTAACTTTTGCGCCTGCAGCGACCACTTTGTCTTTAAGATTCGCATCCCCAAGAAGATGAGCATGATCTACTTCACTTGAAATAGGTAGAGTGTTAAGTATTTTAGGGCATTCATTCCGTCCGCGATTGTTTGGCGAATGATACATCGACATCGCCCGGTGAATCTGGTTGTTCAGCTTTACATCGACGGAAAGATACTCGCAATCTCCGCCCGTACTAGTCTTTCCGTTCGCTTCGTGCTTGCAATCCATAAGAAAACCACTCATCTTGTTACCGATACATCCGTCCAGAGATTTTTTGTACAAAATAATCAGGCCTCGCGTTGTTTCCAAATGATCTTCTTTAGGAAGCTCCCTGAATTGAGCATTTGTTAAAAAATCAAGGGTCAAAAAGTTATTATTCGTCGAGTTAGAAGTGAGTGTATGAGTGTGTGAATGTATGAGTGTGTGAGTGTGTGAGTGTGTGAGTGTGTGAGTGTGTGAGTGTGTGAGTGTGTGAGTGTGTGAGTGTGTGAGTGTGTGAGTGTGTGAGTGTGTGAGTGTGTGAGTGTGTGAGTGTGTGAGTGTGTGAGTGTGTGAGTGTGTGAGTGTGTGAGTGTGTGAGTGTGTGAGTGTGTGAGTGTGTGAGTGTGTGAGTGTGTGAGTGTGTGAGTGTGTGAGTGTGTGAGTGTGTGAGTGTGTGAGTGTGTGAGTGTGTGAGTGTGTGAGTGTGTGAGTGTGTGAGTGTGTGAGTGTGTGAGCGCGTGAGTGTGTGAGTGTGTGAGTGTGTGAGTGTGTGAGTGTGTGAGTGTGTGAGTGTGTGAGTGTGTGAGTGTGTGAGTGTGTGAGTGTGTGAGTGTGTGAGTGTGTGAGTGTGTGAGTGTGTGAGTGTGTGAGTGTGTGAGTGTGTGAGTGTGTGAGTGTGTGAGTGTGTGAGTGTGTGAGTGTGTGAGTGTGTGAGTGTGTGAGTGTGTGAGTGTGTGAGTGTGTGAGTGTGTGAGTGTGTGAGTGTGTGAGTGTGTGAGTGTGTGAGTGTGTGAGTGTGTGAGTGTGTGAGTGTGTGAGTGTGTGAGTGTGTGAGTGTGTGAGTGTGTGAGTGTGTGAGTGTGTGAGTGTGTGAGTGTGTGAGTGTGTGAGTGTGTGAGTGTTTGGGTGTGGGAGTGTGTGTTGCGTGAACTGTAGTAGAAATTAGGTGACCGCAGGCTAACTGAGCGGCCAAAGGCCGGGAATCCCTGCGGCCACAGGCCGGTCAACTCGGGGGGAGGGGCACGAGAGGCCGGAGGCGGTCCGTATCTCCTGGTAAAATAATTTAGAAAGCAAGCCCCAAAACAATGTCGTTATCACAAGTTGTGCAGCTCTTTAAACCTTAGTGTTTAAATAAAAGAACTCACGTGTAATAATAAATCTCTGAGAATTTCCAATACGAATGAATGTCAATGGATCGAGGTTCCTGTAGAAGAATAATGTCGAACTTTAGAATGTGGCTAAGAATTGTCATTACAGGATACTGCCACAATTTCATGTGGTGACCAACATTCCAGCATCCAACAAAAATCTGAATTTTTTAATTCAAAGGTCTTCAATTTCCCCTACAGTTCCTTGATGGGATCTAAATGGCTCGTTTGGCAGTTCTGGGCAAAAAATGTGATGGTTCTAAAAATTTTCGGTTAAGGAAAGAATTATTAATACTTACGTTATGCAGTTTTGAAAAAAGTCGAGATATTTTCGAGTTTGGGTCTAGAAAATTCCTTTCGATTCCCGATTCTTCCTCGGTGTCACCAATTCGAATGCTCACTAAAATTGTTTTATGCACGCTTTTTTGCAGGACTAACCCTGATCATCAACCCTTAATTGGCTCAGCATCGTGGCTTCTTCAACAAACTTTAAAAAAATCATTAAGCTATATAATCATTGAATTCGAAAGATTTGGGGGTATGTCCAAAAAAGAATTCACCTTTTCAAGCATGACTTTATTGGAGATTTTTTCGTCTTTGACCATAGCAACGGGGGCTTCTTCTGAATTATCCTCTGAAACAAATAAAATGATTTTTCATCCTAAAAATTCTATTTTTCCCAATTGTTAAAGGAAGAGTGATAGTTTTCCGCGCTTTTGTTATTCTTTGGGTTCATTTAATCGAGTTGTGCGTTTTTTACTCAGAATCGTTTTCTTTTTAAAGCCCAGTTCTTTAAAAACCCAAGCAGCCGAAGGCTACTTACCTAAGCGGCCGCAGGAGGCCGAAGGCCGCCCCAGACCGACAAATGCTGCTCGAGCGGCCGTAGGCTGCCTATCTGAGCGGTCGTAGGCCGCCTAACTCGACCGAAGGCCGCGATCGCTCAGAAGGCGATGTCTTTTGGTCCCTAATTTTAACACGTCGTCTTTATAAAAGTCGAACAGGTTAAAAATAATGGTCTTAGATTTGGCTGATTTTTAGTATATCCAATGGCCCAAAAACCTTAAACTGGTACGTTTGGGACCATGTTGATTTTTTTGGCCCCGGTTAGAATAGGTGCTCAAAAAAACGGTAGAAATTTCAACGTTGACCAAATTGTAATTTTAAAAGTGCATTTTGCAGCAAATTCAATTTCTAAAAACTTTAACTTTTGATGTCTGACATTTCAGTTTAAGATTTTTGATAAAATCAGCCGAATCCAAGACCTTTTCCAAAAAGATGTTGTCCCTGCTCGAACTTTATAGAGACTACGTCTTAGCCACCGACGATGGAAAATAATGAATAGAGATAAAACAGGCAAAATAGAAAAGATGAGTGCACAGACAATTGAACGATCGCGGCGGGACCAAAGTTAACTTGAAAAAAATCTCGTGTCCTTGTCTATTTTTCGAAAACGCACTATGGCTAGCAACTGAATATTTTCTATTAATACAGCTTGAACATGCTTATAGTCTATGTCCAACGAAAGGTTTGCGACTATTCAGTTGATATCCAATCGTATTTAAGCACTAACGATTTCAAAAATTTAACTGAATTAAGTAAATAGCACTGTGAAAGAGGAAACGCCGACAATTTAGCGAGCGCGGCGGGACCTAATGTGCCATCCTTTTAAGTTTTGACCGAAAACAGGTGCCGTTTTTCGGAAACACACTATAATCAAGAAACTTGTGAAAAAGTGCCGGAATGGCCCTCTAATCAAAAGTTTTTCATTAGCTCACCTTTTTTGACTTTTTCCAACTTGGCAGTACCGCCATTGATCGTTTGATCCAGTGGCTCCACCTTGAGCTCCGCCTGTTGCATATCTAAAAAAATTACAAATTTATAAAACGGTTGAAATGCTAACATAATTTATAATTACTTACTAATTTCACTATTACGCAGCGAAGTATCACTCACGATGTCTTGTCCCGGCGTTTCCTCCACTTGTCCTTCGAAACTACCCAAGTTGTTAGGTTTTGTAGTTCTCAAATCTATTTGTTTTACAGGTTCATCTAAAATCTATATACAATACGAAGAAAAATCACTTCCCCGTGGTGGATAGCTCCTCTCTGGTTACCTAGGGAACAGCCTCCGCTGGCGGCCACATTCCCATCAAGCGCCGCTCGGAAAAGCGCTATATAGCTGTCGCCAAATTGGAATCATGCCAATAACATTAGAATGTTCCAGTGATCCTCGGTTGGTATTGAAATTTGTAGTCTAATCAGTCGTCGACAGAGCATTCTTTGCATGTTTCTGCAATTAGCATAAGATTTCGGTTTGGCGACAGCTATAGTCTATTTCCAATGTAAGGTCGCCGACTTTCCACCGACTTTTTGATTTCCGCTCTTATTTATCCGCTGAAAATTTGAAACACTGAAATGGAAATAAATTAAACAAGCGAAAGAGCAGTGTAAAAGAGGAGTGCGCAGACAAATATAGTGTGTTTCCAAAAAACGGCACCGGTTGTGGCCATAAGCCTTAAAGGAAGGCACATTAGGTCCCGCCACAATCTTGCAAACATTTTGTAATTGTCTGCGGACTCCTCTTTCAGCTTCATTTTCTGGCCGGGGTGAGCTCTGTCATCAAGATTGCAGGTGACGTTGAGCTTGACGTTGAGGCTCACGGGTGAGATTGAGGCTGCGAAATAGGGAAGGAAGACGGCAATGAGCTGAAAGTGTGAGTGTGTGAGTGTGTGATATTTGAAAAACACTTTGTTCATTTCTTTGTTTTTTCAACTGTTTCCGAATGAACCAAAAAAACGGGCTTTATTTCAAAGTACTGCTTGAATTAAATTGTTTTTCAACCAAAAGAACCCGTCAAAGAATTTGTCAAAAAAAGCTGTCGAGAATTGTCCAAAAGAATTAGAATTAGGTTCATTTTGAAAAATTTTTTTCAAAGTTTTTGAGGCTGAATTCGTGGTTATGTAAACTTTATTTTCCATTTTTTTCAAGTTTTCTCTTTGCAATGTAAAATTTTGAAGGGTTAAGTGACGCCCCAAGACTGTCTTTTTTAAAACAATAACATTATCCTATGAAAGTGAAACATTCCCAAAGACTATCTTTATTTTGCGAAATTTTTTGACAACTTTTGTTTTCTTAAAAATTAAAAACAAATTTCAGCAAAAAAACTGAATCGAAAATTTTGAATTTTTCCCCATGCGTTTTGAAAAAAATATGGAAGCATAAAATGGAAACCACACGCAAATCGCGTCGTGAAAATGTTCATTTTGGTTTAATGTTAATGAAACATTGAAACATTCTGTGTTTTTCCTTTTTTTTTCCTTTAAATAATTGTAACTGGGCCTTAGATACATTACTTATTTTCCAAGTTTTCGAAAGCTGACTGGAAATCTTCGCATCGCCGCATTGTTTTCTCTGAACCAATAAAATAATAATGTGAAAGCGAAACATTCGACGAACTTTACTTTTTCAAATTCCTTGACAGCTTTTGGTTTTCTTATTCATTTTCAAACGGGAAAAAATTTCTCAAGCTTTTTCTCATACAAACGCACTACAACCAATACAACCATCCAAACAAACAAGAGCAGACGGTGTGATTTCTGAAATACATTGAGCCTGTTCTTGTAAAGCGTAGTTAGAGTGTGTGAGTGTGTGAGCGTGTTTTATAGACTCACTCACTTATTCACAAACGAGCGATCATATAAATATCATATAGAAAGAGGTTTTCAAAAGAATGAACAAACATTTTCTTCTCGTTTTAGCCAACATTCACCCAAACCACCCCATCCATTGAGGTTCGCTTTTCCACATGATAATTCTGTCATTTTTTGAATTGTGTTCTTTCTCTTGCATAATATTATAATTAGTTTATGCTAAATTAGCATTTTATTTTCTCATTTTCCTCAATCCCCTGTTATTCATTTTTCTCACTTCTTTCATGATGGTCGCTATTTTCTTCACATCTGAAATTTCTCAACAAAATTTGTCATAATTTTGGATGTGAATTTGAACTAGGCGGAAAACTTCAAGGACACAAAAAATAAGAAATTTTGAAATGGATTCCAGTAGCCAAGTTGTGAGTTTCTCGGTGAGTTTGAAAAATACTGGGGGTTTTTGAGGAAAAAAAACATTTTTAAAATTCGATCTAGGCGATAAACCCGTTCAGTTTTTACAACAATGTCGCGTTACAACAATTGTCTTTGTGTTGAAAAGCAATCAGAAACTTTTTGTATTCAAATAAAACGTTAGTAAAAACAGTGTTTTGTGTAAAATGTTACCCTGCCGTTGATGTCATTGAATTTTAATACATTTATATTAAATTCTTGGTTAAAATGAAACACAGTTTGCCTAAAAATGGCAAAGTATGGCCCTTAATTTTGATCTCGCTCAATTTTCTATTTTCTTATATCTCGCTCGCGCAATTTTCTTGTTTTAGATTTTCAGGGACGAAATAAAAATATATATCCGGTGAAAGCACGATTTATTAATTAACCGTAGATTTTAAAAAAATGGGTACGCCATAAAAAGTACGGTTTTGATAATAAATAATAAAAGTTGATGAAGAAAACTAAAACGTTGCGTTTTTTGCCCCAAGCATTCAAAAATCACAAATTGCCGTCTTTAAAGCTTAAAGGCTCTAAAATTCAAAAATTTTCCCAATCAATTCCCTTTTCAAGCTTTAAAAACATTTCAAAAAATGCATTTTCACCTTTTTATGATGCATAGAAAACAGCAAATATAATTTTGGGTGCTCTAATACAAAACTTTGAGGCTTGATGTTTTTTGTTTGTTTTCGATTAGTTGTGATCTTTGTAGCCTCGGGGACATTCTTTTAGACGAGGGATCCTGCTTGGGCAGAGTGACAAAATGAATTCAACGGTTTGATTTGAAAAGTCCTAGAATTCCTCTCCACGCAAGAGTTATGATGCAAGTATGCTACATTGCTGTGAATTTATAGTATTCTTTTAATCTGTTGGAAAATTATTGTGCACTTTTTTTTTCTCAAATTGTGTTTTTGTGAGCTATAATTATTCAATTGTTTGTTTGTGTCGTGTGAAATAAAAAGATTCTTTTGGTTTGTACAATCTGTGAATTTTTTGTCCGTTTTCGGTTTTTTAACTGAAATAAAAAGGAACTTTACTATTTCTTGTGTAATAAAAAATTATGATATATAATTGTTTTGGTGTTTATGGAATTTTGCGTTTTAAGACGCGATTCATTTAGTGTTGGAATAATCTTGCGACATGTCTTGTATTTTGCCCAAACTTTGTGAAAATCTTTTATTTGGTCTATAAAGACAATTTTTATGCATTTGGAGTGCTATCGATGTTTTTTTATAAGTCAGCGACTTTTTAAAGACGTTTTTAACTTTTTTTTTGCAATTTGCATTACAATTACCAATTTGCCTGTTTAAAGAATAACCTTTGTTAAAAGCAGTATTTTTGTAGCATTTGGTCTATTTCGCATAATTTCTTATTTTTCTTCATTAGCAGTATAAGGGAAATTCTTGCCTTATAGTTAGAATATAAATTCCAATGTATTTTAATGCAACAAATACATTTATGAATAATTAAGACCACAAATCGAGAATTTTCGATTTAAAAATTATCGAGTTTTGTGATTTTCAATTTTCTTGGTTCTGGGGGCCTGAAGAACGAATTTTGGAGGCAAATTAAAGAAAGAATCGTAAAAGATGGATTTCTGAGAACCTCTAGTCAAAAGTTGAATGAGCCATTATCGAGCTCAAGTTAATTCAAACGGAAAATGATCGCGAAAATTAAAACATTTAATTTTAAATAAAATCGAATTTGAAGAATGCTTCAAAACCTTTAAATTCTCCATGTTTGATATCATTGTAACAATTTTTTTTCCTTTTTTTTTGTTAACTGGGGTGTTTCAGTTACGCCATACCAAAAGGAATTTTCCGGATTAGTAATATAAAATTCCACCGATATTGAAAAAGGCGAAACTTATCGAAAATTTTCTTTGAGAACAATTTCCCCTATTTCATTAGCATAACATTCAAAAAAAATTACCGAACGAAGATATTTCGTTATGAATAATTATGACCACAAATCAAAAAATTTAAGTTCGAAATTTGAATTTATTCTAAAAAATTCAAAACACAAAAAAGGAAAGGACACCTTTTTAAGAGGAACTAGAAAAATACAAGCAATTTAAACTTTTATTTAAATAAAATTTTGAAAACCGGGCACAGACTTGAAAACAAAAAAACAACAAGCTAATTGCTGAAACATGCAAAGCATGCTCTGTCGACAATGACTAGACTACGAATTTCCCATATTAACAGAGCATCAGTTAAACATTCTAATTTTATCGGCACGATTTCAATTTGGCGACAGCTATATGCATTGCATTATGCATTGTATATTATATATTTTATACATTGTGGAATTTTGGAGAAAAAAAAAGAATGCATCAAAATCTGTTTTTTTTTGCAATGCTGTTGTCGCCTCCTATGCGCATAAATAGAAAAATTATAAAATGTCTCAAATTTAAAGCTGTTTTCTTTGTTTTGTTTTGTTAAAATTTTGTTTTGTTTCCCTGTTTATGTTTCTATGTTTCCCGCTTTAAAGGGACCGTCAGGGGCCTTTTGCAAGTTTATTCTATTTGATTATTCATAATTTATTATTTCAGCATTCCATACCCATTTTTCATGAACGTATCCAATAAAAATGTTTTTTAATAATGAATAAATGAAAAATTTTGTTCCAACGGCTTTCAGCCAACGGCCATGCGCAGAGGCGACGTCGCGGTCTTTACAGAAAAGTGTGCGCAAATCGGCAAGCTGGCACTTTGCCAAAATTTTCTTTGCAGAATTTCAAACCCGGTTCTAATTTTAACTCTAAAAAGTGTATTTTAATCGTTTTTCGGTTTTTACACTATTTAAAATAATTACACGCTAAATAACTGCCGTAAAATATATGAAAATGCATAAAAATATAGCTGGTAGACGACTGGGCTGTGGAAAAAGGCTCTCAGTGACGCTTCTCGTTCAGTCTGCGTCTCTCAGCGAGAGGTTTGATCCTCGCAGCCAAATCAAATCAACAAATCCCAAAGGAGTAGTCGCGGGCAACCGTAATTGCAGGTAGTGCCACGTTGGTTTTTATTACCGTGGGGGTACTGTAGCATAAAAAGGCCCCTAACAATCCCTTTAACGTCGTTATTGTTCTATTCGGGTAATGTCTAATTTGCATACTGTTCTGTTGTTTCACAATGTGAAAATCTTAGTTTTGAATAATTAATATCATTTTCATTAAGTTTGAATATTTGTTTTGAATATTTGAATTAATTTAGAATAAGTTGCTGAGTCTACTAATCATTCTTCTTCGTGTCCTCCAGTGGGTTTCCGTCCTCCTCATCGGGATGAAGGTCAGTTTTCAAAGAAAGTTCTTGGAAATCTCTCTTTCTCGTTTTATATTGTGTGTTTTCTTCTTCATCTTTTCGCATTGAGCATTTTTTTTTCAGGAGAAGGTCATACAAAACCCATACCAAATAATTGCCCTATCGATAATTTTATACCAAGTAAAAATCACCGATGCCGTTCAATTGCTGACGGTTGTGAAAGTTCTCAACGTAATGATATTTTACTAACTGATTATGTGAACTATAATTCAGGAGAATAACCAATGCGATGAGGCGAAATCCAAATTTTATGACTTGAAGAATGGCCGACTGGGAGCGTATCCTCGAGAGCCCTTTTCGACAGTTTTACAAGAAAAACAAACCATTATAATTCAGACATACAACGGCTCCTACGAAGTGAGTTTGGTATTTCTGGAAGATGATAAATTGTTTTTCAGCAACGTCTGTTAATAGGAACGGCCAAAATTGATCTGCACATAATTGGCAAACGGAACACGACAGGAATTTTTTTTCCCAACCGACAAGTTGGCCAAGTCGAATACAGAGTTGATATCTCCAACATTCCTCGTCTTCCCATTATGGTAGGAATACAATATTCTTCTTAAAAACAAAATTAAAACAAACAACTGTTATCATGTATCGCGCGGAGATTACGCAAATCTTTTGTCAAAAAAGGCTTATTTTCAGGAAATGTTTCCTCTGAAATGTTTCTGATAACTAACGGTAGTTTTGCTTTTTTGACAACAATAAAATTTTTGGAATCGGCTGGAAACACTTCACTGAATTCTCTTTTCTTTTCAAGACATGCGCCCCATATTTGTAATATAATATATTGTATATTGTTGCAATTTCAATTGCATAGTCCTTTTTTGTGTTAGGTTGAAGTTATTTTTATTTAGTTAGGAAGGTTAAGATTTTTTTCAAAAATGGGTTCCCCTTTTTTTTTACTTCTTTACCCTTTAAGATTCGTATTTATTAAAAACGAAAATTTTGCAGGTAACGGCTGACAAGAACATCACCGCTACCGCTGAAGTGGAAACAAAACCCCAATGTGAAAATAATCAAGAACCGGACAAACGAACGAAGCCTAGATCCAACAACGATATGAGTGATAAGAACACAAACAAAGTAGGTTAAATGCAATATTTAGGACGACTAAACAATTGAATTGAAAAGTTGAATTGATAAATTGGAAAAACCTTTACGTTTTTACCCTTTAAGATTCGTGCTTTTTAAAAACGAAAATTTTGCAGGTAATGGCTGACAGAGACGATCTTCTAAGGTCTTCGTATAACCTTGAAGCCAAGCAACTTTTAAAATACGGTTACCATGTATTGATGCTTATGTTCTTTGGCGAATGTGCTATTTCTGTTGAAGGTCTCCAGTATAAAAATGTGCCGAGTGTTCCGCTAACAAATAAAATTAAGCAGATTATCAAAACCAAAGGACCCTACCTGGTGAGATGAAAATTGAACTCATTCAAACTTCTTTTAGCTATTTCAAGGCTGTTTCATAACCTTAACATTTCCAAAAGTTTGATGTATAAATCGCACAGGTTAAAGTGCCCACAACAACAGATCAAAATTGTTTTAGCGTTTGTCCGACGAAGCCAACTGGATTATCCGTGTTGGAAATAATTTATTTCCTTGGGGAAGTCATGAACTGTCAAAAATGCCGAGAACGCGCAGAACTTCTGCCGCTAGTTATTTTCGTGATTAATACCATTGGATCGCACAAGGTATTTGATCATCAGTTTAGCACGACCAACCTTTTTAGCCCGAACCATATGGACGAAAAAAATTCACATTGCTTTACAGAAAACAAGTTAGCTTGTGATTTTGACCTTCATGCAAATTTGATTTTCAGTATAGGGCATTTCCAAAACTGAGACAAGGAAAAGGAATTTTCCTAAAGGACTATGTACAATGGGTCCCGCCGCGATCGTCTAATTGTCTGCGCACTCCTCTGTTACAGTGCTATTTCGCATATTTTATTGATATTTACTTCGATGTTTCAAATCGTCAATGGTTAAATACCAAGGAAATCCAGGGTCATTCAAAAGTCGTCGTCTCAAGATTGGAAATAGACTATATATTAACATTTCTCGGGATGACAACAATGGAATCACAATTGAAAACCGTTTGAAAACGGAAATCCGAGTGCTGTTTTTTGGAGCTAAACGAACGATCACTTTCGGTCACGGAAAAACGACTATAAATAACATTGCTAGCAAAGGGAAGCTTTGTTACCTCGTTCTCAACATCGGTGCTAGATACGAACACATATTTCTTTAAAATATTCTCGTCGTGGTAGAGATATACTCGTGGATAATCTACTCGACGGCGCCTAACCTTGTGAATAATGTCAGTAGTGTTTCAATAAAACACTGAACAAATTCTGTTATCTCTTGGGGAGGGGGTTCACTCTATTTTACGTTGTTTTTTCCAGTGTTTCCAGACCAAAAAATTAACTAACGTTAAAATATTCAGTTGTGGGAAAGATTACAACCAACAAGGGAAAGATGACAAGTTTTTCCCAATTGATCACTATTTTTATCCCAAAACTTTGTGAAAATTTAATTGGAAATAAAATCGATTTTGAAAAATGCTTCAAAACCTTTAAGATGTATTTTGTAAAGTCCATTTCCAATAAAGAGTCGGCGGCTTTCCAATGACCTTGATTTTCACTCGTATTTAACCAGGGACGATTTGAAACATTGAAGTGAATCGAACTTTAACAAGCAAAACAGCACGAGGAGTGCGCAGACAATTAAGAAATCGCGGCGGGACCAAATGTACCTAGTCCTTTAAAAAATCTCGTTTTCCTTGTCTCAGTTTTGGAAATGCCCTATATTTTTATCCCAAAACTTTGTGAAAATTTAATTGGAAATAAAACCGTTTTTGAAAAATGCTTCAAAACCTTTAAGACGTATTTTGTATAAAAGTCGAGCTCCCGCAGTTTGTAGAGTGACACAGATTTCAAATCTTGTGAATTTGGCTAATATCAATATTCTGTTGCTCTTTTTACATGTTTTTGAGGAAAAAAGTGGTTTTTGGGTCAATTGGGTTACTGTAGCTGAGGTTACGATAGCCTCCGAAATAGTCAAAAAATTGAAAACCCTTAAGACGCAATGTCTGAGAGAATCCCCATACTATCACTAGAAAGTATAGGAACTTTACTTATTTTATTTCTATTCACATTAATGTTTCAAATTGTCAGTGGTTTAAATAGAGAAAAACATCGAGGCCGCTCAAAAGTCGCCGATCTTTCTTTGGAAACAGGCTATAACGATGGCGGCGTGTTTCGCGGCAGGATGTAACGACCACAGTTCTTTAAGAATTGGCCAAATCATGCTCCCTTTTTTGGAAACCTTTTAATTTGATTTTATTAATTTTGATAGAGTTTTGAACCTAATTCATAGGATATCAGAAGCTGAGCAAGATGAGATTAGTGCAGAGGATGAAATCTTCTGTTCTCTGCTTTCGCGATCATGTACTGGGTTTTGAGAGATAGACGAGATACAGAGAGACAGAGAGACATAGAGACAGAGAGGCAGCTTGTAGACAACAACTCAGATCTTATGTTTCGAATGCTTCTTAACAACCACATGTTTTCTTTCGGATGCAATGGTTCCCGTTTTCACAGAGCGAGGAAAAAGTAAAGATGAAAAAGCTTTTTTCGCCGATTTTCGTTTGTCACTGGCAATACGGTGTCTCTCTGTCTCTCTGTCTCTCTGTCTCTCTGTCTCTCTGTCTCTCTGTCTCTGTCTCTCTGTCTCTCTGTCTCTCTCTCTCTATCTCTCTCTCTCTCTGAAAACCCCAAAAATCTTTATTCGTCGAACTCTAGAGTTTCATATGCCACGCTTTCACAGATTTTCCAAATATAACCCAGACTTTATAGTTGCAATGAGGTTCTGAGGTTTCGCACCATGGGACGACAACAGTATATTCCTGAAACGAAAACTTCAACAAATCTTTAATTAAACAAACCATCAATCCATCATAAGTCATTTCATCATAATGACAGTTGTATTTGAAAACCACTTGAGGTAAAAATTTAGAGTCGAAAACATCTCTGGGAACGTAGTCTCTTGGATTTATAGTGATTTCGTAGCTAGAAGCCAATGGAGTTCCAAGAGCCGGAAATGGAATATTATCGGACAGGTGTTTCATGTCGTGTTCCTGAAAATGTGAAAAGTTATAATTTAGTGAAATTCAAACTTGGTAGCCCACGTACGCAACTCCTGCGAGCTTCATTTTTCGACCGGGGTGAGCTCGGTCATCAAGATTGCAGGTGACGTTGAGCTTGAAGTTGAGGCTCACGGGTGAGATTGAGGCTGCGAAAAGGGGAAGGAAGACGGCGATGAACTGAAAGTGTGAGTGTGTGAGATTTGAAAAGCACTTTGTTCATTTCTTTGTTTTTTCAACTGTTTCCGAATGAATCAAAAAAGCGGGCTTTATTTCAAAGTACTGCTTGAATTAAATTGTTTTTCAACCAAAAGAAATATTGCAAGCCAAAAAACCAAGCCTGGTTTAGAAAAGAAATTTGTTAGTTATTAATTAATTTTAAAAAAAGGGTTTTGTAATGTTTTGGTTTTATGTTCTTCTTGTTATTCAATTTTTAAAGATTCATGTACAAGCATACAAGAATGTTTCGACAATCTCGGAAAATCTTTTTAAATAGGAAAATGTTGTGAAAAAAGGCTGTTAATTTTGTGCACTTTAATGCTACAGACATCAAGCCCAAACACAAAGATTCAATCAATAGACCGAGATCATACATTGTATGGGAACAAAAAACGTGCTTTTCCAAAAAAGAGACAAGGAAAACAGGATTTCTTAAAGGACTAGGTACATATGGTCCTGCCGCGAACCGTAAATAGTCTATGCCCTCCTCTTTTACAATGCTTTCTTATATCCAATCACTCCAATATTTCCCTGGGGTTTTATAATAAACGAGCTCATATCAAGGTCTCTTTAAACTATCGACCTTTCATAGGAAATAGACTATAATAATCCCCGTACGCAGTATTTCTCATATTGTGCTATGCCGTTCTTACAGCAATGTTTTTTTAAGCGTTAGCAAATTATTTTTCGTATTCAACCAAAAATGGTTTTAAGCATTGAAGTTCGCAAGAGCAGAAGCAAGAGCAAAAAAAGTAAGCGATCTTTAAGACCAAATGTAGCTAGTCCTTTAAGATTTTCGTCAAATCCTTCTTTTTTCTTTGGAAACATACTACAAACGATTTTTTTGTAAACCCACCAATGTCTTCATTCTCCCAGCGGATTGGTCGACCAAAAAGAACTGACGAAAGAAGGCGTATCAACTGACCAAATCATCTTTATACATATTCATGTGATATCCGTTTTAGAATATCAATTTAGCTGCGTTTTACGGACATTGATTGATTTGAATCATCTAAAAGATATGGGCAATTTCCAAAAACATGAAGTTTGGGCACATGGGGATAATTTGATTCGAAAAAAATGTACTTGAATTTGTAAAAAAAATGTTTTAATCTAAGAAATTTTCTATATTTCGTCGAATCATAGAATCGTCGAAGATTCGTTTAATAATTCAAACCATAATTTTGATTGTTGTAAATTAGAAAGAAAAAATTTAAAACGGAAGGTCATTTTTAGTTTATTTTTCGAACTGTGGCCAACTCCGAATTCCTGTGCTGATAATTTTTGGTTTATAAAATTTTGACGAAACATCGGACCAAAAAAAAATTTCACACCAATTTCGTTCATTTTCACCTTCAATATCACCAAAACATAAAAAAAACTAACACATAAAATCAAAACCAAATCCCCGTTTGAACTTTAAGAAAAGAAACTTTAAGAACAAGTTTTTGAAATTTTTTTAAAAGTTTTTTTTCGGTCAATATACATGTATATTCTATTTCCAATAAAAAGTCAATGGTTTTAAAGCGACCTTGATATCCGCACGTATTTAATCAAAATCCTAGTGAAACATAGAAGTGGTTCGATATAAAATGGCCTAAACAGCACTGTAAAAGAGGAGTGCGCAGACAAGTTACGGTTCGCGGCGGGACCCAATGTACCTAGTCCTTTAAGAAAATCCCTGTTCCCTGTCTCTTTTTGGAAACGCACCATATACCCAGCGATTGGCGTCGGTAAAACCAACAAGTTTGATATCATTAATTTCAGCATTTCGTTGAAACAATGAATCGCATTTGAAACATTACAAGCTTTTTTTGATTTTTAATTTAAATTTTAATTGAAAAATGGTTAAAAAAAAGTCATTTGAACTTTTTTATTTGTATTTTTTGGCTTTAAATAATGATAGTTTTTTTTTACTTTTTTTAAAAATGTTAATTATTTTTTTTAATTTTCGGAGTGGCGACACCTCCGAATTTCTAACAGTAACAAGTTTGAAAAGTTTGAATTCCAGGTTTGTGATCTATGTTTTGTTAGTGTTTTTTCATAAGAAAACTTACCAATAAGTCAAATTCTTTTAATAATTTGAAAACTAAGGACACATGTGTCGAGCGGTAATCACAGATGATGCTAATCTATTGTTGATAGAAATTTGATAAAACAGCGAAAAGAAATAAATTTCAAAGTTTTATATCAGAATTTCAAAATGTTCTTGGGGAAAATCACATTGGGAAAAAACAAAAAACAAAAATTAAAAATCGGAATCAACGCCAGTGAACGAAAAAAAAACGATATTTATTTATGAGGCCAATAAGTTTCGCAAAACCATCAAAAGGGGGGGTTTTTTTTGTAAAAGTTCTAAAAGGAAAAAAACTTTACTTTTAACCACGTTTCTAAAAAAATTTACTTTTAACCACATTTCTAAAAAGATTTTGTTTTTGTTGTGCGTTTGAATTTTTCTCACACGTTTAAGCGATTTGTAAGTCAACAAGGACACACCTGGAAAGAACTAATAAGATCAAAATCACTAATTTCAAAATTTCTCTAAAACAATCAACCACAATTGAAAATAACACGTTTTTTTTCATTTTCAGTTTGATTTTCAATGGAAAACACACTAAAAAGTCATTCGAAAATATTTATTTTTCGAGAATTTTGGACTTTTTTCATATGAAGTGATTTTTCAAAAATTTGTTAAAAACTGAGAAAAAAAAACAATACAATTTCTGTTATGGCTAAGTTTTCTGTGTTTATTTTTTGCTTTTTTTCACCAACCTTAAAAATAAATACGGAATCCTTATCGTTTGAGAATACAACGGTTCATTATTAAAGTTTCGTAAAACATCGAAATCAACAAGATTGCAAATACAATCAATTAAAAAGGAATTCTAAAAGTCAAATTTAGTTTGTTTATTTTTCATAACGCTTTTCAGAATAAACTTGGCTTTTTTGACAATAAAATAATGAAAATCTGAAAAGAAACTACGTTTTTTTTTTCGCTTTTTTTTCATCGCTTGAAAAAAATGATTTTGAATTTCAATTCTATAAATTGTTATAAATTTTAGTTAAAAATGGGGAAAATCTTTTCCTGCATTCGTGCAAGACAAGTTCCAAAAAGAAATTTTCCCTATCTTCGGCAATTTGACGAAGATTTATTGATTGACAAGGTAAAAATTTTTATTACTGGTTTTTTAAAAAAAAATAAACATTTACAGATGTCATTTTCTACATTTGTTCGTCTACGGCAGACCACCCAATGGATAAATAATTTTGCAGCAAATAATTATTTGCATTTAAAATGTAAACATGATGTTTACGAAATTACACTCGCAGATAATGTAAGTCGTTGTGATTGAGCCATTTTAAACATTCTTTTAATTATCAAAAAAACTTAATTATTTTTTATCGCGTGAAGCCCAAATTTTAATTCATTTTCCCAAAATTTTCAAAAACAAAATTTAATAAGATAAAAATTCACTCCAAACATACGACAAGACGCTATAATGTTCTTTTGTTATCAAAATTTTAAATGGAACTTTAATCTCAAAAGGGACTGCAATACTTTTATAAACTACATACTGCCCATAAACATCGATTTATTGGTCGCATTTTATCATACGTTTGAATTTGAATAAAAATATCTTTTATAGCCGATGCCAAACGGAAATCTTCAAGAAAAATGCCGCTTTTTCTCTGCGACATCGCTTTTTGCACGCTCTTTTCGCCTGAGTATCGCACGACTGCTGCATTAAGGCTGTTTTTGGCACGATTCCAATTTGGCGTCAGCTATAAACACAATTCCAATACAATTTAAAGACGTTTTTACAAAAATTTAATTTTTGCTTATGGTGGGACAAACCCAACCAGAGAACGTTACACTTATTTCATAATCAGCTGAAACATTTGTTTTACAAAAAGGTATTTTAAAAAGAAAAGCATAGGTTTTTTGCATCTAGAAGATATCTGAATGCGTAAAATGGATGCTTGATTTAAATTTTTGTACCATCACGATCCAAATTGTTTTAACTAAATTTTTTTTATAAAAAAAATTCAATAAAAAAAACTACGTTTCGTTGAAAACCTAAAAAAATTTAGCCGTTGTAAAACTTACAACAAAAAATTGGATTTTATAAAAAAAAAATAGATAAAATATTAGAGTGTTCACTTTGAATTTTAATAAATGTTCTAATTTGCTTTCCAAGAGTAAAGTGCTGTATTGTTATTTGGATTATAAAATTTGGTGAAACAAGGGTGTTATTTTCAATTTAAAAATTTTTTGATAAAACTAACGTTACATTTTAAACAAATTAGCGCATTTTTGGTTTTCATCCGCATGATGTTTTCTAAATTACACTCGCAGACAATGTAAGCCTTTTTTGATCGAGGCATTTTAAACATTTTTTTTATTATAAAACAACTTAATAATTTTTATCACGTGAAGCCCAAATTCAAACACATTTTCCCCAAATTATAAAAAAATCATTTAATATTAACTGCAAAATTACGAAAAGACATAATATCCCTACAGTATTAAAATTTAAAATACAACTTTAAATTTAAAAAAAGGACACAACATTATTATAAACTACATACTGCCAATAAAAATCGATTTATTGGTCTACTTTTACCTTTAATATTGAACAAAAACCTTTTTTAAACCCAATGCCAATAGAATATATTTTTTAAAGACGTTTTTACAAAAATTATACTTATAGAACACTTGAATTTTAATTTTCTGAAGTGCGGTTTAAAACGTTTTTAAGGCTCAAAAATAAAAAGTTTGACTTTGAAGCCATTTTCGAAAACAAAACAGACCGGCCGATAGCTCGAAACCGAAAAAAAAAGTTTGATGTTGATTTAAACACTAAAAAAACAAAACCACAAAATCTTAGGTTCTGAAAAAGTTTGAGCTTTTTAATTGTTTTCAACAGAACCTAACAAGCAAATAATGTTGTAATTCGGGTATTAGTACTTTAAGAAACATTCGAAACAATTTTAAAAAAGTAACAATAATAATTTATTTAGTTGTGTTTCTCTATTTTCCGAGAAATGTATTTACAGTTCTAACACCAATGAACAACCTAATTTCTTTTAAACACAAAAAATCTTGTAAACTTTTGTGAAACAAACAGATAGTTTAAAAAGAACAAAATTAATTTAGATCTACGCCTATCCTTGTGAAACAAAGGTCTATACACTCTTTTTTGAATTTTAATATTTTGTGAAACAAGGGTGTGATTTTAATGTTTGACATATTTTGTTACAATAAATGTAACCCTAAAAAGGGTTATTTTTTTAGTTTTTAACCATTGCAAAAAAAAAAATTTCTTTTTTGACGCCATCAACAGTATCCCCTCAGTCCATTTAAGGCTGCATGCTAAGTTTTTTCTTGACTGCAAGTAATTGGTGCCGTTCAAAAAATTTAAAGATTTTTTTAGGACATCTGGATTGCCACAAACCCTCCAGGAAACACACGAAAACTTCGGCACTTAGTTTTTGACCAACTGACTTTTCTAAGGCCTAAATTAGTCTTCATAACCGGTCATTCTTATAACAACTACAAAACAAACATTCACAATCGTGAATTACTGCTCAAAAGACTTGAAGATTGCTGTCACTTTGTCGGTTCCTTGGGCTGGCTCAACATAGCAACTTTGAGACTTCTTTTCAAGGATGAAAAACTGGTTAAACTAGCGATGGACAGTTTGAAAAACTACAAACTACAAGGTTTAAATCTGACCTTGTGAGTTTTTGGTAATTAGGAAGTCAAGTTTGTGTTTCAGCGCGGTAACTCTTTTAACGGAGATTGCTACACACTCGGTTCTTTCATCTGTTAGAGATTTATATGTTAACTTTATTAATACGCCTATTGATATTAACTTTATTCTGGCTAAACATGGTGAAATTTATGTTAAGTTTGGGTCTTTAACGGATTACAAAGCGAGGACGATTGGGCAGCTTTTCAAGGTAGAAGAAACAGAAATAGAGTAAATATAAAAGTTTTAGCTAATGAGTAAAGCACAAACTACAACCCACACTGTGAAATTTCAATGTTGTGTGACATTTGACCCAGTGGTTGAAATTCTTGGAGGACTGGATCATGAACTTATCTGGTCGCGTGAAATTCACAGAAAGACTGTGTTTTTTCAACCTTCGTGGTGGGTGAGTGAGCATACATACGCACTCACACTCACACACTCACACACTCACACACTCACACACTCACACACTCACACACTCACACACTCACACACTCACACACTCACACACTCACACACTCACACACTCACACACTCACATACTCACACACTCACACACTCACACACTCACACACTCACACACTCACACACTCACACACTCACACACTCACACACTCACACACTCACACACTCACACACTCACACACTCACACACTCACACACTCACACACTCACACACTCACACACTCACACACTCACACACTCACACACTCACACACTCACACACTCACACACTCACACCTGTTTCAGGGTTTCCGCGACAATCGCAGACATCGATACTATGTAATTCCATTAACTGGAGAAAAAATTGGCGGAGTCTGTGTTTGTAAGCCTTGTGAAGAAGACCAGCCAACCCATGAACTTATATCATTTCAAATATTCAAATTTGTTAATGGGATTTTGCGCGGGGCGTTGCCTTAAATTACTTCGATTCTTGAGAATACTTCTTTTTCCATTGATTAAATTTTCATTCTCCGTAAGGAAACTTTGCTTGACATTGTAATTCATTATTTTTTCACTGAATAGTTCAATTTTTTATTCTCTTCATTTTCAAATGCAAGTCTGTCAAATTCAATATGGACCGGTTTCCCCTTAGACACCAATAAACTATTTTCTCTCTCACGCCCTTGCGTACCACCTAAAATCCATTCTAATATAAATCAATTCTCTTGCATTTTTCGGTCATTCATTGATTAGACACTTACAAGGGGATAAAGCTTCAGTGTATTTTTGGGCAAAACTAGCGCTGAAATATTTTGTGAAATCTTTATGATTTTATGATAAATTTATGTTTTTTAAAACTTTTATTTATTTGTAAAACCCAATTTTTCACAATTAATGAATTAAATCTCAAAAGTTTCAGTCAATTTAAATGTTCTGATTCTTGATTTACAATGCTAAATTCCAATGGTAAAACCTCAAATAAAGTTTTGTTTTTATAAAATTCTTTGAAGTATTTCAATTTTTAAGTTTCTAGTAGGTAATCATTACAATTTTTATTGATTTGAAAGCTTTGAAGTAGCGCTTTTTCCTGCAAAAAAACAGTAGTAAATGTTTCGAACACAACCAACGCTTTTGATTTTTCGCTTTTTGTTTTTCGCGTTTTTGTGGTTTTTTGTTTGATTTTTATTGATTTTTTTTGTTCTCTTTATTTAAGGTTTGTAATTTGCTAATGTGCAATTTAAGAATGGGGAAAATTTTATCATGTGTAAGGAAAATCTAAAACGAAATTTTCCTTACCTGCGGCGACTCGACGACTATTTACTGATTGAAGTTTGCAACAAGGTAATATATTTTAGTAATTTATTCAAATTGATTGTAACCTCGTTTTACAAAAATAAAATCTATGTTTCAGATGTCCTTTTCCACTTTTGTGCGACTTCGGCGAACCTACAGCTGGATAAATAATTTCGCTTCAAAAAATTATCTTCATTTAAAATGTAAACATGATGTTCACGAGATTACAATGTCGGATAAAGTGAGTTGGAAATAATTTTATTGCGAATATTATTTTTTTCATACGTTTAAATTCAATAAGAAAAACACAGATTTTTCGAGATGCTCACCGGCTGGCGCAATATAAAGCTTTCAAACAAAAAAAAATTAGGCAAAGTTTTTTTAATTCCTTTCGCTTTGTAGAATTGGCTTATATTCCGAATTTACGTTTTTTAACAACTGTTTTTTTTTGCTTTTATGAAGCCATAATTCGAAGAACGACTATGAGGAGCGCATATCGCATTGTTTACGAAAAAACTGAAACAGTGAAATCACGAAAAAAAACATTAACACAGACGTAGTCAAAAGATTAAGACAAATCGAAAATTTATTTTTTCGTACATCTATGTAATGTAGAGGATTATTATTTTAAACAAATTTGTCACTTTTTTGCCTTTTGAACTTCAACCTGGGGCTTCACAAAAGGACATTCAGGGCTTTTTTTTTTTTTTTTTGGTTTTTTGGGGTCCGTGTTTTTTTCGTATAGTTAATTTTTCTGAACCTTAGCAAAAATATTTTCCAAGACAACTTTTTAAGGGTTCTCTGATGGAACATTGGAATAACACATTTGTGAATACGTCGTGAAATTCGGGGGGAGAATCGATTATCGATTCTGCTTTTGGAAAAGTTCTACTTTTGAAAACACAGCGTTCCAATAAGTCATCCTACTGAAATTTATTTCATTATCTCCATTTTCCGAAACAAGAGTAACATAAAAACAATAATAAACAATGATGCAAAATTCGTTTATTAAACAAAACAAGCAAAGGATGTTTTTAAAAAAAAATTCCCTCCCGAAATATCACGTTTTCTAAAAAAAAATTTCAAAAAATCTTAATGACTTATTTTGAATGTTTTACCTAAGGGTCAAACATTAATCAAAATTAACTTTTCACTTATCTGTTCAGATATACTTCTCTTTTAACTTAAACTTCCCATTTACTTTGCACAACAAAAACCGAAAAAAAAACCCTTAAAAAAACCAACTTTTAGGACATCTGGCTGGCCATAACCCCTCCGGGAACCAACCGCAAACTGGTTCAGCTAAGTTTCGACGAACTTTCATTTCTAAGGCCCAAAAGAGTGCTAATACACACTCTTTATTACAAGAAAACCAACCACACTCGTGAAGTTTCACCCAAAAATTTTCAAAAGTGGGCTCACTTTTTCAATTCGCTGAGATGGCTTAACAGTACCACTTTGGGACTTAATTTTAACGACGAACTGTTTCTTACTACAGCTTTAAACACTCTAGCGAAGTACAAACTACAAGGTTTAGACTTGACTGTGTGAATTTTTTGGCATGGAAATTCAAGTTTATTTTATGTTTTAGAGGAGATATTATTTCAAATGGACTTGCTGTACATCCTATTTTCTCAAATGTTAGGGATTTGTATGTTAATTTTGAGAACAGGCATATTGATCTAACGTTTATTTTGGCAAAACATGGTGATATTTTTGTAAATTTTGGGTATTTAACTGATTACAATGCGAGGATGATTGGGCAGCTTTTCAAGGTAAGAGAGAGACAGAGAGACAGAGAGACAGAGAGACAGAGAGACAGAGAGACAGAGACAATGTTGAACATTTAGATGATGAGTAAATGCCAAACTACGACCCACACGGCAAAATTCAAGTGTTGCTTTACATTTGACCCATTTTCTGAAATTCTTGGTGAAATAGATCATGAGCTTTTCTGGTCGTTTGAAATTCACAAAGATACAGTGTTTTTTCAATCACAACCATCGTGGTGGGTAAGTGAAACCGCTAACACTCACACACTCACACACTCACACACTCACACACTCACACACTCACACACTCACACACTCACACACTCACACACTCACACACTCACACACTCACCATTTCAGGGTTTCCAAGTAATTAGGAGGCATCGACTGTATGTGGTTCCGTTACCTAACGAAAAAGTTGGTGGAGTCTGTGTTAGTAAGCCTGACGAACGACATACGGATTTGCATGCGCATATATCATTTCAAATCTTCAACAACAAAGAAGAGTTTGTGGATGGTTTAATGAACAGAAGGTTGCCCTAAAGCAAAATGTGTTCTTGATATTATTTGTGTTTTCAACTGGTTGAATGTCATTGTTGTGGAATTGCATATGCTGCTCTTGAACATAACCGTTAAATAATTTTGTTCATTGTTTTGCGTCTTTTTCAAAACCAACGAAAGCAACGCTATGTACCAACGATAGGCACGAACGGCTCATTCCCACTAAGAAAGCCGTGATGTTCTCTTTAACTAGTGACAGATTTGAAACATTGAAAGGAGTAACAATAAAATGAAGGAAATAGCACTGTGAAGGAGGGATGTGGAGGGGCGTTTAATTGTCTGGGCCCCCCTCGTTCACGGTGCTTTCCTTCATTTAAATGCTGTTTATTTTAATGTTTCAAATCGTCACTATTCAAAGCAAATAACAGGGCTTTTTCTTAGCGGGAATGAGCCGTATTCTATTCCATTCCTATTGAAATGTTATTTTCCAACAACGCTCCAGCCAACTGTTACGCCCAAAATGCTCGCCCTTCTTCAAGTCTTCATTAGCATGCAAGTTAGAAAAGGCCCCTGACGGTCCCTATAAATACGAGAGGATATGAAAATAAATGAAAATTCGCCAAGCATTCGTTGGAAATAGACTATAGGTCGCCAAGGCAATTTGAATATTAACCTAACTGTCAAGCTAATAAGTTGATTATGAAATAGAATGTTAATTTTGTTTACATTCCTGACTTCCCTTCATTCCTTCGCCTTCTTCCTCCGGAGAAGGTCGCTCCTCAAACAAAATGCGTCTTCTCGTTTTCCTCTTTGCAATCATCACGACAGCTTCCACAATACGGTGCTACAATGCCACTGGAATCACGAAACAGGAAGAGCTGGAAAAACGTAAACCCATCCTTTTTTGCTTAAAAAGTTTCATTTACAGTTTCGCCTAGTAAATCCAGTGCTACTTTCTGTACAATTCACTATCACGAAGGAGAGGAACTATTTGACTATGGCCATTCCAAACCAGATTTTGGAGTACTCCAAAGTGGAAATTTTTCAAAGGTGCTAGAAAAAAGGCTGCCGTGTTCCAAGGTGGGCTCATCCTTTGTCCGATCTTTCACTTTTGAAACTTTTTGACTAGGGAGCGCCCTAGGCTTGCAGCCCCCAGACAAAATGCATGCTACGCAATAAATCTTAGGATCGGCGCCCCTCCACCCCCATGCTTTCGTTTGCTTCGGGACCTAAAATATGCAAAATTGTTATAATCATCCTTTTTTTGATCATGCATGTGATATTTTGTTTTCTGAGAGAATTTTAAATTTTTAAATTTCTTTACCGAATCCTAGATGACCAAAAATGCAGAATCTCTAATTTTCAAATAATGTCTTTGTACTTTGTAGTTTATAGTCTGTTTCCAAAGAAAGGATGGATTTTGTTGAGTGAGCTTGATGTTTTGATCCTTTGGATTTGAAACAGTAAAGTGAATAGAACAAGAATCTGCGAAAAAAAAGGAATGCCTCATTTCTAAAATTTTTTGGTGACACATTTGAATAGTCAATTTAAAGGGACAGTCAGGGAAATTTCGCAACTTTGCCTCATGTAAAACAAAAAAAAAAATCAGTTGATCAAAAAACTTTATACAACATAGGGTTCGAAATTCTCCGTGTTTTGAGAATTCTGGCTTCAAAGTGCCCAAAACCGGCCGACCGTCTGCAGATTCTGCGGATGACCGCAAAGCCTGCATGCACGATGTTTACAAGCTAGTCTAATTTCGATTTTGGCATTCTAATAGGACGAGATTACTCGGAAAACGAGGAGTTTTCCAGACAATTTAGCATATATAATTAGTATGATTTTCGACCGTACCCGATGAAAATGAAAAATGAAAAAGTCCCTGACCGCTCCTTTAAAGTGCATCAACAAAGACCCGGAGTGCTCGAAGCACTTAAAAATTGTGAATTTACTATTAATTCTCTTATGTATAATGTATAATTGAGTCAATTTCATTCGCACAATCAAGTTAAAAATGTAATTTAATTATATACTGTTTTCGCGCTCCATTGCCAAAACCGTTTCTGAGAGCAGTTTTTGAAAACAGCTAATTGCTCATGTATTTTCGTTGGACTAAAGTTCATTTTAGTGCCGTAAAAAGTAGATAAAATCGGTAATTTCTTTTTTTTTTTAAATCTTTTTTCAATTTTGTTCGAAGTGAGACATTTTTACTAAATCATGTTTTGCCCGGTGTTTAGCGCACTTTGCCGAGACAGACCCCGCCCAACAACGGCGGAAATGAAAAAAAGACGCAATCAAAGTGGAAATCTCGCATTTTATGTTTGAAATTTCAAAATGTGTTTAAAATGTACAAAAATGCCTCTTCCTTTTCCGATCTTCCAATTTTGACACTTTTTAAATCTACTTTTAAACTTTAACCTATTATTTTCAGCCAGAATACAAAAACTACACTTCCAACTGCTTCAACCCGGATAGAAACACACTGTGTTGCCGTGGAGATTACTGCAATTATATGCCAAGTCTGGATTGTGCCGAAGTTTACGTTCCGAAGAAGTGCCCCGTTGGAACAATAGTCTATCATAAAAAGAAGAAAGTGGCTGAGATGAAAGATGTTAGAATGAAGGGTTGCCCTGCGGATGCAAAGTTTTGCTCATTTCTTATGCCCAACGTTAAGGACGCTACTCAAGCAGAATACTTGTGCTGGTCTGAGTACCAAGCCAAATTACGTGTAAGTTAAATGAATACTTCAATTTTAATTAATTGCTTTAAGAACAATAAAACAGGATGTGGCAGTAACATCACTGAGAATTATTGCTATATGCCTATTGATGAACGATTTTCATTGAACTGGGGAGTGGAGATGTTCAGCGAGTGGAGTAGCGCTCAGGAGAAGCTTTTACATGAAGCAACCTCAACTGAAGCTTCTTCTGAAGCTTCTTCTGATGCAACAGTCATCCACACTGATCCAACAGGCCAATCTGATAAAAAAGTCGCTTCTCGGCTGCGAAAATACCACCAGCCGATGTACGTCCACACCGCATTCCTCCTCGTCCTTATGGTGATTTTCTAAATCCAGTTAATAAAAGAATAAATGGATTTGACCGATGTTTCTTCTTTTTAACACAGCTGACTGACTTGCAGCCTGTTTTATGTATCATTTGATTGAAGTATTACAAAAGAATATTTTTAAAAAAAAATGAAAGAAATGAATCAAAAGAATAAACCATTTTTCATAGAGTTTGAATTTGATCAGCGAGCGGTTGTCTATCGCACCTTTTTTATAGTGTGTTTCCTAAAAAGAGTCGACGAAAATGGAATTTACTTAAAGGATCTTCTTAGTGGTTCCAAGCCTTGGATTTCGCTCAATTGTTGTGAAAAGCATGTATTTAGTCTAAAACCACTTTTTTGAAACATTTGGACAATTATCGATTTTTGGTCCCGGGTTACGGTAGGTCAGTCTAGGTTACTGTAACTCAGCTCAAAATGGTCCAAAACGATCGATCGTGGTTGCAATTGACTCAAAATCAAAAGCTCAACATATTTATAGTGATTTCAAACAACTATAACCCCAATTGACTAAGTTTGAATTTTTTAAAGAAATTGAATTTTTTCTGCAGATTTTTTTTGCATTTTCGATACTAACATCCTTGTGAACGCACCACCTCTATGTTTATAGAATATTTTAGAAAACTGGTCCTAAAAACTTTTCTGAACTAATGATTATTGTTTCAATGAAGATCAACTGTAAACTCATGAAATTCGTTTTTAAGTTTGCACAAACCAAAATTCTTACTCAATTTAAGCAAAAAGGGCATTGATCTTCAAAATCAGTTCAGTATAGTTTTTAAAAATTCACTCACGCCTAAAATACTCAAAAACAGAGTGGTGGTGCATTCCCATAGGATGTTAGTATTGAAAATGCAAAAAACAAAACGTTTGCCTGTTTTCATTTTCATTCGTTTGCATGTGTCTTTGGGCATTTCGTAGTGAATTTCTCACAATTTCCATAAAATCACCCAGATTATTCAAATCACAAAGAAAAACTATCACAAAGCGAAACATTTTCAAGCTACTTTATCGTCTAATAGATTGATCGGATGTTTTGTACATATAGTTGCCGCCAAACGGGCATCATAAATAGATCGCTCGTATGTTTTGCATAGTGTTTCCTAAAAATGGCCAAAAATCTTAAAGTATGGTACATGAGGTCCCACCGCGATTACTTATTTGTCTACGCACTCCTCTTTTAGTGTGCTCTTTCGCGTATTTTATTTCTATTCACATCAATGTTTCAGATAGTCAGTAGTTCAAAAGGAGCCAAAACATCAAGCCCGCTCAAAGGCACCGACTGGTCCTTGGAAACAGACTATACATATAGTTGCTGCCAAACGGGTAACATTCCCCACTGATACTTTACCTGTGAAATTGTTTCATAAGTACAGGAATAAACATACTATAGCTGTCGCCAAATTGGAATCATGCCAATAAAATTAAAATGTTCCAGTGATCCTCTGTTGACATTGAAGTTCGTAGTCTAATCAGTAGATGACAGAGCATGATTTGCACATTTCCGCAATTAGCATATGATTTCATTTTGGCGACAGCTATACTTTGCCAAATCGTTCAATTCAATCACGATTATATGCTAATCTATCATCAACAGAGAATACTGGGACCAAAATTGGCGTGATGCCCGTTTGGCGACAGCTATAGTTTAGTTGTGGTCATTGAACCAATATTCTTTAATTTACTCAAGTATCTGATATTAGACGTTTCCAAAAGTCGCTGAAAAGTCGCCAACCTTCCGTTGGCAATAGACTATAGTTAAAATAGTAGTTAACGAGCGAAATTGAACACATCCGTTTATTCCTTTCTATTCTGGCTTCAGAAGATCACCAAAAGGACGAGAAGGAATGCGATTTGGATGTGCTTGGATTGATTCGATGAGGATTCTTGATTGGAAGCCTTCTCCTGAGCGCTACTCCACTCGCTGAACATCTCCACTCCCCAGTTCAAAGAAAGTTGTTCACCAATAGGCATATAGCAGGAATTCTTAATGGAGTTACTGCCACATCCTCTTTTACGGTTCTTAAATTAATTTGATACGAAAAATTGATTTTTAGACTCACAGGATCGGCTCCATACTCTACGCTGCAATCGTATGTGGCTCCAATGGGGTACTTAACGTTGAACATATAAAATGAGCAAAACTTTGTGTCCGCAGGGCAATCCTTCAGTCGAACTGCTTCAAAGACACCCACTTTCTTCTTTTCATGATAAAGGATTTCTCCAACGGGGCACTTCTTCGGAATGTAAACTTCAGAGCAATTCAGACTTGGCATATAGTTGCAGTAATCTCCACGGCAACACAGTGTGTTTTCATCCGGGTTGAAACAGTCGGAAGTGTAGTTTTTGTATTCTGGCTGAAAATAATGCCATTTCCGAAGACTCCCCTTTAACATGACTATTCAAATGTATCGCCAAAAAAATTCAGAAATCGGAAATTCCGTTTGAACATAAAACTTGAAATTGATGAGCAAAGAACACGAAAAGTATCTAAGTATCTAACCGAGATCTTGATTAGATACTACTTTATACTAGATGAATAGATTAAACATGCTTATATTAAGTACCAACGCCTAATATAACGAAATATCGTAACATTTCCGATTTTTCAGCAAAAGCCCTTTGATGAAGGATTAACGCCTCGAGGCGCCTCTCAACTTAACATTGGCATGATTTAGGTGTCATTTTTGAAATCAGCATGAAACAATGACCTAGTTTAGCCCCATTATAGATTTTGACTCATAAACTCATAAACAGCGTCTGAAACAAAGAAACGCAGCGACCGCAAAAACTGAATTTTCGCCCATTTTTGGGCTATTTTGGGCGGTTTTTGCACATTTAAGTGGATTTGTAACAAAAATAGTCGTCGATATGTTTTTTTTTTTAAAAATCTTTTTCGACACCAAATTATGCTTAGAATTGGATGATGCTTTCTTTCTGCACGAAATTTTGCCAAGTGGTCAAAATCGCAACAAAAAGCTGTTTTTGGACGGTTTTGGTAGATTAAATTTTTTTATAAATGAGAAATCGAAGAAAGTCAAATAGTTAAAGTTTTTGGAAATTCAATTTGCTACAAAAATGGTTATTTTTTTAAAATTAACGTTGAAATTTTTACAGTACACTTTGGGCACCTACCGTAACCCGGGTCAAAAAAATTTTTTTGGGACCAAGAGTTTCGGGTAAAGGTTTTTAGGCTATAGGAAGGTTCTACAAAAAATTTCAGCCCATTTTGAAAAGTTCAGTGCATATATGGCCCTTGATCGAGTTTAAAAGAGACGGCGTCTTAAAGAACTTTTCTTTATTTAAACTGTAATTTTTGATTTTATCGTCGACGAAACATTTCTTTTCAAAGAATGGAAATATCAGTGTCTAGTTTTGGTTCATACGTGCCTTATTCAAAAAGTTTCAAAAGTATAAGATCGGAAAAAAGAATGAACTCGCCTTGGAACACGGCAGCTCTTTTTCTTCCTTATTCACAGATTCGTCACGAAAACCTCCATAATCGGGAATGGATTCTTCATGGCGAAAATATTCGACTCTGTCGAAATAAAGGCGTTTGATGGAACAGAAAGTAGAGCTGAATTCATCAGTTGCGGGAAAAACTGTAAACGTATCTGTTTTAAAAACAACTTAGTTTACGTTTTTCCAGTTGTCCCAGCTTCGTGTTTCGAGTGCCTTTGTAGCAGCGAATAGAAGAAGCCGTCGTGATGATTGCAAAGAGGAAAACGAGAAGACGCATGTTGAGGAGCGACCTTCCCCGGAAGAAGAAGGGGAAAGAGTGAAGGAAAGTCAGGAATGTAAACGAAATTAGCATTTTAATTCATAAACAACTTATTAGCCTAACAGTTAGGTTAATATTCAAATTGCCTTGGCGACCTATAGTCTATTTCCAACGAATGGTTGGCGAATTCTCAGCCTTTTTCATATCCCCTCGTATTTAAAGGGACCGTCAGGGGCCTTTTCTAAATTGGGTGCGTATGTCAGTCGGACAGTGATCACACATATAGTGTGTTTTCTCACATATAGTGTGTTTTCTTTGGAAACAGACTATAGACAATTTCCAACGAATGGTTGGAAATGCCCATTGTACCTAGTCGTTTAGGAAAACTCGTTTTCCTTGTCTCATTTTAGGAAACACACTATATAATCTTTTCAAATTTTTAATTTAGATAGTTCAAGTTGAGATCATGTTTCAATAATAACTTTTATGTCCAGCAGCAACACATTTTTTAATATACGCTCTTGCCATGCACCTGTGCACTTTATCTCCGTCAGTTGTAGCCTAAAATTTGTCTGTTTTTCTCATCTTCAAGTAATTTAATTTTTGATTCGGATTCTTTTTTTTTAATGACAATTTTAGAGAATTAAAAAAAGATACAATTTCAAATCTAAATTTAAAAAAAAAAACATTACCATTTTCGGACAGTGATCACACATATAGTGTGTTTGCAAAAAACGGCACCGGTTTTGGCCACAAACTATAAACGATGGTACATTAGGTCCCGCAGCGATATTCTAATTGTCTGCGCACTCCTCTTTTACAGTGCTTTTTCGCTTATTATCCTTTGTAACATTTGAGGGTTGTCATTCTGTCCGTTAGCAGCGCAACGTTTTATGCGGAGAGGTACACCCCTTCATTTCCCCCAACACGACCATGGGGAACATATCATTGAAATCAAAGCGGCCGCAGGCCGCGATCACAGATTGAGGCGGCCGAAGGCCGCCGAACCAAGAAGGCGAAGACCCGCGCAGCGGGGCTTTGGCTTCTGGTCCTTATATAACAAAACTCTATAGTGTGTTTCCGAAAAACGGCACCGGTTCGGTTAAAGGATGGTACATTAGGTCCCGCCGCGATTTCTTATTTTTCTGCGCACTCCTCTTTTACTGTGCTATTTCGCTTATTTTATCTCTATTCACATCAATGTTTCAAATCGTCAGTGGTTAAAAGGAGCAAAATATCAAGGCCGCTCAAAAGTCGCCGACCTTTATTTGGAAACAGACTATATCGTGTCCGTCGTGGTTTAGGCTATCAGCGGAATCCGACGTACATTTCCACCGAGTGCGAGTGACTGGTATTTATATACATTTCAATGTCTCAAATGGTCAGTGTAAATAGGAGCAAAACATAAAAGCCCCTAAAAAGTAGCAGACTTTTCTTTGGAAACAGACTATAGACAATTTCCAACGAATGGTTGGAAATGCCCATTGTACCTAGTCGTTTAGGAAAACTCGTTTTCCTTGTCTCATTTTAGGAAACACACTATATAATCTTTTCGAATTTTTAATTTAGATAGTTCAAGTTGACATCATGTTTCAATACTAACTTTTATGTCCAGCAGCAAATTTAGATTAAATTTAGATTTGAAATTGTATCTTTTTTTAATTCTCTAAAATTGTCATTAAAAAAAAAAGAATCCGAATCCTATAAAATGTCTAAAGAAAACCATTTTGTTGGTTTCCGAAAAAAAAATTCGACAAAATATATAACCTGGGAAAAGTAAAATTTTACAATTGTCGAAAAACACCTTAAAAATTGGATTGACTTTTACAATATGTTTTCAGTTTATTTAAATGACCTGTTTTTGCAAATCAATCGTGAAAAAAAACAATGATTTAGAACTGAATTTTGCAAATTTTGTTAGCGTGTAATGGTTGTTTTGAGGCAATTTTGAACAATTTTTGAAGAAAAAAATGTTGCAAAAATGTTTCAAAACTGTGTTTTTGTTTGTGAACGCCAGAAAAAAAACATTGAAGCTTCAAATCTTTACAGAGTTGTTTACAAAACAAAAAAATATATTCAAATCATTCGCCTCAATTCGAACATTAGCATTACCCATTTATAATGTCAAATTACGACTTTCCGACTTGCCTCGAAATTTCCGATTTTGCAAATTATGCAGTAACAGAAAACTCTAAACACCGGATTACAACAAAATAGTATTCTTGAGCCTTTTTCAATTTCAAAAAAAATTACAAATTGAAAATTCCTTTTCGTTTTTCAAATTCTTTGATTTTTTGTAGTGTTCGATTTGTTTTTGAAGTAATTTTTTCAAAATCTGAAATAAAATTTTTTCAGACATTTGAAGTCGAGTACATGTTGCAATAATGTTTTTTTATGTCCAGCAGCAACGCATTTTTTAATACGTGTTCGTTTCTTGCTCCTGTGTAGTTTATCTCAGTCAGTTGTACATTTCATATTTTTCATAATTTTTTAATCTTTTTCATACGTACCAACATATTGAATAATGAACGATAGTGCTCTAAGATGAACTGAAATACGATAGTTTGTTTGTACAGCAGTTTAAAAAATGCCTCTTTGTTTTATGCTGCTTCGATTGTTTCGTTATATATGATCTTCGCCAATTTTGCATCTTTGCCGATTCGCAAATGTAACCCTGACGCAGTATTGCGTACGTATCCTAAAACACAGGATTTTCGTACGCAAATTCGCGTCTGGTGTCATTTGCACCGAGCTAAGAGCGAAATTGGGCAAAGTAGCATTGGCGACGACTAAAGATACAATTTTTTTAAAGTTTTCAAAGGGTTGAATTTTCAGCACTAGTCGGCAATTATCAGGTACAAGCAGTGTTTCAGTATAAAAATTAACATAAAAATTAAGAACATATAAATTATTTTTAATGCAATTTTTCTGTCACTCAAAGGTTTTACCGAATTTTTGCAAACTACATTCTAATTCAATTTTAAAATGCCTTTAAATGTTTAATTTACAAAGTATTTCTATTAAATTTAATATCGGGTAAATGTCTATTGCTGTAAAAAATTCATTTTTAAAAATTCTAACTCAACTTAATGTTTTTGTTAATTTACATATTTATTTGTATATTCACTTCAATGTTCCAAATCGTAATTGGTGAAATATGAAAATAGATTTCAATGTAATTGAAATGTCGCCCACCTTTCATTGGAAATAGATTTTTATTAATTTCAAAAACATCATTTTTTTTGCCAATCTTAATTGACTGTTTCTAGCTTTTTTTAAATTATCGCTCAAAATTTTTTCAGCGTTGTGATTGCACATACTAGTTCAAAAAATCTGAATTTCCTGGAAAATCCGGAACATACAAAATTTGGATTTGAAAATGCATTTGTCAGCGTTATTTCGTACATTCTCCAAAAGACGAAACTCTTGAAGAACCAAATCCAATTTTTGGGACGAAGTTCAAAAAAGTGGACAACTGCATTTTCAAACGTTGATTTTTATGGGTTCAAGGTTTTTTGGGCTAAAAACCTAATAACACAAAAATGTCTGTCCCAAAGTGACATTTGCTTTTTCATTAAATTTTCTTTATTTAATTTAGAATTTTTTTTTTGTTGATAGAATTGAAGGTAAAAATATAGTTAAAAAGCGATATTGAACAAGAAAAATACCAACTGTTTGAAAAATGTAACCAACTTAATATTTGTACAAAATTCTTTGTACGGAAAAAATTTTGAACGATTTTTTTTACTTTCAATTTTTTTCACATAATAAAAAATAGGTGTTTAATAACCTGAAACATTTTTATTTTCTAAAAATTTCTCTTTGAAAATGGACTTCAAATGTTTCAGCAAAAGTTTTCAACAAATGTTTCAGCAAAATTTTAAATTTTTCATATATCTTAAGTATCCAATGGATTGCGTCCTGTACCACCATTGATCAATATTTCTATGTCAAAGTGTGTTTCAAAGTTTCCGCAAGTTAGTGCATTATTTCTCAAAAAAAAAAAAAATAAAACTCAATTTTGACGTGTTACAAATAAGGTTTTGAACTAGCAACAAATTTTCAACAATTTTGAATTTAGTAAGCCCTGAAAACACGAATTTTGTGTTTTTGTGTTTCTAAAAAAACCTTCGATTAGGTCATGCTCCCTTTTTCCGCTTTAGAAATATGTCAATTATGCCAACAGTGATTTAAAAATATTGTAACAAACCCGTAAAATAAGGAAAATGTAGGGGGAAAATCACAACAGGATAGATAATTTATCAATTACATAGACTGTTCAAACATAACTGTTATTTTTTAAAGATTATCTCTGAAACATTGAAACTAAATAAATGAATAAATTGAAAATTTGTGCCATTTTTTGGCTATTTTGTTCAATGCAGTGAAATCTGAAAGAAAAACAACTAAATAACACAAAATAACACCACAATTAAGGACCGAGCTAGTCTGAAACATTTGTTTTTTTTGTATTATTTTTACATTATCGATTGGAACAAACTTACTTGTATCTTTTTCATTGAACCTATTTATTCATTGAGGTGAAAAATATTTTTTAGTTGGCAAATTTAGGTGGTTGTTTGAAAGATCGGTTAAGAACAATTTTACACATTCAAATACTTTCCGTAGAAGAACACCCCAAAGATTATCCCAAATTCATAATTTTTGAGTGGATTAGTTGAACAATGGGAGAAAAACGCTGGTTTCGCTTTTATTTTCGGCATTTCTAGGATTAAGCAGAAAAAATCACTATAAAATCCGTAACCTAAGAAAATCTATTGATACAATAGAATATATTTGTTCAGAGGATTTATTCTCGATAAAAGTTTCAACAATATCTTAAATTTTTCATTAAACTGAAATCTTCATTGGGAAACAGCCAATTTTTCCTCAAAATTCAGTTTTCAGAAAGTTAGTTCATTATTTCTAAAAAAAAAAAAAAAAAAAAAAAAAAAAGCACCATTTTTGACGAGTGTTGAAAAATATAAAAAATGCCAGGCGGATTCAAAAAGTTTCGTAGAGAATTCAAAAGAAATTCGCTGACATAATAAAAAGTCAATAAAATTAGTTAAACCTAAAAAAAACAGGCAAAACTCGAAAAAAATGCATAGTTCTAGATAAAAATAGATAGAAAGATAAAAATTCTAGATAAAAAAATGTCTTCAAGTTAACAAAAACACTTTTTTCCATGAAAAAATATACCAAATAGGTAAAAAATAGGTAAAACTAATTTTATAATTAAATTATAATTAAAAATAATTAAAAGAAATATAATTAAAAATTGGGGTTTTTTCACCTGGAACATTTTTATTTTCTGAAAAAAAAATCTCTTCAAAGATGAACTTTTTTTTCAATAAATGTTACAACAAAATCGTAAATTTTCAAATTTCTTAGGTATCCAGTGGAAGGCATGGCGTTTCTTTAAGATAAATATTTCTATCTCAAAATATATTTCAGAAAGAAAAAATTTTAACGTGGTACAAATAAGTTTTTGAACAAATTTAGCAACGAATTTTATTATTTCTGAATTGAGTTCGCCCTGAAAACACGAATTTTTGGGTCTCTATAAAATTTTGATTTGAATTCACCAATTTGCCGCTCATTGCATAATCCCTTTTTCCGATTAGAAAGTTGTCAAGTATGTCAAGAAACCAATTTTTAAAAAATCGCTTGAAAAAAGCTTAAAATTCGGAAATAGCACAACCTGATTGAAATTAAAAGACCCTAAAAACAACAAAACTAATATTTAATGAAAAAATATACCAACCGAGTAAAACATTGAACCAACATAAATTTTGTGAAAAATTAGTTCTGCTGGAAAAATGTGAAACAAAATTTATTTTTTCCCGACAACTTTTGTTATTTTTTTTTTGTTATTTACCTGGAGCATTTTCACTTGGAACATTTTTATCCTATTTTCGATAAAAGTTTCAACAAAAGCGCTTAAATTTTTTTATAACTGAAGTCTTCATTAGTTAACACCCAATTTTTCCTCAAAATTCAGTTTTCAGAAAGTTAGAACTTTTTTTCACAAAAATGCACCATTTTTGACGTAAGTTAATGTAAAAAAAAAGCCAGGTGGGTTCAAAAAGTTTCGTAGAGAATTCAAAAGAAATTCGCTGATATAATAAAAAGTCCATAAAATTAGTTAATCCTAAAAATAAAAGATGCAAAACTCGAAAAAACAAAAACGAAAAAACAAAACTAGAAAAGTCAAAAGTATTGCCTATTGTTAATTTACCCTTTAAAAAAGAATGGCCTCAAGTTCACAAAATCATTTTTCCATAAAAAAATATACCAAACATGTGAAAAATTGAGCAAACTTAAACAAAGTGTTACAAATTGTATTCCACTGGAAAAATGACGATTTGTTCTCAGTGTTTTTTTATAATAAAAAGTTGGGGTTTTTTTCATTTTTATTTTCTAAAAAATCCTCATCGAAAATAGACTTATTTTCAACAAATGTTTCAACAAAATCTTAAATTTTTCCTATAAAATTTTCAGTATTCAGTATAGTCTATTTCCAATCTTGAGACGACGACTTTTGAATGACCGTGAAATTCCTTGGTATTTAACCATTGACGATTTGAAACATCGAAGTGAATATCAATAAAATATGCGAATTAGCACTGTAACAGGGGAGTGCGCAGACAATTAGACCATCGCGGCGGGACCCATTGTACCTAGTCCTTTAGGAAAATCCCCTTTTCCTTGTCTCAGTTTTGGAAATGCCCTATATTTCAGCAGTTTTTTCCCTAATTTTTTTTTTTTAAATTTTGGCATTATTGCCTGGAACATTTTCATTGAAACTATTTATTCATTGATCATAAAACATATTTATTTTTTCCTCTATCTTAATTTTTCATTGGGTAGCATCTTAAAGTTCCATTGATCAATTCTTCTATGTCAGCATGTATTTCAGAGTGTTAGGCAATTTTTTTTTTAAATAAAGATTTTTAAAGTGGTACAAATTAGTTTTTGAACAAATTTAGCAACGAATTTCAGTTTTTCTGAAGTGAGTTCGCCCTGAAAACACGAATTTTTGTGTCTAAAAAACGTTCGATTAGGCCACGCCCCTTTGTCACGTTTGCCAAGGTTAATATAAAACTAAAATGACAAAACTCGTAAAATATGCCGGGGGAAAAATTTCCACAGGATAGAAGTCGCAAAGTAACAAAACAATTTTTTGAAAAACATACAAAATGGGCGAAAAAATGAACCAACTTACGTTTTGTGAAAAATTAGTTTTGCCGAAAAAATTTGCGACAAAATTTTTTCCTTAGATTTTTTTTTATATTTTTATTTAATTTTTTTTATTTAAATTAGTTTATTTTTTTTTATTTAAATTAGTTTCAATGTTTGAGAGAGAATCTATAAAAAATGACCATTTCGTTACAACGGTATATGTGCGAAATATGGCTTTAAGGGACACCAAAATAACACAAAAGAACACCTCAAAAAGGCGAGATGGCTGAGAAAATCGATAATGGCTAAATCACTCTTGATTAAAAAAATTTAACGTGGTCCCAGCGATCCGAAATTTTTTAAAAAGGGAGCTGTCTAAGACCAATTAACAAAAAAAAATTATCAAAACTGATTATCGATTTTTGGGTGGGAGTAAGACATTTAACTTTACGTGTAATTATCTTCAAACCTTAAAGAAAGTATGTTTTAGATATGTAAACGGTTGAATGTTTTAAAATGAAACAAATTGAAATTTTAATTTTTTGTTTTATTTTTTCTATCGATTTTTCCCGAATGTCGTGCTCTCCTCCCGAATTTCTCCAGTGAACAAAAGTGAACAAAAATGAAAATCAAGTGAAACTTATGAAACATTCTCTCAATATTTTCCTTGTGTCACAAAAAATCTTTTTTTTTAGGTAAAAATGATTCCCAACCTCTTTAAAAGTATTTCTGGCCAAAATGATTTTCAGTCTAACGCCATATAGCGGGATGGATAAACAAATTTTAAAAATAAATCCTTTCGGAATAATTGAAAAGCAACACAAAGGCGTCATTTTTTATATAAAAAATTAGCAATTTTTGGGTTGAGCTATTTTTGAAAGTGAATTTTTCGCTTATAAAAAATTTAGAGGCTCTTTGAAAAGATTTGTTTAACAAATGTAAAAATAATGATGGAATCACCAAAAGAAAGAACCTTATCTTATAAATATTTGAAAAATGAGACCAAAAACGCGGGTTTCGCTTTCGTTCTGGCCATTTTACAAATTGGGAGAAAAAAAGCTAACATCACAGAAGCCACTTGATAATTATTAGCTTTCGCTTTCATTTCTTTTTTTTTGTTTCCATTGATCAGTGCATTCTATCGTGAAATTCACTTTTTTACATTATGCTCAAGGAATTGACACCTGAAGTAAGTGAAATTTTCAATTTCTCTGTTTCCGCGAGCTAAACATACCGTAGTCACATTTTCCGTTCGAACAAAAATATAGCCAGAAAAAGATTTTTTTTAAATTTAGTTTTACGTTTTGAAAATGGGATAACTCAAATAACTAAATTGTAAAACATAGGGTAAAAATGTATTGTCAAGACTTTTTTTTAGATCGGTGATGTTTCATTATTTTTTAAGGTGAGCCCAAAGTTTCAACGTTTTTTCGACGTTTTTCCAAATTGTTTGAAACACTAAAATAAATTAATTTATAAGTGGAAAATTTCTGTCATTTGTGGCAATTTTAAAACAAAAAAAATGTTTTCTTAATTTCCAAGCAGTCTTAACTTGGACAAATGGCTTATATATGTTGCATTTTAAATTTTTTTAAACGTATATACAAGTTTTTGTTAAGAAAAAAACATATATGAGAAAACTTGGTTCTTTCAATATCATTTTTCCGTTCTTAAAAAATTTCAGCCAGTTTAGGTAAAAAAATTAATTTAAAAAAGGTTTAAATTCATTATTCACGGAAAAAATCAGCGCGAAAAAACGCCACACGCATTCGCTGTTGTTCAAAAAAGAAAAAAATAAAGATTGAAGATGAAAAAATAAAATGAATAGCTATGAAAAGAGAGCAAGTTTTTCATAATTTCATAATTTTTTCCAGAGCCCCATAAATTTCGATCATCTGCCGTATGACATTTCCAGCCGTATTTATCAAAAGGTTCGATACATCTATAAATTAAAATATTTAACAGTATTAATAAAAATCAATAATTTCAGTTCACATACGAGCAAATGGCAGTTTTCGAAGAATGCAGCAGAAACAAATTTGGTGTAATTTTTGTTCTAAAATCAAATTTCCGTATTACGCAGACATCCTCTTTATTCGCGTAAGTCTTAATTCTTTTTAAACATATGTAACTGTTTTTAGGATGGTCAAGTCTTCAAGGAAAAGAAAGGCTACAAAAATAATAATATCATACAACTATTTTTGGTGATTGATTCGCTTTCTATTTCTGTTCGAATTCAAGTGGAACGCATTGTTATTGTGGTAAGTATACATAAACACTTTTTTAAAACAATTTTAATATTTTTTTTGTTTTGTTTGTTGCTTTTTTTAATTTTGAAGTAGCAAAAGTGACTTTCGCAAAGCCTATCGATTGATTTCTGGCGAGCTAGAAGTGGGCGTGGCCTTTTTTTTTATAGTAGGGTGGTCAGTTGGATCAGCTTATGGGAGATTTATTATAAGAAAAGAAGTTTTCTTTCAGGATTTACAAAGAAAAATTTCACGCTTTTTGGAAAACATCCATTAAAAAAACTTAGTTGCAAGGTTGAAAAATATGATCCGAACATTAAAATATTTTTAAATGATTTTTTAAAATTAAACTTATTTCTTGTCATTTTGATAAACTTTTAGCGAAATTCAAACCATAGTTTATGAGCCCATTCGGCCAGCCGGATCCAACACTGGGCGTGGTTTAATTGCAAGTGGGCGGAGCCAATTTTTCACAATTCACAGAGAATTTCGACTTTTGTGAAGAAAATTCGATTTTGGCGGAAACAACGGCTAATATATATTATATGGGTGTGGCCTAAAACGATGGATGTGGCCGTGGCCTAATTTAACGTACGTACACGTAACCGTTCGTTTACACACTTTTTAAACTCAGTTTTGAATGACCAATGATAAATAGTAAAAAAAAACTGTGAATCAGCTGCCGAGCGAGAATGGGCGTGGTTTGAAAGTGGGCGTGGCCTAATTTTCCAACGTATACAAATGTATTTTGTAAAAATTGATAGTTCATTTATTGATTGATTTAGAGAGAATTAACTGCTGAAGTATGCCAATTCGTAGCCGAAAAAACCCAAGGAGTTATCGATATTACACTCGTCAAGCTACCAAAACTCTCGCCCTTATTTTTTGAATTAATAAAGGCGAATTTCCTCAATAATAGAACAAAAAACACGCATTTTCTGACTGTTCAGCAGAAAATACTCCAAATAGACATGTCGCATCTAGAAGGTGATTCTCTCGAGGAGCTCATAGATATAGAAGAGGTAATTTTATTTTTTTATTTATTTCCATTACTTTTTCTGCTCATTTATGTATTTTAGTATGTTTTCTGTTTTCTCGTAATAAATGTAAAAATATATCTGTCCTACTCTTCGATGTTTTAAAAATCGCCAAAAACTGCCAAAAATGATCCAAATGCTCTTTTTTGGCTTCATATTGGTGAAGGTTTCAAGCGGCATTATTATAACTTTTGTATATTATTTTGGTAATTACTTGTTGTTATAGACGAATTTTCAATGTGATTTTAAAAATAACACTTAAAATGGTCAATTATATATGATTTTCGCAGCTCAGAAAAGTTACAATGTACAGAAATCCAAAATTTTGGGTTTATGTATGTAGCTTTAGCGCCGCCGCGTGTTTGTACCTGATAATTTGGTATTTTAAGTGTCATTTTTGAAATAAGCATTGAAAAATTATCTAGAAACAACTTATTGGCGAAAATGTTAAAAAAATTTTATTATCTCCGCTTGAAACGTTGATCTCCGAAAGTTGAAAAAATGCTTTTTAGGTCACTTTTTAGCAGTTTTTGGCGGTTTTTTCACTTTTAAGTGAAATTTTAACAAAAATAGTCACCCCGATTTTTGTTTTTTCGATGCACAATTCAACCTATTTTTTTTGAATTAGGGACGTATTTTTTCCTGGCGAAATATGTGAAAGGTTGAAAAACCAAAAAAACCGTTTTTCAAGCAGTTTTTTGAGGTTTTCTTTTTTATGGAATGAGAAATCTCGAAAAGTCCAAAAATAAAGGTTTCTAGAAATTTAATTCGGTACAAAGTGCATTTTTCAAATTGAAATTTGGTCAAGGTTGAAAATTTTACAGTATCATTTGTGCGCCTACCGTAACCCGGGCAAAAAATCGATAAAATCCCATACATTCTATTTGAAGGACTTTGGGACATTGAAAGGTTATATACCAGAAATATAGTCTATTTCCAATCTTGAGACGACGACTTTTGAATGACCGTGAATTTCCTTGGTATTTAACCATTGACGATTTGAAACATCGAAGTGAATATCAATAAAATATGCGAATTAGCACTGTAACAGGGGAGTGCGCAGACAATTAGACGATCGCGGCGGGACCCATTGTACCTAGTCCTTTAGGAAAATCCCCTTTTCCTTGTCTCAGTTTTGGAAATGCCCTATACTAAGCCATAAAAATTTTAGAAACCAATTTTCAAAGGGGGAGACAATGATTTTTCTAAAAAAAATAAAATAAAAATGCACAGAAATTGGCTCAAAATTCCGTCTTAAAAAATTGGTTATGAAACATTTCAGGTAACTTTATACAATTGCGAATTACTTCCTAAAGACTTTTTCTTCACCGTTCAAGTGAAGGAACTTCTAAAAATTGAAAAGTCCGCCATGGATTCAAATGACCTGCTTCAGGAAATACAGGTTGCCAAATCACTTTTTCTAATTATGACAGTTTTTTTCAGAAATGGGAAGAAGGAAGGAACTATGGCAGTTATTGCATTCACCTATCCCATTTTGAAAGATTCGATTTTGAAGATTTTGTGGCAAAAATGTCGGAGAGGTACCCTACGTGGAATATGGATGTTGTAACACAGGGCCACAACCTGCAAAAAGAAGATCTCGAGAGACTCCCTGAAATCAGCTTTGAAATTGAACGAAAAGAGGGCTTTAAAGCTTATCTTTCTGTGCATGTTTTTCTTCAAAGAAAATGGGTCATTATGACTCAATCAAGGAGGGAATGGCTTGATTGAAATTGGTATATTGTGTATTTATTGAATTTGAATAAATATTCTGAATTATACAAAAGAAGATTTTATTTTTCATAGAGATTCGAAGTGACCGGCGAAGGGGAGAATTTTGTAACTAAAACGTCGTCTATGCAAAAGTCAAGTTTGTTAAGGACTATTTTTGGGAATCGGCTGATTTTAGGTTTATAACATTCCTAGGGCCCAAAAACCTTTAACCAAAAACCTTTAATCTCTTTGCCTCGATATCGATTTTTTGAACCGGGTTACGGTAGGTGCCCAAATGGTACTGTAAAATTTTCAAACTTATCCAAATTTCAATCTGAAAATTTGAAATTAGGCATTTGAAATTAGGCTACGCCTCCTTTTAGCGCGCCAGAAATCAATCGATAATGGAATCCTCAAAACAAATCGACGAGTTATGGCACGCCAAAAATCTATCAATATTTGTATTAGCGACGAAAAGAAGTAGCACTTACGCAAATTAAGCCACTAGCCGCCTACTTTTGTTAAAAAACTGAAATATAATTTTTTGCAATATTTTTTTTGTTTTTTTTTGCTGTTGTAAAAAGGTTTTTTATAAATTTAGATTGTACTCCACGGACAATTATGAAAACCGATAAAAAATCAACGACATTTATCCATTGCATTAATGTTTCGAGTATAAATTATATTTTTGACTGATATGAAAAATACGGTTCAAGGTTGTACGAGGATATTTGAATTCAGTTTTTCGGGGGAAAAAAATCTTTCCAGTTTCCTTTGTTTAAAACTGGATAAAGGGCTAAACAAAACTAGAATTATTCGGAATGAACTACCCGTCATAACAATTTTTTCAAACTTTGGTGAGATTCAGTGAAATTGTGAAACCTAATGACAAAAATATTGATTTCCGAAACAAAATCTTTCAAAAAAATCTGAAAGGGTAACAAAAATAAAGCACCCATGTTGCGCCCACCAAAATACCACCAAAATAATAAAATAACAATTTAGTTTTAAAAAATTAATTCAAAAAAGTTAAAAATCAATTTTAAGGGGTAAAAACAGCGCGAAAAATGTCACACGAATTGTTGTTCAAATTAGAAAATCAATTAGAGATTGAAAAAGTAGAAGAAAAAAAACTTGGATGTTTTTTCTATTTTTACAGCCAATTTTCGGTAAACTCTTGTTACTTGCTGAAAATTCGATAATTGCTTTAAAGTTTCAGTTTGAGGATTTTAGGAAAAGAAAAGTTTCTTGGCGATCTTGATTGCTGCAACTCTGATATAAGACGCAGTTTTTATAAAACTCGAGCTCATCTCATTCGGTTGTGTCATAGGATTTTAGAATTGGCTTGTATCTTCAAGATAACTTAAAATACACCCATTGAACTGATTTAACATGTTTATTGGCCACTGAGGTTACGGTAGCTTGGGTTGCTGTAGAAAATGCCTTTTTGGTTGTATCTCGCTTCAAAGTAAACCAAATTTCAATTTAAAAACGGAAAAAGATAGATAATTGTGTTGTACGTATGTTTGTTTTAATGTCAAAATGCGTGTACAACGATGAAAATCTGAAAACGTTAAAAAACCACCGAAAAACACTGAGCCTTTTCACTTTTTTATGAAAATCTCAGTTAGATGGAAAAAGCATTTCTTGACATTACTTTCATTGAATTGCGCGTAAGTTTTTACATACTTCTTCTTTTGACACCAAAAAATTTCAAGGGGGATAAGTTGGTCGTTTTTCCATTTTAAGCCTTCACATTCGTGCGTTTCCGCGCCTATTGTGGTGATCTACATGCGTTTTGCCTTGAGGGCGCGGATTTGAGTGGAAAAACGACCAACTTATCCGCCTTGAAATTTTTTGGTGTCAAAAGAAGAAGTATGTAAAAACTTACGCGCAATTCAATGAAAGTAATGTCAAGAAATGCTTTTTCCATCTAACTGAGATTTTCATAAAAAAGTGAAAAGGCTCAGTGTTTTTCGGTGGTTTTTTAACGTTTTCAGATTTTCATCGTTGTACACGCATTTTGACATTAAAAACAAACATACGTACAACAAAATTATCTATCTTTTTCCGTTTTTAAATTGAAATTTGGTTTACTTTGAAGCGAGATACAACCAAAAAGGCATTTTCTACAGCAACCCAAGCTACCGTAACCTCAGTGGCCAATAAACATGTTAAATCAGTTCAATGGGTGTATTTTAAGTTATATTGAAGATACAAGCCAATTCTAAAATCTTATGTCACAACATGGTCGATTCTTATATAAATTGCGTCTTAAACAATAAACAGAAAAAATAATAAAATAGTAAAGGTTGAAACCTAAACCCACCCATTTTCCTATAAATTTTGAATTGCTATGAAAAGAGAACAAATGTTAGTTCCAAGCTTAGGCAAGATTTTACCCAAGTGCATAACTCTTTTATTTTAACCGAATAAGACGTCCGTGTCGATAACCCAAAATTCCACAAAAATCGGTTTATTCGCCGAGTAACAACGTAACAAAACAAGGTGCTCGTAACAAAAACAACATTAATTAGTAAAGCATGCTAATATCTTCTAATGAGCTGGGATGGCGGCGTGTAGACCCATGCGTTCTCAATTCCTTCGCAGATTTCACGGTAGGCGACGGTCAAGGGATGATCCTTTCCATGGCTCACTTTCACACATTCCAGCGCCTTAAAGGACTATTTTGTAACACAAAAAATGGTAAAACAACCTCATGGATGGCTCCTCGGTATTCCCAGCTGGGAGACTGCGTGTAGAGGAGGATGGGAGCACGGCGGCAGATCCAGGTGTAGCGGAAGGGACCGGGGGGAAGTTGGCTGGAAATTTTGGAGGGTTTGTCTGTCTGGACCCTCTCGTAACTGTCTACTCTCTCGTTGTATGGCGGTATGGTACTCTCTAACAACAATACTCTCTAATTCTCTGCGTGTCTGCACATAGTTTCTTTCTCTAGGTCGCCTGCTTGTCTGCACCCTCCGCAAAGTCATCATCTCTCGACCTGTCTGCACTCTCCATTTTGTTTCCACTCTCTCACGCCCAGCTTGTCTGGTACCCTCTACGTTTAATGCAATCCATCACCGTCTGATTCTCTGTACCCTCCGCGTATCTATACTGTCTCATCATTTGTCTGCTTGTATGGCGCCCTCTATGTCTCCTACACTATCTAAAAATCGCATTGATTGTGTTCTCCACACCAAATTCTCTCTTTTTTCTACCCCTCCAACATGCCCTTGCTCTCTCGCTTTCAGCTTGCCTAACACTCTCTTCAACTCTCTCTCTCTCTCTCTCTTTCTGTCTACAATTATCCCTCGCAACATGCTTCTCTGCACTCTCAGCCTTGTTACGCTGTCTCGTTTTCTCCGTATCTTCCAATGTCTTCGCTCTCTCACCGTTTAGTGCATTCGTCGTCTACTACACTCCCTCGTTGTTTGCTTGTCTGGCGCTCTCTCAATCTACTGCAGTTTCTCGCCGTATGCCTCTATGTCCGCTTATTCATAATCCCTTGCCCTGTCTGCATTCTCCACTTTGTTTCCACTCTCTCACCAGCAGCTTATGTGGCGCCCTCTTCGTCTACCACACTCTCTCGCAGTCTACTTATCTGTACTCTCCGCATTCACAATACTTTTTCCCTATCTGCTGATCTATGCCCTCCTTACTAATCATATATGTGCCCATCAAATTCTCTTTGGTCTTCTCTACCCCCTCCAATAGGCACTCGCTCTCTCGCCGTCAGCTTGCTTAACACTCTCTAGAACTACTACAGTCTCTCGTTGCCGGCTTCTCTGCACTCTCCGAGTAGTCATACTCTCTTAACCAGTCTGTGCTCTCCAATTTGAACCCACTCTCTTACCGTGTGGTAGTCTGGCACTCTCTCCGTCCCATACAGTCTCTCGTCGTTTCATCAGTTTGTCTGGACCCTCCCCATATCAATAGTCCCTCGTACTGTCTGCCCATCTATACCCTCCACCAAAACATACTCTCTCGCTATGTCTGCGCCCTCCTCATTCACCACAGTCTCTCGTTGACACGGCGCGCAGCAAGCGCGCGTTTAAAAAAACGAACCGAATGACTGGAAGGCCTCGAAGGAGGAAGGCAGCACAAACGGCCTCGTTCCTGACGTCTCGGGCGATTATCTCAATCAGGGCCATCATGTTGCTGTTGTACATGGGCAGACGCTTTAAAACAAAATATAAAATTTTAAAAAAGATTAAAATTACATTTTTCATATCGTGAAAAACGGTGATGGCCTCCTGCCACTTTTCCTTGCTGGGATTGGGCGCCGATGTGTTCCACAAGTCATCGAGATCGGCGACGAAGGCAGACAGAAAGGCGTTGGTTTGGTTGAGCTGAAATACGAATTCCCACTTTTAAGCAAGCAAAGGGAACCTCAGGCCGCCATTAATCGTGTTAAGGCTGCTTCCACTTGTGAGCTAATAAATTCGTCACTTGTGAGCTAATAAATTCAACCTCAGGCCGCTCCCTACCCAAGATTCGGGAACCTCAGGCCGCTTCCAATCATGGTAGGGAAATGTACGGCTGCTTCTACAAAATTCCAGACAGCCAGGGCCGCTTTCGAACGAAAATAGGCTTCCGCGGGCCGCTTCCTGCTAATATCCAGATTGGGAAGCCTCAGGCCGCTTTTAAAGAAAACACGCGGTATAATTTCGTCCATATTAAGAGGGACAGGCCATAGTTTGTGATTACAAACTTTCCTCTGTCAAGAGGGGTGCCGGTGGTCCAAAACACCGATCGATACACCAAAATCGATTGATTTTGCATGAAAATCAATCGATATTACAGCATTTCGCAGTACAATCGAACCACAAACTTATAGCCCAACCTTGCTTGTTGATATTCACGAAGCCTCAGGCCGCTTGTCGCCGTATCCCAGTAGCCTCAGCCCGTTTTTGAAAAAGGCAGATAACATCAAGCCGCTCCTGTTGATATTGAAGCGGCCTCATGCCGCTGCGAATCCCAACTTGGCAGGCCGCTTCCTCAATAGTCCGGACAGCATTGGGCCGCATTTGAGGAAAGAAGGCACCCTCAGGCCGCTCTTGATGTTAGCAAGACCGCCTCAGACCACGTCCAATTCAGCAAAGACGGCCTCAGGCCGCTTCCAATCCACCAAAGGCAGGCTCAGGCCGTTTACATCCAGCAAAGGCAGCCTCAGGCCGTTTCCAATCCACCAAAGGCAGGCTCAGGCCGCTTCCATCCAGCAAAGGCAGCCTCAGGCCGCTTCCAATCCTGCAAAGGCAGCCTCAGACCGCTTCCACTGCAGCAAAGACAGCCTCAGGCCGCCAATCGAGCAACGGCAGCATCAGTCCGCTTCCAATCCTGCAAAAGCAGCCTCAGGCCGCTTTCAAACCTGCAAAGCAGCCTCAGGCCGCTTACAACCCTGCAAAGGTAGCCTCAGGCCGCTTCCACTCCAGCAAAGACAGCCTCAGGCTGCTTTAGCGCATACATGGGCAAGCTCCCCAATATGGGGCGGTAGGGGCGTCGCAATTTTAAGTTTTCGGCAGTTTTTCTTAGAAAAGGAGACCCGTTGCAAATTTTCGACGCTTTCAACAATTGAAGGGAGCCTCGCAAAATTGACCCCCGCGGTAGGTTGCCCAGGTATGCTTTAGCGTGAACCCGGACAGCCTCAGGTCGCTTTCACAAAAAACCAACATCTTCCACGTGTTCGTCTGTCATCATCCCGGTGCATTCGACACAAAAGGGCGTCTGCGCGGTGAACCAGCCCTTGGGACAGAACGGACACAGGCCCGCTCTCAGCTTCAAGTCCTTAAAAAATAAACTACAGTACTTACAGTAAGCCAAAATATATGGATACAGTAACCACAAGCTACCAAATCCTACAGTAACCCATAAAAACCCACCGATTTCGGATCCACACACTCGTCGCACTCACAAGTGAAGCCGTAGGCGGCTAGGAGGTTCTTCTGACGCATTTCCGTAGTTTTCGGCGGTTTGAAAGCCAAGTAGTCTATGGAAAGCTGAAAAATAGCGTACGTATACGCAAAAATTCAAATTTTACCTTGCTGGTGTACATGACGTTTGTTTTCGTGGTCCTGAGGATCATTTTGGAGCCGTTGGAGACCACCCAGGCGTCGGGGAACAGGCACTTGTGGGGATGGACGGAGAGACTGAAAAATTCGAGATTAACAAGGAAACAATGGGGTACAGTAACCATAAATACCTAATTTTTAGCCGCAGATAACAGCAAATCCCGAACTGTGGGCTCCGAAGTTACCCGAATGTAAAAAAAGTTCAGGGCATACTGTTAAGGGAAAATTTCTAAATTTTCAAGCAAAATAATGTCCGTACGTTTGGGAAAATCAAACAATTTTTGTGATTTTTCGACCCGGACAGCTAAGCCCCAAACGTAAGGAAATGGGCCCTAATTTAAACCCGTAATGTATGGAGAAACACCCTATTTTAGGCGAAGCAGGTGCCCCAAGTTAACGGTAATTGTCAATTTTTTTTTAGCTTAACGAAAAGGGCAATTATGGGCCTGGTTAAATATCTTAAGATTACGCGAAAACACCCCATTTTTAGGCCCAAAATTTAAAGAAAAGCGCTATACTTTGAGGCCCCAGGAAGGCTACCCTACTTACGCTTTACAGTTGGGGCAAGGAAATCTGCCCAATTTCAAGGTTGAAAATTGAGTTAGTGACTATAAATGTAACTCTAGGTACAATCCCCTTACTTACCCAATTTTGAGGGCCAAAAACATCAAAGTACCTGATTTTAGGGCTCAAAATAAAGGAAGACTATGCAAAAAAGAGCAATGAATAAATGCCTAATAAATACAAATTTATTCCCGAATCACGGCTGGATCTAGAGATCTTGAGCGAGGTGTTGTTGCTCTGCCGGCGGATCCCAGTGCCTTCTTGTGTAGGTAGACGTCGAGCAGAAGCTTCTATAGTCGATACCTCACAGCAACAGGGAGTAGTGTCGATGACGGTCCCTCCTTGACGAGGTTCTGGGGCCGGATTCAGCTAGGCGGCGGAGCGAAGGTAGAACCGACCGCTCGGTGGTGAAGATTTAGCGTGAATGCCTAATAATGCCTCTCTCATGCCTAATAAAAGGAATGAGAGAAATGATACCATTTTACGCCTAATTGAGCCATGGACCCTACCCTGTTTTATTTTAAAGGGTTTAAAGTTTTATTTTAAAGGAAGGGTGCGTTAATCGTCATCGTGACGTCATTTTGAGCCCTATTTAGACCCGGCTGGCACGAAATGCGCTAGACCACCAGAAATTATGGAATTTTTATAAACACGCTAAATAAATGGCAAACTTTTAAAACCACGAAATTCTCGACCCAAAAGAGATACCCTATTTTAAAGCCTTAAAACTAAGACCAAACCCTATTTTAAGGCCTTAAGACTAAGACCCAAATTACCTTATGGCGTCCCTGTGTGAAATACCACAATATGGTAAACTTCTAGCGCCTAAATTTAATGCGACGGCATTAGTACGGCCTGGATTAAGGTAAAACAGACCTTACCCTCTGTACATCCGCGTTATTTTTAAGCCTTCATTACGGCCCAAGCACAGCAAAAACCTTGTTTAGGGCCCAAAAATTAGAGACAAATTTTCGAAAAAACCCCTGTTTAAAGCCATAATGTTAAGGGAAATGGCCAAACATACCCTATATACAATCCCACTCCTATGAAATTACAGGACCATGTGTTATCTGTTATGGGCAGCGCGTTCGTAGTCATCTGAAACGCCAAGCATTTAATTTTTTTAAAAATATATAAAAAAGAATAAAAAATAAACATGCCTTCCCCCAGGCGGACATGACGTCTTCATACAAAGGCGTGAGTTCGCCCATTAAGGCCTTAACGGCGTTGAAGAAGGGAGTTCCGGTGTTCTTGCGGAATTCTTGGTCTTTTTTCCTCTCGCGCATGTCTAAAGTGAGAGGTTTAAAGAGAGAGAGAGAGAGAGGGAGAATCAGACGGTCAGAGAACAAACTCACTATCATCGAGGTAATACCAGGTGCGTTCGTTGAAGGCTTCGAAGGAGGGGTCGTTTTTCACTCTCAGCAGAAGGCGTATCACCAAACGCACATCCATGGGCACTTTGTCGTCTTTCAGAAGCCCGCATTCATCCTGAAACCTGAATTTTGTAAAATAGAAGGTCGCCGGGGCCGCTCAGCGGCCTTTCCCCCAAAAAATCGATAAACTCTAGGCGACACAGTAGTTTCTGCCAAATGGGCGGCAAATTTGACGCCAATCCCGTAAAAACAGCCGCTTTTTCCATGTGTAATGCTGCAAAATGAAACCAGGTCGCCTGGTTGCTCCTGCCAGCCGGCTGCCACCCAGCTGGCACGAATTTTACCCAAAAACCCACAATCTCGGGCTGGAATTGCAAAAACTGCATGTTTTCGCCGAAACGTAACAAAACATACAAATAATTCAACATTTCAAGCCAAAACCCAACCTTGTGTATCAATTCCCAGTCGCTCTTTCTGCACTGGGAGCTACAGTAGCGGACAGATCGGCAGATTCGGCAAATGTCGAGGGCTTGGCCGAAAAGCTGAAGATTTTGACTTAATTTTATGAAAAAAAATGAAAATAAAACATTAAAAAAAAAACTAACCACGGAGAAACACTTGGCACAGGTGAAGCCTTGAGCAGTGGGACAAACGACGGCTGCGAAGGGTTCCTCCTCCGTGAGGGTTACCATACCTGAAAATTTTAATTATAAACCTTCCAATACATACAATTTAAAACGAAAAAAGAAACACAATTAGGAAAATAGAATAAAAATAAAAAATATAAAATTACAACAGTACCCTAGACGTTATATATAAAATGTAAATGTTCCTACGTACAAAATTTTAGACCACACGTTCGTATTACGGTACTTTTGGTATATATTGGCACATAGGAAATCTATGAATTACATTACATTTTAATTTAAAAATAATTATGCAATAAACACATGCGAATTGCGAAAGCAACTGGTTACGCTAAAAAATCAATAATTTCGTAATTTCATTCTGCGGCCCCTCCCAGGTCACAAAAGCGAAGTGAAAGCGAATCGAGCTTTTGTTTTTCATAGCTGGTAAAATTCATATGTTTTATTCATTTGCCTCTATTGTTACATTTAGAAAACTTCTATTGTTATTTTTTTACACTTATTCATAAACAAACATTTTCACAATTTTAGGTTTAAAACATTAAAATGGACCACGAAAATGTGTCTCTGACTATGTACGAGTACGATTCGGAGGAGGAAAGCAATGGGTTCCTTGGTGAGGTGAACCCCCAAATCGAGGCTTCTGACTCGTCTGAAGATGAAAGGAATGAAGAGGCGGACGAAGAGGAGAATGTTGAAGGTAAGTCTTCCTCTCTGTCTCTGTTCCTCTCTCTCTCTCTCTCTCTCTCTCTCTCTCTCTCTCTCGCTGATGAAGATTTCTTGTTGGGATTCCAAGCCGCTTTCGGAGAGCTCCGTGTTGACAATGAAGCCGAAGGTAACAAACTTGATTTTTTTTTACATTGTCTACTAAACTAGGCTAAGTATCCAAAGATCCTATCAAAACAATATAACAAATAATTCTCTTGTAGAAGCTGCACACGGTGAAGCGATCAACGTCCCTGAAATCCAAAACGGCGGTGTTTTCCTGGGCAATCTTGTCTTCAACTTTAACGATATGACGGATAGAAATGAAGAAAATATTAATATCCAGCCAGGTAAATAACAATTCTTTAAATTTGGATAACGACTTTTTTAAATGCAAATTTGAGCGTTTTAACGCTGAAATTCGTCAATTTAAAAAATCAATTTCTATAGTTCAATTTGAAAACCATATTTTTTTTAGTTTTTATCTCATATTTGTGTTTACAGAAATGGAGAACCAGCGACTTCTTCTGATGGGATTTATTTTGGCTCAGGGTTTTGTGCTTATCATGTTTGTGATTTTGAGGCTGTTTATATAAAAATTTTGTTTTAGTAATAAAGTTTATTTGGATTATTGTTTTAAAATACGCCCACACTCACACACTCACGCACTCACATACTCACATACTCACACACTCACACACTCACACACTTACACACTCACACACTCACACACTCACACACTCACACACTCACACACTCACACACTCACACACTCACACACTCACATACTCACACACTCACACACTCTCACACTCTCACACTCACACACTCACACACTCACACACTCACACACTCACACACTCACATACTCACACACTCACACACTCTCACACTCACACACTCACACACTCACATACTCACGCACTCACACACTCACACACTCACACACTCACACACTCACACACTCACATACTCACACACTCACACACTCTCACACTCTCACACTCACACACTCACACACTCACACACTCACATACTCACATACTCACACACTCACACACTCTCACACTCACACACTCACATACTCACACACTCACACACTCACACTTGGCGATTCTATCATCGATTTGTTTTAGGTTGGCTACAAATTTTTTTGAAGATGCCCTCATTACTTCCCAGTAAAGGTTTAAATTATCTGAAAAGCTTAAAACCTTGTTGAAACATTTTACGTGATCAGTTTTGCATTTTCGATGATCATATTGCTTCAATGAAAATGTTCTATGTGAAAAACCCTATTTTCGATCATTTGAAATAATAAAATACTCAAACAAACAAAAAACACCAAAAGGGGCGTGGCCTAAATTGACAAGGTATAGTATCGATTGATTCCCGGGACGGTAAAATCCCCAACGCTTTGCCCACAAGGCTTTTTTTTCACACAGAATGTATGATTTTGTTTACTTTTTTATTCATCGTGTAAGAAATTGTCTTTTAAATTAACTATAACTTTTGTTGAAATGTTAGCCTCACATTACTTATTATCTAAACTTACTTAGGTTCTTTCACGTCACAAAATAGTGTTTCTTTGAAAAAGAAATGTAGTAAGTTTTTTAATTAATTTTAAGGAACCGTGATTAATCAATTCAATGGAGCGGTATTGCATAAGTACAATTAACTTTAAGATATTGTTGAAACATTTGTTAGAAATAATTTTTTTTGAACGTTTTGAGGAGTTTTGTTTCGATGATTTCTGAAAAGTGTGTTTTTTTGCTTTAAAATGTTTAGAATTCCTTTTTATAAAAATAGGAAATTACGGTTATGATTTTACTACACAGTCATTTTCAAAAGTAAGTACCTCTCTCCTATTGAAATCGAAATCTGTCTCGAAGTTCAATATTACTTTGAAACATTCGAACTTAAAAGTTTTCAAATTTCAAGAACCTGAAATTTTTTCCTACTCTGTCAGAAAGTACTTTAAAACAATTTATCTGATAATGAAATAGTCCAGTGATTATAAAAAAATTTTCGTTTGTCAACGGCATCTTCGAATTTTAGTTTTCAATCACAAAATTTTTTACTTTTCACGATTTTCTGTATAAAAATGCCGTTTCCTCCCATATCGGAAGAAATTTTCATATTTCGATTAGAAGTTTTTATTATACAAAAAAAACACACCCTCGCATTTGTCCATCTTTGTTACATTATTAGCCTTCGAATGTATGAAAACGTTTGTTAAACGCGAAAAGGGCAGTTTTCGAAGATTGCAGCAGATTTACTCACGAGTGGTGTACGTTTAGCCCTTCAATCACATTATCGATTGATTCCCGGGACGGTAATATCTACACACGTGTTGCCACAAGTCAACCCAAATCCCTTTTTTGTGTCTCTTTTCCCCATAGAATTATGATTTCTTTGACTGTTTTATTGATCATGTAAGAATTTTTTGTTAACTATTCAAGAATTTAAATGACAAGTCAACCTGACATTACTTACTACAGCTGACGCCAAACGGGCATCATGCCAATTTTGTTCAGTTATTCTCTGTTGACATTAGATTAGCATAAAATTGTAATATCAACAGAGAATGAAGGCACAAATTGGAATGATGCCCGTTTGGCGGCAACTATATATAAAAAAAAACCAACGGGTGCGGCGCGTGCGGCTTCGCCCCCAGACCCCCTGAACTGTTCTCAAAAATTGCTTCGATCAAGTGATTACGTCATTTGTTTAATGTAGAATCCTAACGAACAATTCATTCAAATTTATTGTTGTTTTCAACTACTTTTTGATTTGATATTCACAAATTTAATAATAAATATTTCGGCTCGCAACAGGCTAGCATACAAAAGGCTGCCTTTACCAATTACATACGTTTCACCCTTTTAATATCCCACTAAAGAAAAAGGTCGCATTTTTTATCGAAAGTTTAGAAGTCTGACCTGCCCATACATGAAGGAACGACGTGAAAATTTGCATTTGAAGTTGGAAGTTTGACATGTTCAACGGTCTGACTTTTGGCCCAGTGTTTGTTGTCTAAGACACTCATATCTTGAAAATTGAGTTTATATAGTTCACAGGGAGTTGATATAACACACCGATATAACACGTACCCAGAACCAATCAATGAATCAATATACTACTGAATTGAATTTCCTTTACTTCTATTGTCATAGAAGAATCATACTAACGCTTTGAAAGATGGCATCAAACCGTTCACGGGGAGTCGAGATCCAGCTTTTCGTGCCAAGACCCAATCAATAAAATCGATATATTGATTGATTTTTGTTTCGTTAACTTGAATTGCCTTAGGCAGTAATGTATTAAAGAATGGCATCAAACCGTTCACGGGGAGTCGAGATCCAGCTTTTCGTGCCAAGACCCAATCAATAAAATCGATATATTGATTGATTTTTGTTTCGTTAACTTGAATTGCCTTAGGCATTAACGTGTTAAAAAATTACATCAAACCGGTTTCTTTTACCTCACAAAATAGTGTTTTTTGAAAAAGAAATAAATCAATTTTTCAAATTAATTTTGAGGAAAGGTGGGATGTTACATATTGAATAATTCAGTTACATGAGAAATTTAAGATATTGTTGTAACATTTGTGAAAATCATTTTTTTTAACTTAATTTTTTTTTTTGGATGATTTCTGATTGTGAAAAGTGTGTTTTTGCTTTGAAATGTTTTGAATTTCTTTTTAATAAAATAGGAAATCACGGTTACGATTTTAGCAACTATTTGAACAAAATTTCGAACGACATCAAGTTGGTCGAAAGTTCGAAAATGGGCGTGGCTTAATCTGGCAACGCCTACAAATTTTAATCTATGTTTTTTTATACACAAACAAAATCCTTTTTTCATTGTGAAATCACTCAAGAACTGTTCAAATCCAAAAAAACTTAATTTGGTTTTTTTGAAAAACAAAATACTACTTACTACAGTGCGGGAAATAAGTATAGGTCCACTTCAAAATTTCGATTTTTTCAAATCTCGCTCAAAATCTTGATATGCCCTATATGTCACCGTTTTCCCCATAGTCGATTACCCCTTGCTGCAACAAACAAGAGCTTCTCATTTGCATATTCAAATTTTAGGCTAATTTTCGCTAAAAATGCAAAATTCAGGTGGGAAAAAAGTATAGGTCCACCCTAAAAAACTGAGCATTTATTGAGACAGAAGAAAAACCAATAATCAACAGGTCCTCGACGACGATGGAGACACTCCGAGAGACGGCTGGGATGAAAAATAAAAAGTTTGCAACTCATTGAAGGCGTTATCTTAGCCCACTTTTGACTGAAAACCCTCTTTAGCTGATCGACGGTGAAAAAGTGCATTTTCCTTGTGTTTCAGCTTCCCAATTACAATTCATTAGAAGTTTTGGCGTCTCATTGAGCTCCAAGAGTGTCTGTATTCTTATTAAAGTGATAAATTTGTTGGAAACAGTCCGCTGAATACGACACATACCGTCACCTTTTGCAAAAACACGCGTATCAGGAAACGGACAGGAATTTTTTGAGACCTCGAGACAGACACTATTGGAAAGCCCATGAAAAGTTGTCTTGGAAAATGTTTTTGTTGCTGTTCGGAAAAATTTCCTCTCTGAACAAACTCGCGTTGAATAACAAAATTTGCCCACCGTATTCCAATTAAAAATTAGAAAATTACAATTTTTATAGCAGAAAAACAGCAATTTTTATTGTTTTCAAGGCGTGTTTGTTCAGAGAGGAAATTTTTCCGAACAGCAACAAAAACATTTTCCAAGACAACTTTTCATGGGCTTTCCAATAGTGTCTGTCTCGAGGTCTCAAAAAATTCCTGTCCGTTTCCTGATACGCGTGTTTTTGCAAAAGGTGACGGTATGTGTCGTATTCAGCGGACTGTTTCCAACAAATTTATCACTTTAATAAGAATACAGACACTCTTGGAGCTCAATGAGACGCCAAAACTTCTAATGAATTGTAATTGGGAAGCTGAAACACAAGGAAAATGCACTTTTTCACCGTCGATCAGCTAAAGAGGGTTTTCAGTCAAAAGTGGGCTAAGATAACGCCTTCAATGAGTTGCAAACTTTTTATTTTTCTTCCCAGCCGTCTCTCGGAGTGTCTCCATCGTCGTCGAGGACCTGTTGATTATTGGTTTTTCTTCTGTCTCAATAAATGCTCAGTTTTTTAGGGTGGACCTATACTTTTTTCCCACCTGAATTTTGCATTTTTAGCGAAAATTAGCCTAAAATTTGAATATGCAAATGCGAAGCTCTTGTTTGTTGCAGCAAGGGGTAATCGACTATGGGGAAAACGGTGACATATAGGGCATATCAAGATTTTGAGCGAGATTTGAAAAAAATCGAAATTTTGAAGTGGACCTATACTTATTTCCCGCACTGTATTTGGATTATTTTTGAGCTGGTAGGAAGCGCGGGAACATATCCATTGAAAGCTTCAGTTATAGGAAAAATTTAAGATTTTGTTGAAACATTTGTGAAAAGTAGTATAAAATCTTTTGTTATCTAAAAAGAAAACTTATTTCGATAATCAGAAATATAGAAAAGTTGAGCTTGTTCTGAAAAAAAGCTTTTCTCTTTTACCAAACTTTTTTTTGCACAATTTAATTTGGTTCAGTTTTTCACCCGGTTTCCATACTTTTCATCAAAAGTGTTGTTGCATTGAAGAATGTTAGATTTTCAATGTTTGGAAATTGTGAGGAAATTTAAAATTTTGTTTGCTTTTATTTTGTGTGCACAATGCTCAGTAATTGGTGTATGTGTAACAATTGTTATTAGAACATTAAACTGAAATAAATATATATTTAAATTTGTTTTTGACTTTACAATTACTGTAAAACTGTTCCATTTTAATAATTAAATTTAACAATTTTGGTTTACTGATGTGTAATTACTAAATTCACTGTACCAAATTTAAATTATATCTGTATCTAAAACTTTTGTAAAACGTCGCAATATAAAAATCGGAAAAAGCTTGTTTTTTTTCTCGAGTTTTGCGTGTTTTATTTTTCATAATACCCTGGCATACTTGAAATTTTCTAAAGCGGAAAAAGGGGTGTGGCTTAATCTGACAAAGCTGTAAATCAAATTTCGATGCACCACAGTTAATCCACGCTTTTTTTCTATATTTCTTGTTTAGCCAATTTTATTGACATTTTTATTGATTATGGTAGCAAATTTTGTCTTCAAACTGTTCGAAAGTTAAAAAATGGGCGTGGCCTAATCTGGCAACGCCTACATGCGCCCCAATTTATGCAACTTTTCAATTCTAATTTACTATAGGAAAAACTATACTTTGTCTTTATAACGTGTTTATAAAAAAGACAGTAAAACTCTTTAAAAATATGGATAAATTAATGTTTCACGAAGTTCGTTTAATAAAAAAACATGTTTTCTTTATTAGTGCTACGATAATTGTGAATGTGCACACTAAAAAAACAGTCTTCTTTCAAAGAAAAGTCAGCTAATTTTACTTTGATAATTTACATCCGTTTAACCATTAACCATTTTTTTTTCGGAAAAATCTTTTTATCGCTTATGTCTAAGTTTTCAATCAATTCACTTTTTTATTCAAACGAGGTTTCTTAAGCGCTTCAAACAAAAACAAAAACCAAAAAACAACATTCAGATTCACAGCAATTTTAAATGGTCAGTTTTCAAAAAAAAAAAAAAATTATTTTTACCAAAGCGAATATCAACAACAAAAAAGAGAAATTTATGATCTATGGCTGGTAAAAAAGTGAACGTTGTTTGTAATTTTTTGCTGTTGAAATGTTTACATAAAAAATATATTTTTCATTTTAACAATTTTACCAAACTCTCGATTGTGACAAAACCAATACAAAACACAATTTGTTTATTTCTCAGTTTGTTTACTGAATTTGAGGAAAATACATTTTTTTAAACTTTTTTTTTAACGTTTTTTTTTTAAATTTCAGGTTTTTATGTGTTTTTTTATTCATTTCATCTTTGCGACACAATTGTTTCGTAAAACTTTTAAAACAAAATATACACAAAAATGTTTTTTTACAGAAAGAAGACGATCTTTACGAAAAAAATGATTCAAAAAACATTTTGTTTATGATTTTCCGCTCTGACAAGGTTTTTGAAGATAGTTTGCTCTTCCTTGGCGGTTATAATAATTTTTTTCGCCATGACAACTATTCTACAGATCGATTTCAAGTTACTCAGAGCAACATTTAAATGACTTTTTTTAAAATGCTGCGGAAAAATTACGAAATTTATCTCGAAAAAAACTGTTTTCCGAAAATATTAAAAACAGAAATTTTGGCAATGGAAAGTATGAAAAAAATGGGTATTTCAGGCTTTGAAGTTGTCACAAAAAAGCGGCAATTTATTTCAAAATGCATTCAAAAAACGAAACATGCAATTTAGTGATGTAGTATTTATAAATAAAATATTTATTGAAATACTCAGGTAGAATGGTGTTTTTGTGAACAACTAACTTTGTCTTCACAAAATGTTTTTTTCCAAGTCCTAAGACTCAGGAAAAATTTTTTTTCCTGAGTCTTAGGACTTTTTTTGGAAGGGATTTTTCGGCGGTTTACAAGAGCCAAGGGTCAAAAACCCAAAAAAAAACAGAAAACTTGTTAAACCGTTACAGATTTAATAGTGGAAAAGATCTAAACTTTCTTTGGGTAATTTATTTTTCTTAATTTTTTACAAAGTATTTTCAGTTTTACAATATATTTTTTTTCAGCTTTTTTGAATTTACTGGAATTATTACAAGTAAATACAATTTTCCAGTAAACGAAAGCATTAAAAAACACAGTTTTTGATTTGTCTTCGTTGGTTCGCCGATCGGATGTGGATTTATTATAAAGGTTTGCCTTTTTTTAATTAAAAGTGAAGTTAAAATTTTTTTTTTATTTTTTGTTTGGTAAAACTTTTCACACCTCTTTCTTCTATGTTTTTTTTGTTTTGATTTGTTTCTGTTAATTGATTCAACGAAACTGCTGAAAATAAAGGTTTTCAATGAAACATGAAGTTTCGTTAACTTCATGTTTCATTGAAAACTTTTATTTTCAGCAGTTTGATATTTTTTTTTACACAAAAATAAAATTATTTGCTATAATTCTGTAGTGTTTCTGCATTACTTTTAACTGAAAAATAAAATTGGTACAATTTTTCACTCAGTTCTTCCTAAATCTCACGGAAAAGAATTGTTCTCATTAGATGTACGCAATACTCGAAAATTGCAACGGTAAAATCCACACACGCTGTGCCACAAGTCAACCCAAATCCCTTTTTTGTGTCTCTTTTCCCTACATATTTTATGATTTTGTTGACTGTTTTATTGATCATATAAGAATTTTTGTTTAATTATCCAAGAATTTAAATGAAAAGTCAACCTGACATTACTTATTATATAAACTTAATAAGGTTTCTTTCACCTCACAAAATAGTGTTTCTTTGAAAATGAAATGTAGTAATTTTTCAAAATAATTTTAAGGAAAGGTGGGATGTTACATATTGAATAATTCAGTTACATGACAAATTTAAGATATTGTTGTAACATTTGTGAAAATCATTTTTTTAACTTAATTTTTTTTGGATGATTTCTGATTGTGAAAAGTGTGTTTTTGCTTTGAAATGTATTGAATTCTTTTTAAATAAAAAATGTAAGTACGATTCAATGCTTTACAAACAGTCATTTTCAATCGATAAATATTTTTTTTTTGACTAAAAGTTAATCGATACAAATTTAGAGCAACCTTAGCAACTGACTTTTTTAAAATTATGCAAAAAATTACAAAATTGTTTTATTAATAAAAAAAATTTTGGCAACGTGAAATATAAAAAAAGAACATAAAAAAAAGAAAGTTTTAGACTTTGAGGTTGTCACAAAAAAGCGGCAATACTTTTGAAAATGTATTCAGAGAACGTAACATTCAATTTAGTGATGTACTATTCATAAATAAAAACTTTATTGAAATACCCAGCTAGAATGGTTATTTTGTGAACACAAACTAATTCTTCACAAAAAACATTGTGTTTTTGTTTTGCAAAAGTTTGTAATTATAAAATTGGTTAAAAAAACTAGTGATGATATCACCACAAAAAATAATCAAAATGCAGTTTAAATGTTAATTTTGAGTGTAATGCAATTATTTTCGAATTAAATTTTATAAAACCGAATGTAAAACAAAACAACCACAACTAACCTTTTTTGAAAGGGATGTAAAAACATTTTAGATTTAAAAGTGAAAAAATAAATTGCCCAAAGAAAATATCTTAATTTCCTTTGGACAATTTGTATTTTTTAATTATCTTTACAAAATATTTTCACTTTAAAATTTTTTTCAGCTCTTTTTGAAATTCCAGAAAATAATACGAGCAAAAACATTTTTTCCAGTCGATTATGTCGAAAGCAATACAAATTATAATTTTTTTTGTCTTCTTTTGTTTGCCGATCGAATGTCGGTTTATTATAATTTTGGTTTACTTATTAAAAGTGAAGTTTAATTTTATTAGATGATTTTTTCTCAGCTTTTTCACTTTTGCGACAAAATTGTTTGGTACAACCTTTCTTTTTACAATTTTTTTTTCAATTTTTTGTTTCGATTTGTTTCTGTTAATTGATTTTACGAAAATTCTCTAAATAAAAGTTTTTACTGAAACATAAAGTTTACGTTAATTCTTTTTTTACTGACAAAAAAATATAACTACTTCTTTAAAATGGCAATTCAAAACCAGCAAAGTTTTTTATTTGCTATAATTTTGCGTTTTTTTCAGTTTTACTTTTCGAAAAAATTAATATATTAAAGTTTAAAAAACTGTTTTATATTTGACCGTACACCCCAAAAAATTCTTTGTTGAACTTACAGAAATAAGTGGATAAAAATTTGTTTTGTATAGTTTTTCTTACTTTCAACGGGTCACTGAAACATTTTCGAAAAACTTTTGTAACATTTATTCTGGGTAGAAATTTTTCAATAGGTAATTTTGGTACTTTGAAACAAAAACATTTAAAAAAAAGGCAAAATTTTGTTTTAAAGAGAGAATACGACGCGTTTGCTTTATCCGTTACCAACAATTAAATAAGAATTTTGCCAAAAAACTTAAAGGATTAGGTAAATATGTGATCCTGCAGCGATCTGTTAAACTGTCTGCGGGCTTCTTTAATGAGCGAGTTACGAATCAATTTTATTTCACCAGTAAATCTAGCTGACATAAAATTCTCCGACTTTTCGTCGAATATAGACGACAAATGAAAAGTACAAAATATAAAATTATTTTTTTGAATATGAACTCCATTCTTTTAGTTTATATTTGGAATTGCAAAAATGGCCGGCTATACGTAAAAAAATTGAGTTTCTAATTATGAAACAAACCATTATGAAATTTTTTTGAACGTCTATTGGTTTTAAAATTTTAAAAGTTTCCGCTCCGGATTTAAAATTATACATCTTTCATTCCAATTTATAAAAATAAGAAACAGTAAAGTGATCTACAGATAATTAGAAATGTTGTGAACAAATTAAAATTGTAATAACAATTGGCGTTTAACACATACAGTTATACAATTCATTTGAATAAACATAAATTAGTTTTGAAATTTGAATTCCTCAATTTAGAATATTTCACTGGTCTTTCTAATCATTTCACTTCAGTTTTCTTCGACGGCCGGTCTATTAGTGGGAGTCAAGCCTCCCATCACCCTGTCTTCATCTGTTTCTGTTAAGGTGGGTGTTTTTTGCAGTTTCCAAAAGATCTAAGTCGATCCATAGTTGAAATAGCGCCTCATAGTCTGGTGTTTTGAATTTGCCATAAATGTATATAGTGAGTTTCCAAAAAAGAAACAAGGAAAAAGGGGATTTTTCAAGATATACCCAATTTGGATCAATTTTAAGGCATCAAACTTTTTCCCTATGCGTATTTTGCAATAGCAGCAATACGTTGGGCCTCGGTGGTGAAATCAATTATAGTGTGTTTCCGAGAAACGGCACCGGTTTTGGCCAAAAACTTTAAAGGATGGTGCATCACGTCCCGCCGCGATTACTTATTTGTCTGCGCACCCCTCTTTTACTGTGCTATTTCGCTTACTTTTTTTCCATTCACATGAATGTTTCAAATCGTCAGTGATGAAAAAGAAGCAAAACATCAAGGCCGCTCAAAAGTAACGGACCTTTATTTGGAAACAGACAATAGGATTTTTTGTCAAGTGAAACAATAAACTACCCTAAAACGCCATTCCTTTCATGTTTTAAGGTTGATTTGCTCATATTTCTTTTAGAATACGTTTTTTTTCTTTTTGGACGACTTTCTGCAGATGTTACCAATCGAACATTAGCGAACTCCTTATTTCCATTTAATGCTAAAATTATAAACATTCAATTGTATTTACAAAATGTTTTTTAATGATTTCAAAAATAAAACTTATTGATAATTATTATATAGATTTTTTTTCGGTTTTTTTTTCTCATTTTCATTTTTCCTTTTTTCTAATCTAAACCTTTTTGATCTTTCCGTGAGAGAGTGATTTCGCGTTAACTAATTATAGAGCTAAATTAATTGATAACAAAGGGATTCCACATTGTACTCATTTGAACGTTTTTATGTTCGCACATTGAAAGAGAAAAAGAAAATAGGAATTCCCCGCGGATGGTTATGTTGAATATTGTCAATAATCGTTTTTTTCACAGTATCTCAATAGAATTTGGTAATTTTCCGCTGTAGTCTGTTTCCAATGAAAGATTTTTTTTTACAACGCCTAAATTCCACCGACCTTGTTTTCCTCCCTTATTTATCCATTGACGATTTGAAACATTGAAATGGAAATAAGTCAAACAAGCGAAAAAGCACAGCAAAAGAGGAGTGCGCAGACAATTAGACGATTCGTGGTGGGATGCAATGCCCGCAGTCCTTCAAGAATTGGCCAAATCATGTCCCGTTTTTCGGAAACAAACCATATCAACTTTTGGTAATGGTTTAGCAGGCGGCTACATGGAAAATGTTTTGATGAGGGATATGGAAAATGGAGCAGCGGTGTCCGTGACGTAGTCCGTCAGTTTAGGAAAACCGTAAAGAAATTGAAGCTAAAAGAAAAATTTACGCTGCAAAGACCGGAAAAGTGGGCTGTTACCTGCACGAACCCTACTCCACTTTCATCCACTTTGGTCATTCTGTACGTATTGGCGCATATGACCAACGTTTCGATGTTAGTTTGTTTTTCCTTTTTTGATCATTCGTTTTTCAGGTTGGTAGAATGATAGGCTATACTTTCATTCAATTTGACAAATTCCACCAAAGGACTACAACTGAACTGCTATCCAAATTTGGAACAGTGGGGACCGTTTGCTTTCGATTGGATATCAAGAACTCCATTCCTCTACCGCCTGATTCGCCGACGCTAAAGGTAAGGTTATAGCAGTGTTTAGATGTTTTAATGAAAAACAGTGAAAATATTGGCTTCGGTGGTGAAATCTATTAGTGAACTATGCGTTACTTTTAAGAAAGCAAAAATAACCAATTAAAACTTTTGATTCATCGTGGTTCTCTTAATTCATTAGAGATTTGAATACAAAAATATTTTGTTTTTTTAGTCAAAGTGTGTTGATCATCGAAGTTATATATATATATATATATATATATATATATATATATATATATATATATATATATATATATATATCAATGCTGTTGTCAATGCTCATCAATGTTGTTCAATGCTGTTGAAAATGAAAATATTTGCCTATTTGTTTTATTTATACATGTTAGTACTTTGGATTAAGTTGAAAAATTATATTAGGCACATACAGAAACCCGGCACCCAAAACTATAGTGCGTTTCCTAAAAAAGAGACAAGGGAAATGAAATTTTCTTAAAGGACAGGTACAATTGGTCCCGCTGCGATTACTAAAATGTCTGCGCACTCTTCTTTTACAGTGCTTTTTCGCTTGTGTTTCTGAAATTCACATGAATGTTTCAAATCGAGAGTGAACAAATACGATTGGATACCATAGTAATGAAATGTCGAAGTCCTTCGTTAGAAATAGACTATATTTCGCACCAAAAGTTTCAGGATAGCGTTTTCTTGTTATAGGAAGCTTATATAAATTTAGGTCAATTCTAAGGCATAAAGTTTCTCCCTATGAGCAAGGTCAGCTCGACTTTTACAGAGTCTTAAACAAATATAAAAACACGAGAACTTTGATAACCTGTTTTTGCTTTAATTTTTTTTTCAAATACTGAAAGATTTGCGATTTTGGGAGCGTCTTTTGCAATAGCAGCAATACGTTTGGCCTCGGTTAGTGAATTATGCTTTTTTTAAAGAAAGCAAAAACAACCAATTAAAGCTTTTAATTCATCGTGTAGGTTCTTTTGATTCATTAGAAGTTTAAACACAAAACAAAATTTTGTTTTTTTTTCAGTCAAAGTGTGTTGATCGTCGAAGTTAGTAACATAGATCTCTCAATCTTGCTCTGGTTATTTATATTTACATTTACAAGATTCATGCATTTTAGAAAAGAAAATGATTATAGGCAGTCGAAGTCTCAAATGAGCCTCTACCGTGAGCAGCAGCTAGAACTCTCTCACCAGCAAGAGAGGGCAGTCGACTCTTTGTTGGAGTCAAGGCGTCCGTCTCCATTTTTTTCTGTTAAGGTGGGTTTTTTTGCAGTCTTAAGAAGGTCAAATTCGATCCCATGTTAACGTTTTCTCCTCACTTCAAATAGCGGCAACGATTGCGCTATTTCTTAAAAAAATCTTATTTTATCAGAAGAAAACAGGGAAACTGTGATATGAAAGAAGAAACTCTACTTTTTAATTTAAAGGACAACCTGTTTACGCTAAAACGATTTTTTTTTAAATACTGTGAGTTTTGCGCTTTTCAAAGCGTTTTTTGAGACAGCAACAATACTTTTGGCCTCGGTTGTGAAATCAATTAGTAAACTTTGCGTTATTTTAAAGAAAGCAAAAACAACCAATTAAAGCTTTTAATTCATCGTGTAGGTTCTTTTGATTCGTTAGAAATTTAAACACAATACAAAATTTTGTTTTCTTAGTCAAAGTCTGTTTATCGTCGAAGTTATAGTTCATTTCCAACAAAGAGTCGACGACTTTCCACCGACCTTGATTTCCACTCGTATATAACAACTGGCAGCTTCAAACATTGAAGTAAACAGAACTTTAACAAGCGAAACAACACAGTAAAAGAGGAGTGCGCAGACATTTAAGAAATCGCGGCTGGACCAAATGTACCTGTCCTTTAGGAAAATCCCTTTTTTCTTGACTCTTTTTTAGGAAACGCACTTTAGTAACACAGGTCGCTCAATCCTTCAAGCTTTGATTATTTTTACTTACATTTGCAAGATTCGTGCATTTTAGAAAAAAAATGATTACAGGCAGTCGAAGTCTTGGCTGAGCCCATCTACGGCCAACAGCAGCAACAACTCTCCCCCAAGCTCTCCCAGCAGTCAGAAGCCGAGCAGTACAGGAACCAACACAAGGAAAAGACTCCCGCCTCCTCCACGACCAGGACCAGCGCCTTCCAGGTCGGGATGTTGCAAAAATCCGATAGTGTAACTGATTGAATGGAAACATTCGCCTAATCTCTGCTGCGTTACAAAGAGTCGATTTCTATTTTATCAGTGGAAAACACAAAAAAAACACAAAAATTTGATGATGTCAAAACGAAAAATCAAATCATAAAAGTCATAAATAATAAAAGGGAAATTGAATAAAAGATATTTTACTCAATAGATAAACGAAACATTGTAAACTATTAAAAACCCTATAGGAATGCTTACAGGACCTACCAGATAATACCACCTACAACGTGGATGAAACCACATTGCTCCTGTACTACATCGAAATTTTCAAAATAATTCTTATGGGGTATAGCAGCATATCCCTGGAAGGAGCTAACAACAGTAATATTCCGATCGCCCCTTGGTTGAACACAATGAAGACCATATGGCAAACGAAGGCAAATTCTATCGTGAGATCAAGATTTTTCACATCAAAGCAACATTTTTCGAGTTTTGCTGGATTGACCATAGATTTTTACTTTCTGGAAGCAACCGACAAATTTTCCATCTCGAAATCTGATTTATATATGTCAAACACGTAAGGATGTCACACCAACGGATCAAAAAAAGTTTTTAGGTCCTGTCCTACGTTGCCAAGTACACCTACAATCGCCGAGATCGTAAAGTTGATTTCGCATGCCCTGCACTGTTCCCTCTGCTCTAGAAACAGCAAAATGAATCCGTACATTGTGCATATGTACAACTTCATTGGGAGTTCAACGGTAATTTTCAATCAGTTTCATACGATTTGCTGTTTCAGCCTATTGATTTTGGCTCTAACAAGATATCCTATACGTATTGGGGTGTGGTTTGTTTTTTTTTACTCAGCAGCAAGAACTCCTTCAGCAGCCAGAAGTTGCCGAGCACTACAGGAACCCAACAAGGAAAAGACGACCGCCTCCTCCACGACCAGGACCAGCGCCCTACAGGTCGGGATATTGAAAAATTCCGATAGTGTAACTGAAAAAAAACATTCGCCTAATCACTGCTGCTTTACAAAGAGTCGATTTCTATTTTATCAGTGGTAAATACAAAAAAAAACACAAATTTGATGATGTCAAAGCGAAAAATCATATTTCAAGGACATTTTTCGCTAGCATGTTTTGATCAATATACAAGTGGGCTGTTTTGCGATTTTGATAGCGGTTCGTTTCAAGCACGCATTTTCGCTAAACGCATTTTCGCTAAACCTGTGTTCTTATCAAAAATATTTTGCGATTCTCTCTCTTTTTCTCTCTCTCCATCTCTCTCGCTTTTGTTTTGTAAACACAAGTTCATTTTTCAGGCGACCGAGGAACGACCGAAATTCTTGGCTTAAATTCTTCACAAGATAAAAGTGAAACATGAAGTTAAATGAAGTTTTTGAAGTTTTTCTTGTTGTTTTTAATTTGCATCAGCAGAAAACACTGTTTTCAGCAAAAATTTTTTTGTTTACAACATGAATTGTTTTAGAGCAGTTTTCTTGCATTGCGTACATGATTTTTCAACACGTCGAATTCTTTTGAAAGTTTTTAAATTGTGGCTAATTTTCGCCCTAATCTTCTCCATTCCTCTTTGCTACCTTCGTATTAACAATCTTCCAACTCAGGCTCGAACACCGATGCGAATTGGTGATGGCAAAGTAGACGAAAGTAGCAGGAGGCAGCTGGAAAAAAAAGAAATCGGGAGTGGAGTGCTTTGTGAGGCAGCCCATTGCCACAAAACTGGCTTTGGGTGAAAGAATCCGAGTGTCAGCTTATGAGCACAGCGTGGTAACTTTCCTTTAACAGAATGGTGATAATTTGCTGTTCAGTCTGCTCGAGGTGTTTGCTCTTTTGATCTAAATCTCCAAGAAGTTGATAAGAAAATGGAAAAGACAGGCTGCAACCCCTTAAAAGATAAAATGAAACATGAAGCTGAGTAAAATTTTTGTGTGTGTTTTTTTAAAAGTTTTTTGTTGTTGTTGATAGTTTATTTCAGAAAAAACTATTGTTTATAGCGAAATGTTTTTCATGATTAAAAAATGAATTGTTTCAGAGAAGTTTTTTGCTTTGATTTTTCATCACATCAGATTAATTTGAATGTTTTTTTTTTAAATAGTGGCTAATTTTAATGATAATCACATATTTATTGTTCAAAACCAACGACTATCTTAAAAACTAATATATACTCCCCCAGCGATCTTACCAACAGAATAAGTTTGCCCGCATCTCAATTCAACCACGTTAAAGGAAGTTATAACATGTTTGTGCATTCATCGTTTCATTATTTCGCTGTGAAATTAAAACATAGGAAACTAAAGTGATATTCGGATTACATGGAAAGCTTATGGTATAGGTACGTTTTGGGAAAGAATTTTTTAAAAGTTTTTTTTTGAATCGAAATAAGGACAATTTTTTGATTATTTATGTTTTAAAGAATCTTTCGGGCTACTTTTCAAAGTGAATTAGGGAACTTGTATTTCACGTGATACTTCAAATTTAAAGTAGAGTTTGCGTTTGGGTAACTGACATGTCTCAAATGTTCAAGTGAAAAGATAAAAATAAAACATGAAGCTGATGAATATTTCTAAAACTTTTTGTTGAAAATTTACTTACACAACAAAAAAGTAATACAATTGTTTACAACGTAACTGTTGCGAAAAGTAGTGTTTAAAACACTCCCTTCATTTGCATTCATTCTTTGCAGTCGTTCACTTTGCAAATTGTTGCTAAACCACAGCTTAACTTTGAAACATGAAACATCCATATAGTATGTTTCTAAATTTTTGTTAAAAAATATTTCTTTTAAAAGAGCTTTCCTTGCAAAGACTTTAGTTTGAGTGATTTTCAATAAACACTTAATTATTGAAATGATTGTTTCATCAATAACTTCATATCAAGATTCTACCCAATTTACGATGAAGTGGATCAAGATTGTCTTTTTTGTGTGAGTTTAAGTTATTTACTTTTCTACATCAACACTCTCTATTTTATAATCCTTTCTCTCTCTCTCTTTCTCTCTCTCTCTCTTTCTCTTTCTCTAAGTATGTTTTCTTTATTTCAACCAGCAACCACATAAGTATTCGTTGCGACTGGTGCCATGTGTGGCACTGCAGCCGGCGCCAGCACGTAGCTCTTCGCCGGGGAAGAAGCCACGGTATATTTGTAAACGGGAGAAGCTGGGGGTGAAGCTGGTCTGTAGATGTAACGAGGAGGAGCCGCTGGTGGGGCCACCACATATCTCACAGGAGGAGCAGCGGGGCGAGCTATGTAAGTTCTGAAAATTGCAATTTTAGAGGCTGCATGGTGCATCGAAATCGAATTTTTCCAAATACTAGTTTCTTCTCCATTAAAAACCAAGTTTTGCTGCATTGCGTACTTATTTTAGGTCAGACGCAACGATGTTTTAATTCTTGCTTATAAAAAATGTTAAAGCAGAAAAAAGTAGAAAAAATCCACTTGAAAATACCGTTTTTTAAACGCGCCCTGTAACAAAACACAAGTACGTAAAAAACGGCTAAGAGCGAATGTAGGTAAATATGTTTTTATAATTAATGTTTATAGGTTCTGAAAAAAAGGTTTTTAAAGTGAGGCGACACGGTGCATCGAAATATATTTTTTTCTCACTATCAGTTTCCTCTCCATTGTAATAAAAATTTTTTGCTAAATTGCTTACTCTATTTTAGGAGTTACGCTAAGAGATTTTGAGAACATGTAACATCACTCCAAATTCTTGCTTATAAAAAATGTTAGAGCTGAAAAAAGTAAAAATCCAACTTGAAACGACCGAATTGAAAACACGGCGTGTAACTGAAAACAAGTACGCAAGCGGCTACGAGCGAATATAGGTGGAATTAGGTTTTCGAGATTGCATTGAAATGGAATTGAAATTAACCTAATTTAAAAAAAAAACTAACGGAGGTGCTGCTGGAGGTTGGATAACATAAACTGGGATGGTTGGTGTAGCCATGGCAGGAACAGGTGGAGCACCTGAAATACATAAATTAAATAAAGCGATATTGATGAATATAAAAGAGAAATTAGATTTAGTGAAAAACGATGAAATTTTTCGTATTTTTTGAGACGACAAGGAACTGTGGAAAATGCGAAGAAATTTTTTGGGGTGCGTGTTTTTTTTCAACATGAAAAATGAACAATGAATAATGAAGTTTGTGAAATAGTGGATTCTTCTTTTGCAGAACATTAAAAAAAATACGATGCAACTATTAGAACCTTTTTTGCTCTTCATCGCTGAAAAAATACACACAAATGCGTAAAAAAATCTTTTTGCCAAATCTTTTTGAAAATTAAAACTACTTATTCTAACCCTAAAAAAACTAAAAAAAAATTAAAATTTAGTTAATTAAATCTAATTTTTAAAAGATAAATGCCACTTTTTTTTTACAGAGAAATTAGATTGATAGTCCATTTCCAACTAAGAAACGACGACTTTTCAGCGACCACTATTTCCACCCATATTTATCCACTCGCAGTTTGCAACATTGAGGTAAAAAGAAATTTAACAAGCGAAAGAGCACTGTAAAAGAGAAGTGCGCAGACAATAAAGCAATCGCGGCGAGACCCATTGTACCTTTTCCTTGTCTCAGTTTTGGAAATGCCCTATACCAGACTGTATACGTTGAAATTCTTGTCAAATTTTCGTTATGTAGTTTGGCGAGGCGGCTATTTTACTATAACATGGTAGAATTTTAGTGAAAACAGTAAGGTTTTGTTGTAATTACAACAGTGCACCCATTTAACGGCAAAATAACAAACATATGCGAATTATTGTTATGAAAGTACAAAAAAAGGTTTTGTGTTATTATTTTAATTTTTTTTCATTTTTGCCGATTGTTACGATTTAAGAACTCAATTAATTAAAACAATTTTTTTTTTGGAAAGACTCATTTATCAAGGAGCCAGAAAGATTGGAAACTTTTTCAATTTTTTGTGATGGGGTTCAAGATACTGTAAAAATTGTGATGAAAACTTTTATGTGATCTGCGTAAAACATTTGTCAACAAAACCATTTTTTTAATATTTCCGAGAAATGTAAGTGATAAGACGAGCCGTTTAAAAAAAAATTAATAATGTAATGTGAAATGTTTTTGGGTGCCACAAAAAACCGATTTTTTCTCAAAATCGATTCAGCTAAGGACAATTTTCGAGTTTCTTTACGTAACTGAAAAAGTACGCAACAATGCGTGAAACAGCAAATAGGTTTTTTTTTACAGAAACTTGGAGAATTTTCTATTCTCACGCGATTTTTTTAAAAAAGTTTTTGCATTGAATATACTAAAAAACTAATAATCCTAATTATGCGAAACTTTAAAACGAAAAAGAATAAATCAATTAAAAGAAAGAATAAATCGTCACTCAAAAATTATCGAAAAAGTTTAATTTAAAAAAATGTTATTCGGCTCCAAGTGACTAACAACGATTTGGTTAGCAAATATTTGTTTTGCATTTTAGTGTTATGAAAAACAACTAATACTTAACCATCACACAAATAAAAGGCTGATTTTTATAAGGTGAGTGGAAAACACTGATTTGACATTACGCTCTTAAATATAATTTCATATGATTTGCGTTTCATAAAACAGCGGAATTGTAGTTATGTAGTTTTAATATTTCTAAAAAAAAAGAGGATTTTTCGAATCCGGAACAAATCAGAAAAATTTGGTAATCGAGCAACTGAACTGTTTAGTTACTTGCTTTGAATGAGTGTTTATTCAATATCCTTATTTTTTCGTTCTCACTTCGTAAAACTCCTCTTTTGCTGTCTGAAATTCCAATATGAGTAATATTTTAGACAAAGAAAACTGCGATTCCAACGAATAGGCAAGGTTTTGGGGAAAATCTTAAAGGACTAGGTACATTTGGTCCTACAACGATTATTTTTTTTGTCTGCGAACTCCTCTTGTACAATGGTTTTTCGCTTTCCGCACCCCGACGTATGCTTTGCGGAATCGGCAAGCGAGTTTGTCGGGCATTTCGTGGCGGGACCGTTAGTCCAGTTCAATGCCAAAATAAATGAAAACTGGCCGCCACGAACCTGACAGTTCTGGCAGTTTTTGTAAGGAAATTGACGCATATAGTCCATTTCCAATAAAGAGTCGGCGACTTTCCACCGTCCTTGATTTCCACTCGTATTTAACCAGGGACGATTTGAAACATTGAAGTGAATCGAACTTTTACAAGCAAAACAGCACAGTAAAAGAGGAGTGCGCAGACAATTAAGAAATCGCGGCGGGACCAAATGTACCTAGTCCTTTAAAAAATCCCGTTTTCATTGACTCTTTTTTGGCAACGCACTATAAATCGTAGTAACACATGGGTGGCCTTTGGCCTGAGTTTTTTTTCCGGCAGAGAAAAAAAATTCCTGTCTGAAATATACGGTTTTTGGTCCTCTGAATTAATACCAGCCAAGATCATATATTTGCCAAAACTCAGGCCAAAGGAAGCAATTTTGTGCTACAAAATGAGCTAGAGATCTCTTAAAATGGTGCTGTACTCGTTCAGATATCGCCAGTTTGTGACGATGTTTAGCTACAGTAATCAGAATCCGAAAACCTCTTTTTTGCATAATTTTTTTATTAAAACGATGTATTACTGAGAAGCTTAATTTTCTTAAAAATTCAAAACAAAAATGTAATTTAAAAAAAAAAAACGACGGCTTGCACTGTCAGGATTGTCGTGCCGGGACCCAGCTGCATTGAAACAGCCCTAAAAACTCAGGCCAAAGAAGATATTACTGAGCTGAACGTTGACAAAAAGAATGGTTGCTGAAAACGGCTGGAAAGTCCAGGTTTGTGGCGGCAGTTTGTGTTTCATGAGCCATCTGTTTGTCGCGGATTCCACATTTCCGAACCGGTTTACAAAATTAGGTGAAATTGTTTTTCCTTTTATTTCAACATTAAAATGGAAAATTGCGTCTAAAAATAAAAAATACAGAATTTTAATTAGAATGTTTAAAATTGAGGCGTTCGCGTTGGAGCGCGAATTTCTCCGCTCAGCCCTTTAATACGTCGGACTCGGCGGGCTGTGCTTTTTATTTCGGTTTCCTTGACTATTTCATATCCATTTTTTTCTTGTTAAAAACGGTCGCTGTACCTACTTTTAGAGCAGTCTATATTTTAATTTGTCTCTTTGTATGACATATTTTCGTCGAAAGCAACATTGACGCTGGATTCTTCAAATAGCAATAAACCAGCGAAACATTGCGACAAAAATAAAAAAAGAAACAAAAAGGATTTTTGAAGTTTTGACACTTGCGATGAGAGAAAATAGCCATTTAGATTGAAAACATTTTGTAAATTTTGGTTTTTTTTTTGGAAGCTGTGCAAAGAACTGTAAATAAAAAAAAGAGATTTTTATGTGTTAAGAGCAAAACATTGGCATGATCATATTCACGAAACAATATATTTTTTTCTCCATTAGTTTTTATGAAGGCCTTAAAAAATAACAACTTACAAGTGCAGAAACACTGTCCTCCCCCTCCAACACTCCCTCCGGCTGGATAATTACCAAAGAAGCTATTACCGTAACCTGAAAACCCTTTAAAAAGAACGAAAAAAAACAATAATTACCTCCATTACCGTATCCTCCTCCACCACCGAGACTTTCAAGATCGCTCGCTGCATCAGCTGCATGGGCGAAAGTAGAATTTGGAGCGATGATGTTGGCAACGGTTGCGAGGGCTTCGAAAATTGAGCCCCCCACAGGTTGGAAAAGAAGGAATAGCCACAGAAGCAGCATTTTTCTAGAAAAAATTTCAGGTTTCATTAAAATAATAATTACTAAAAAGAAAATAAACAATTTCGACAATCTGGCACCCGGTGATTTGCGATTGGGTCGTGTTTAATGTCTATTTCCGTAAAAAACCGGTATTTTTCTCAAAATTGTTGAAAAATATGTGGAAAAGGAATTTTTCTAAACTTTTAGAGCAAAAAATTCCACTGCCGCATAAAAACCGTCAGATATCGAAATAATCGCGTAATTCATGGCCGCTACGGCCTTCGACTTATCACAAGGTGTAGTTATTTTCAGTTTTTATCACAAGAAGATGGTTTATGAGACAGCTACAAAGTCGAAATAACGATCAAGCTTTTATTTTTGGTTTAATATAAAACACGTAAAACATTGACACTATCGATTATTATCGAGAAATCAAAAAAAAATTTAAAAAAATGAAAAAAAAAGAAAATAAATTTTCTTAATAAAAAATTGCACCTCTGCTTATTCAATTTTTTAGGTAAAGACTTTGGTGCTTCATTTCCTTTCGCTTGAGAAAAAAAGTACTTAACTTTTGCATTAAAGGTTTATCTTAGTTTAGGATCTTTAAAAAAATATAAATTAAATTAAAAACCGCCAATTAAAAAGGCATCTATGAGAAAAACTACAATAATCCTAGTTGTGAAAAACAGAAAAAAAGTGATTAAAAATGTACTGTGCTTGGCTTAATTTTGTTCTGCAATTCTTGAATATCTCAGTTATTTTCATTTACTGTCACAAGAAAGTGGTTTTTCAAATAGGAAAAGTACTCAAAAGTACTCAGGTGAAATCTCGGACCAATCCGCGGACTTAATAAAGTCCGCGGACCTAACACGGATCAAATAATAGTTGATCCTTACTGTACTTCAATATTTACGTAGTAAAAAGATAACCTGACGATACTTAACGGAATTATTTAAATGTTCTGGGTTTTGGAAGTTCCGGTGATCAAATACCGAAAATTGCCGACATTCTGACAAAAATAGTCGAAACTATGATTAAAAGGGAGGAAGAAATTTAACAGTTCCAAGAAATTGAAGGTTCATCGTATTTCTTCCGATTTTTACTGTTTTTTTTTCTTTCACAGCGGTTTTCTTTGTTTAAATTTTCTTTTCTGTTGTTGAAATGTCGAAAATTGTCATTTTCTTACATTATTTGTTATCATGTGTGCTATTTTGCTTATTTAACCGATTAATTGTAAATGTACATGTGTTTTTAGCCTTGAACTACGGCCGGATGGTTAGCTATGTTCATGGTTTCTATTTCATACTTTTGTATTCTACTTACTTCTATTTTCAGATCAAACTTTTTTTTTTTAGGAAATGCACACACATTTGGATTGAAAGACGCTAGAAAGGCAGATCTGCAGAGAAGACTCCCAGGCCAGTCAGCGTGATAGTACCCTTACCCCAAATACCGTTGTGTTGTTGTTTTTTTTTTTTAGTTTTTTATGATTATATGTAATTTAAATGAATTATTCTTCCTTTGTTATGGTTGTTTTGTTTTAAAATATAGTAAAAAGGAGGAGAACAGTACGAAACCCCTTGCTAAGAAATTTCCCGCCAACAATTTTTAAAGTTGGTCCGCGGACCAAACACGGACCACATGAAGATCTTTATCTATGCATCATCATTTTTTAAATATGTTTTCACCTTTTCCTGTGTTAGTGCATCTTTCGCCAATTTGGCGAAACTTTTATTTGTACAATTAAACCCTCAGGGTACCCTTTTATTGTATCAAATTTAGTTTTGAAAAAAATTTAGAACAAAGAGCAAACGAAAACGATATTTTATGAGCATCGTAAACAGAACATTAGATCGGTTTAAACCAACATTCTTAGACGAACTGAAATTAAAAGAATGATCGTAATTTTGTGACAAATCAGAAACATTCAAATGAGTGAAAAACCCGCTGAAGAATTTTTAACGCTGTTTTTGTCGAAAATACTGCAACTGTTCAACATAAAAATCGGTGTTAGAACTTGTTGATGACGATTTCTAAAAATACAAATTGGAATAATTTTTTAAAACGTCATTTACCGTAGATTCGTTCTTCGGTTCAACTTTACCAGCATTCAAATCTAAGTTAACGAATGCCTCCTGAACGGATGTTTTTGTTGCCTTATGTAAAACACAAACTTACAGTTTCACAACTAGGGCAACGATCGTTGAGCTCAATAAAGACAAGTAAGCATCCTTCACAGCAGAAAGTGTCACAACATGAAGTCTTCACCGATTTGGTACGGGTTTCATTGCAGATGAAACTGAAAATGAGGCTAAAACAGACAGACAGAGAGAAAGAGATGCAAAGAAACAGAGAGACAGAGAGAGACAGAGAGACAGAGAGATAGATAGATAGAGAGAGACAGAGAGAGACAGAGAGACAGAGAGACAGAGAGACAGAGAGACAGAGAGACAGAGAGACAGAGAGACAGAGAGACAGAGAGACAGAAAGACAGAGAGACAGAGAGAGACAGAGAGAGACAGAGAGACAGAGAGACAGAAAGACAGAGAGACAGAGAGAGACAGAGAGAGACAGAGAGACAGAGAGAGACAGAGAGACAGAGAGACAGAGAGACAGAGAGACAGAGAGACAGAGAGACAGAGAGACAGAGAGACAGAGAGACAGAGAGACAGAGAGACAGAGAGACAGAGAGACAGAGAGACAGAGAGACAGAGAGACAGAGAGACAGAGAGACAGAGAGACAGAGAGACAGAGAGACAGAGAGATAGATAGATAGAGAGAGAGACAGAGAGAGACAGAGAGACAGAGAGACAGAGAGACAGAGAGACAGAGAGACAGAGAGACAGAGAGACAAAGAGACAGAGAGACAGAGAGACAGAGAGACAGAGAGACAGAGAGACAGAGAGACAGAGAGACAGAGAGACAGAGAGACAGAGAGACAGAGAGATAGATAGATAGAGAGAGAGACAGAGAGACAGAGAGACAGAGAGACAAAGAGACAGAGAGACAGAGAGACAGAGAGACAGAGAGACAGAGAGACAGAGAGACAGAGAGACAGAGAGACAGAGAGACAGAGAGACAGAGAGACAGAGAGACAGAGAGACAGAGAGACAGAGAGACAGAGAGACAGAGAGACAGAGAGACAGAGAGACAGAGAGACAGAGAGACAGAGAGACAGAGAGACAGAGAGACAGAGAGACAGAGAGACAGAGAGACAGAGAGACAGAGAGACAGACAGACAGAGAGACAGAGAGACAGAGAGACAGAGATACAGAGAGCCAGAGAGAAAGAGAGACTGAGAGACAGAGAGAAAAACTCACCATTTAAGATCCATTTTTGAAATGAAGTGTTTCCAAAATGTAGGACAAAATGTTTTCGACACTCAATGATAAAAACCATGCAGTGTTTGGTGTTTGCCCACTATTTATAGCCGCAGTGAGAAACCACTGCTGCACTTGTTTGCGATTTCTAAAAGTCAATCATTTTGGAAGAAAGTGATGAAATTAACGAGTAAAGAAAATGCAAGGGTGGGTCGATATTTGTCTTAAGATGTATGGGTCAATTTTTTCTTGCCTGAGTATCATGATTTCACACTTTAGCTTAATGTACTTAATGCAAATAGAACTATTTGATCTTTATTGTGTGAAAACGCTTTCTTTCATAATTTTCTCTTTTCGTAGCTTCTTGAGCTGTACCGTAGCTTCGGCAGGTTGCTTTGGAGTCATTTCCATGGCCAGCTGTCCGTTTACTGATAAAGTTTTGCGGTTCTGAAAATATGTTCTTTTTTAAAAATTAAAAAATTTTGCACTTATATATATTCACTTTCAAGTTCCTCTCCCATAATAAACCAAATTTTATAAACAGTAGCAAAAATAGCCATCGTCAAACAAAAATCGCGAGAAAAAAAACCCGCTTTTTCTCTGCGTCTTCGCTTTTTGCACGCTCTTTTTGCCTGCGTGTTGCCCGTATTGCCCGAAAGGGCCGTTTCTGGCTGGATTCCAAATCGGCGACAGCTATATTTTCGAACGAGTTCCAGTTTACGCCATATTACAAGGCTAAGCCGTTAAAGCAACTGTTTAGTAAATTTTGAATGTTTGTATTCATAGTTTTCCCTTTTTTGAAATTAGCGAAATTTTCTTTGAAAGCATGCACAAGTGGTTTCAAAAACGAAATTTTCCTGACTTGCCTGTTTCAATTGAACTTTTCCTGTCGTTGCCGTTGTTGAATTTTTTGCGCCAGAATAGCTTTTGTTAGTGACGAGAGTTTCGTCAAACTTTAGGTACTGAAAATTGTTTAATAAATGCAAAAATTTTGTCACCTTATTGCAGTTGGAGCACATTTTCTCAATAGAGCAGGCTTTGATGCAATTTTCACAGAAAACAGCCTCACAGCAAGTGGATGAAATTGGGTGGATTGGAGGGGCTTTGCAGTATATGCTAAAATAAGATTGTCTCTCTGTCTCTCTGTCTCTCTCTCTCTCTCTCTCTCTCTCTCTCTCTCTATCTCTCTATCTCTATCTCTCGTTCATTACTCTTCAAAACTCACCATTTTCCAGCGTCAGAATCTTTTTTGGTTTTCTTCGGCATTATCCTAAATCACATCTTGAAAAAAGCTAAAATGAAAAGCAAAAAGTAAACAAAATGTGTTTGTGGAAATAGGCTGAAGAAATAGCGCTTATCTTATCAGTCGAGTGGCGAAACGGCGCAAACTTTTCTCACCGACCAAGTAGTTCTCAAACATTACGAAATATAGTATTTTGTGGTGATATCAGATAAGTGAGGCAGAGAGAGAGACAGAGAGAGAAATAGAGAAAGAGAGAGAGAGAGAGAGAGAGAGAGAGAGAGAGGGAGAGAAATCTTGAAAAATATGAAAACTCCTCAGCCTGCCAAAAAAAAATATGCTGTGCCGATATTTCTCCCCGTTCATAAGTTCAGCGAGAACTGAGAAACACATTTAAATGTAGGAAATTGTGTCAGATCGAAACTGAAATTCCGCGTTTCTCTCGTTTGGCTTATTGAATTGAATTTCGCTTTTTAAATATGTCCGAATTGTTATTTTTGCCTTCAATTTACCAGTTTTTGCCTTCAGTGACTTTTTTCATACAATGGTTTGCTGAATTAAAAATAATTAGTTTATGGAAACTGAAAAAAGGAAAAAATTAGTTTTACGAAACTAAAAAAGTTAAACGTACAATAGTCACTGTTGAATTATCATATACCAGCGGGAAGGGCGCCTTCGGCGCTCTTCCCGCTGGCTGCGCATGCAGACCCCTGCAAAGGTAATAGCGTTTATATTGAATAAGGTAACACTTAATGGGGATAATTTTTATTTTTAATTGCACACGGCGAAATATCCTATTTGCAATTATCCTATTGCAAAATATCTGAATTCTAATAATAAATTGCGAAATACTCTTTTGCTACCATACTATTGCGAAATACCTAACAATCTTTGTTATTTATATAACCACTGTTAGCTCGATCGATTAAAACCACTTTAAGATCAATTGAAAAAGTTTTAATTTTTAGCAAAGTTCTGGCACGCTTTCGCTGTGAGACCCAAAGATGAATTTTCAGCTATAAGCTACTGTTGCCTAGGGCAACAAAATATTCAAAGATGAGCCTCATCCGATCACTGGAACCTGAGATATGAAAAATGATGACACGGTCACATAGTTACGGACATAGGCGGTTTATTAATATGAATGGATGATTTTTTTTTCAAATTGTGATCCAGTGTTATAGTTTGTTTCGCTTTTTCAAGGTCGGCGACTTTTGAGCGATCTTGATGTTTTGCTCACTCAAATAACCATTGAGAATTTGAAACAGTGATGTAAATAGAAAAAAATAAGCGCAATAGCGAAGTAAAAAAGGAGTGCGCAGACAATTAGAATATCGCGGCGGGGCCTAATGTACCAACCTTTAAGGTTTTTGGCCAAACCCTGTGCCGTTTTTTTGGGAAACGCACTATATTTTTCATGTGACGTTTATCTCGTAAAGCAAACTGTTGGGAAACTTGAAGTAGGTTTGCCGAAGAAAAGTAAAACGCTGTGTTTTTGACTGAAGACAGAAGGAAACAAAAATAAGGAGACGAAGGAAGCAAAATGAATAGAATAAAAAGAAAAAAGCTGTTTTTTTCTCTGCTTCTGCGCTGTTTGCGCGTTCTTTTGCCCGAGTTGCACACCTCTGTGTTCTTTTCCAAGTCTAAGTGTTTTTGACCACAGTTATTTCAGTTCGTAAGGAAAACTTTGAATCAAATCTTTCAGCTTTAACGTTTCTTCAAAAAAAGCGTATGTTGTAAAAAGACAAACATTAGTATAGTCTGTTTCCAAGGGACGATTTTTGTCTTTCGGGCAAACTTGGAAAACGACACGTATTTAACAAAAAAGGATTTGAAACACTGAAGTAAACAGAGATATAATAAGCGAAAGAGCACTGTAAAAAAGGAGTGCGCAGACATTTAACTAGGATCGTTGCAGGACCAAAGGTACCTAGTCCTTTAAATTTTGTGAAAATCCTAGCCCTTTCGTTGGAAAGAAAGTATATTTCATCACTATCTACTGTTTCAAGAAGTTGTTTCATTCTCGTCGTTGGGTAAGGTAACTATTAGATCCTTCTCTAGCATTTGTTGAAAATTGAGCTCAAAAAATTGTATGCGATTGAGTTGCGTTAAGAGAGGCTTCACGTATTGGGTTGAGTAACGACGTTGAAACGAGAATTTTTATAAAAGATGTTAGAGTTTTTGGCTAAGATTGTGAATTGGGAGAGAAAGAACGGAAAATCTTTAAAATTAATTCACCAAACACTCATCATTACTATCAGGAGTATAAAATCGGTGTAAAAATAAAACACTGCGCCGATGTTTCTCACTTTTCGGAAAACTGCCGAAAAGTGAGAAACATATTGAATCTGAAGATAATGGATTGTATTTCATGACGCCGGTATTGTCGTGAGCTTTATGAAGTGACACTATTAATTTAAATCTAAACATTTGAAACAAAAAATACAATTGTTCGTAATTCACCTAATTTTGAAAAAGTGACAACTGCTTTTTTTCCATAAGAATCAAATAGATGATACTCATTAACGAACATTCAGTATATAGTCGTCGCCAATGCTACTTCGCCCAATTTCGCTCTTAGCTCTGTCAAAATGACACCAGCCGCGAATTTGCGTACGAAAATCCTGTGTTCAAGGATGCGTACGCAATTTTGTGTCGAGGTTACATTTGTGAATCGGCCAAGAAGTAAAATTGGCGAAGACTACATGTGTTTTAGGTATATGTTGTTTCAATGCTTTCGTAATGCAAAATTGTAATTTTTACCCCTCCGCCATAAAAGTCAGACAAGCGTAGTAAATCGAAATTTAGGCAAAAATTAACAAATTTTAATTTGTTCTGTTCTCAGACAAAATTAGTGATTCGGTTTGCACACTGAACAAAGTTGGAACAGGTTAACCGACACGACAAGTGATTTTGAAGTAGTGATATTGAAAACGAAAATTTGCCGGGAGCAAAAAAATAACGTGAAACATTCGGGTAACATTCACTTACGAAAACAACACACAGAAAAAAAGCTCTTTCCAAAAAATGGCCAAACACTTCATTGAGGGATCATTTTCGGGCCAACGACAATTTACGTACGAGCACCAAAAATGCGGAAAATCAAAACGTTTTCGCCAAAAAAAAAAACTTCTTTTCGGGTTCTGACACATTGAACAAAATAAAATCTTCGGAATCCTTTTTATTCAATTGTCTAGAAGAAAAAGACAATCATTAAGCTGAAGTGAGCGAAAGCGGTAATGGCACTGCTCCCTTGGTCGTCCGTGATTTCGTTGGTTCCCGTTCTCAACATTTCATCTCCCCAGGCCACTCCCCAGGAATTTTTCCTGCCAATTCGATACTTTGAATCAAACATTTTTTTCATTCACGGGATCGGATCCCCGCCCGCTCCCTGGTTTGCATCCAACTGTGATTTTCATGTTCGTTTCATGTTTCACGAATTGTCTCGAGGGGTGATCTAAAAAGTGCGTAATTATAACAAGTAAAAGAAGTAATGGGGCGTTCTGAAAAGACGGATTTTGTTGCTATGATAGGTAAAGATGGCAGTTTGCCTTCTGGGGTTGACCGCCTCAGAAACACGACACTTCCGCCGATTCCTTACGGTTGCGCGCAGCGAAGCTCTATCTACAGAATGCGCTTGCATTTGTTATAAAGAGGGTACAGATACCGAATGAGAACCCGAAAATGAGAGTACTTACCATTTTACAAACATCGTACTCATCAAAGCCAAGCTCAATTCCATCTCCTGCACGTGGGACCTTACAGAAACCATCCGGGTAATACTGTTTGCCCTTGAAAATGAATTAACCTTAGAATAACAGAAAAACCTACTCTCCCAATAATACTCTGCGCTCTTAAGAGTCCTCTGCTTATTAATAGTCCCACTGTAGCAAAAAGTCTTGGGAAGAGCAGACGGACGAATGGTTGAAACTGCAACGACGATGGAAAAGAGGAGCAGGAGAAGGCGCTGTTGGAGGAGGACCGTAGGGAAGGGAGGAGGGGAAGGGAGTGATGGGATTTTGGTCTAGTCACGCAAAGCGAAGCGAAAAAAAAATCTGATTCTGACTTTTTGCATTTTCTATGCTAATGGTTTCGCTTTCAACATAAAATTTCAAAAAGTTGATTTTGACTATAGTCTGTTTCCAAAGGAAGGTCGGCGACTTTTGAGCGGTCTTGTTGTTTTGCTCCTTTTTAATTGACGATTTGAAACATTGAATTGAATAAAATTAAAAAGAAAAATAGCACAGTAAAAGAGGAGTGCGCAGACAATTAACCGATCTCGGTGGGACCAAATGTGTAGTCCATTTCCAACAAAGAGTCATCGACTTTTCAACGAACTTGATGTCTACCCTTATTTAACCATTGGCAGTTTGAAACAATGAAGTGAAAAGAATTTTAATAACCGAAAGAACACTGTTAAGAGCAGTGAGCAGATAATCAAATATACCTTTCCTTTCGAAAAATCTCTTTTTTCTCAACTCTTTTGGGAAACGCACTGTATAGTGCGTTTCCAAAAAAGAGTCAAGGAAAACGGGATTTTTTAAAGGACTAGGTACATTTGGTCCCGCCGCGATTTCTTAATTGTCTGCGCACTCCTCTTTTACTGTGCTGTTTTGCTTGTTAAAGTTTGATTCACTTCAATGTTTCAAATCGTCCCTGGTTAAATACGAGTGGAAATCAAGGTCAGTGGAAAGTCGCCGACTCTTTATTGGAAATGGACTATACCATCCTTTAAACTTTTTGGCCAAAACCGGGCCGTTTTTCGGAAACACGATTTTTTTTTTTTTTTTTTATAGATTTTTTGGTCTGCTGTAGACGAGCCATAGGTACGGTTGACCCGTGTTTCTATAAAAACATTTTTTTTGACATCAATGTTTTAATTCAAAATGCCCCTTTTTCCGCAAATCTTTGTGAAAAATATTTCAAAAGGGGGTTGCTTGCTTTTAATTTCACTTTAAAAAGTGAAATTTGGATAAAAAAAAACCTTTTTAAAGCCCGAAACTTGAAACCGCTTTCTCGGTATCAATTTTTTTTTAAATGCGGGGTTATGGTAGTGCCCAAAAAGTAGCGAAAAATTTATTTTCTAACACAATTTATATTTTCATTTGGATTTAGCAGTAAGTTGTAATTTCCAAAACTTCGGTTCTTGTCCAACCCGAGAGAAAACACTTTTCTTTCAGCCATGCTTGCAAAATCAAACAAAGACAGCCCAGAAAGGCAAAAAACGGATTTTACCGGCCTAAAATACAAGGAAAGTGTTAGTTTTTGAACCCCTTTCAAAATATTTCATCCCTTATAATAAAATATTTCATCCCATATAATAAATCTATGGTTTCTGTGTGTGTGTCTGAAGTGGATCAGTCGAGGTCGGCCATAGGCCGAGCTTCACGTGCTTTACGCAGAATTCACGGCCGAAGGTCGAGTAATTAGTGGCCGTAGGCCATGAATGTTTGCGGCCGCAGGCCGCCTAACTTGGCAGCCGAAGGCCGCGATCCAGGAGGGTGCGCGCCGTTGGCGCGTGTACTCTCCTGGTTTCCAAAACAAAAAGAAAATATCACATTAAACTGGGCACTGCAGGAATTGGGCACATTTGGGAGCAGATTTTCTTTTGCGATTGTTTAAAATCTTGCTAGATTAGCAAGAAACTAACAGAAAACGGCAAATATTTTCCTTTTTCAAAAAGTTTAACATATTTTTTCGTTCATTGAAAAGTTTCAAGATTCCCAGATAACTGCTAGGGGCATTTTATTCATGTTCTCTTGGAATTTTTAACAGTAAAATGCAAACTTACTTTTTTCCCCCAAAAATGTTTGTTGAAATTCTCCAACGCTTCTCAATTTTTCAAATTTTTACACCTGCTTCAACAATGCAATTTTGTTCTATAGATTGAACAAGCTAATCGGAATTGTTACAAAGATTTTTTAATCAAACATATCTGAACGAAAATGTCACATTAAACTGGGTACTGTAGGAATAGGCCACAATTGGGAGCAGATTTTCCTGACTTGTGTAGGTTTCTCCGATAAATTCGGTGCAGCAAATTCTTAAAAACTCGTCTTAGAATTAGCTTTAAAAAAATTAAAACCTCGGTCCAGTTTCAGTCGGATCAGCCAAAAGTTTCAACTCAATTCCGTTTTCATCACAACCGTAGTCGCACCAAAAATTAGCCAATTTCGTAATTTTTACTTGAATTTTCTTGGTTCTGGGGGCCTGAAAGAAATTTATTCAAATTACAATAACACGACAAGCAAAAATCATAATTAAACTGTCTGACTGAATTATGTCTTAAACTTGAATTTTTTAACTGCAAAACAACGCGAAAGAAATCACTATTAACTGTAAGGCTTCTTTTTTCTGGATCTAAATTATGTGTACACCTTTGAAATTTTTTTGGCAAAATTGGCTCCGCCCCTTTATGGGCTTTGTGTTATTTGAAGAAGGTCATCTGTGCATAGAGCTTTTGTTTTCGCATATTTTTTCTTGTTTTTTTTGTCAATAATAAATTTTCTTATCATTGTTTACTGTATGCTATGAATATAAAAAAAAATACCAATTTATATTTTTTAATGAAACCACATTCCGGATGCAAAAACACCTTTTTTAACGTCTGTATGCCATGGAATCGTAATTTTATCACAACTTTTATAACAAAAGATTATTAAAAAAAGAGTGAGAAAGAAGAAAAAATGGCGACGAACTTTTAAATAATTCTTATGGGGTGTAATTAACTAACTAGTTTTTGATTTAATTTTAGCATAAACTAGAAACATTTAGGGAGATTTTAAATTTGAATGAAAAAATTGCTCAAATTTTTAAATAACTAAAACGCTTTTTCTCTCTTCAACATTTATCTCCCCAGCGTCATGAAACTATAAAAATACAAAAAAAATAGTTAAAAATATGTAAAGTTTATTTCATTAAATGCTTCTGTCAATCAGTATACATGCATCAGATAGTAATTTGCGTTTTAGAAAAGATTAAGACATTTTCACAATTCGTTTGAGTTTTTAGAAAAAGTGGGTCGAGCCAATTTTGCCAAAAATGTAAATATCTGTTTAAAAAATGTAAATTTAAATTATTTAAAGAGATATTGATGAAAACAAAAGATATACAGAGACTGATGATTGAAGAAATGGCAAAATTGGCCTCGCCCCATTTTTCAAATACTTGAGGTAATACAACAGTGAAATTAATGTCCCAGGATGCTATTCTAAAAAAGAGAGAAGAAAAAAAATGATAGAACTTTTGTATTTTATTTTCTGATAGATTTATTTTCACTGCTTGATCGGATGATTCAATGCAAATGTTACTGACTAACATGTTTTTCATCTATTTTTAGCATTAACTTGAAACATTTATGGAAATTTTCAATTTAGATGACAAAATTGTTCAAAATTTCAAATATTCAAAATTAGAAATTTTAAATATTCAAAACACATGTTCTTCATTTTCTCCTCAAAGACAAACAAAAGCGAAAGTTGCTTTGAAAAATTAATGAAATTTTGGTTAAATGAAAGCTTCAGTCAATTGGCGTTTTCGAGCCGAGACACATTTCATTTGATTTGGCAGCGACCTTTTCGCTAATAAAAAAATAGCAAAGAGTTAGTTAGAAAATGTGGGCGGAGCCAATTTTGCCTGTTTTCCAATAGGCCGAAATCATTTGTTTCTTTTGAAGCAACTTAGTTTTTTTTAGATTGTTGATGAGAATAAAATTCGTATAGAAAGTATATATTGAAATTTGGCTCCACCTCATTTTTACAACCATGTTTAAGAATCTTTAAATTAAATCACGAACATTTTTCTTTTTTTTCTGACAGATTTCTTTGCAACGAAAATAAAACTAAATAGTCAACTGGTATTGACTAACAAGTTTTTGATCAAAATTTAGCAAAAACTTGAAACGTATGTGGAAACTTTCAATTTGGATGACAAAATGAATCAAAATTTTGAATAATCAAAACGCTTTTTTCTTTAACATTCATCTATTCAAAGACATGAAACTAACACAAAAAAACAACACAAAATATAAATTGGTTAAAAATAAATTTTCTGTCTTTTATATTTTCATGATCTGATCAAAATGCGAACTTCTACTGACTGACTAATTTTGAACTCTTTTTATTTCAGTCATTTTGAAAAATTAGAGGTGAAAAGTCTCGATTGTCAGTATATATATGATTTCGTAAAACATCTTTTTTTTTTTAAATTTCATAAAACATTTACTTGGGCACAAACCAAAACCGCGATTGTTTTCGTAGTTTTTTTAATAAATATTTTTGTCAATAAAATTTTCTTATCGTTTTTTCAAATTTTTTTTTACAAAACTCTATCTGCTCTGTCATTGTTCTTTTATCTCGATTTTTTTTTTTACAAAAGTTTTCAAAAAACCGGGAAACACGGCGTTACATGGTTTACCGCACTGATATTAAAAGAATAGAGCGCGAAAGAAAAAAATGGCGAGGAACTTTTCTATTTTGTCTGACAGAAATATTTTCACTGATGTTAATACAGAATTAGTATTGACTAACAACGTTTTGATCTAATTTTTCATAAACGTGAAACATTTATGGAAATTTTCAATTTGGATGACAAAGATGTTCAAAACTTTAAATTTTGAAAACGCATTTTCTTTCCTTGGCATTCATTTGACAACCATGAAACTTAAATAAATACGAAACAAATTGTTTAAAAATATCTAATGAAAAGTAAACGCTTCAGTCAATCAGCATACACAAATCAGATAATCAATGGCGGTTTAGACATGTTTTAGACATTTTCACAATTCATTTGAATTCGCAGTTAATTCTGAAACTTTGACTTTTTCGGTAACAATGAGGCAAAAGTAGTTAGAAAAAGTGGGCGGAGGCAATTTTGCCAGTTTTCCAAACGCCCAAATCCTTTGTTTATTTTGAAGTAATTTTACGTTTTTTTCTAGTAAGTTTACGTTAATTTTATTGTTGACAAGAATAAAGTTCATATAGAGAGTATATGTTGAATTTGACTCGACCCCATTTTTACAACCATGAGAATGAGAATCATCCACTGACTTTCTGGTGTTTGATCTAATTTTTCAAAAACTTGAAACATTTATGGAAATTTTCATTTTAGATGACAAAATTTTTCTAAACCTTAAAAATTCAAAACACATGTTCTTCCTTCTCTCCTTAAACACATTAAAAAAATGCGAAAAAAATTGCTTTGATAAAACTAACGACGTTAAATGAAGGCTTCAGTCAATCAGCATGCACATATAAAAATTCACTGAGTTTTAGACATAAGACATTTCGCATTTTCACTTTTCATTTACAATGGCAGTTAATTCTCAAACGTTGGCCTTTTTGCAAAAATGAGACAGAGGGCTGTTAATAGTTATAAAATATGGGCGGGGCCAATTTTGCCAGTTTTCCAACGGGCCGAAATCATTTGTTTCTTTTGAAGTAACTTAACATTTGTTTTCTAGACTGTTGATGAAAATTAAATATAGATAGAGAATGATCCTGAAAGTAATTACAAATTTTGATCCGCTCCATTTTTGAACACCTTGAGAATATTCGAAAATACCTTCCATTATCACTATCAAAGGGTGTTCCATGTGTTTTTCTGGATATCCTGCAACTTTGAACTGACAAGCAATATTATAATGATAATACATTTTTAGCTTCAACCTAATTTTAATTTGTAAACTTATTAAACACTTTTAAAAAGACCGAAAAATTTCGCTTTTCAAAATTAAACTGAGGAAAAAAACTAGGGAAAATATTTAAAACCAACGAAAAAAAACCAAACCAAACGAATCAAACTCTGAAAAAACCTGTTTTTAAAAATGGCTAATTTCTGATTGTAGGGAAATTTGCAAATTGAAATTACTATGTTTGATTTTAAGCTAAACCTTCTTGAACCCAAGCTCTCCGAGAGAAAAAGAGAGAGAGAGAGAGAGAGATAGAGAGAGAATGAGAGAGAGAATGAGAGAGAGAGAGAGAGAGAATGAGATATTCACCCTTATCCAGCTGCTCACAAGATCGTAATTGCCATTTCCAGCAGCAAAAGTTGACACTTCTGGAGACCACTGTGATGTTGCAAACAGAAGATGGCCCTTTTTGTTTGGGTTTGTTGCCTGAAAACTCTCTGGATCTCTTCCTCTCAATTTCTCTCTCCCTCTATCACTCACACACTCACACACTCACACACTCACACACTCACACACTCACACACTCACACACTCACACACTCACACACTCACACACTCACACACTCACACACTCACACACTCACACACTCACACACTCACACACTCACACACTCACACACTCACACACTCACACACTCACACACTCACACACTCACACACTCACACACTCACACACTCACCCTAGTTTCACAAAACGTTCCTCCAAATCCCATCGGACAAATGCACTTTCCGCAGTTTTGAGGATGGGGGTACCCTTTGTTGAGACAAACGGCCGATTTCCCTTTAACACAATTTTCTGGAATAGATTTATGTTTTAAATTTTGAATTTTATTTTACCATTGCATTTGTAAAGTTCATTTATTGCCTGAACGTCGTTGAAAGAAATTAAAGGACTGCCAATGGTGAAAAGGTAATCCATGTCTTTGGGAATCACGGAGTATTGGCCGGGGACGTAGACAAAGCTGAAATGTTTTAATTTTTGAAGTGCAGTTTTTGAAGTGCCTAAATTTTATATGAATTTCGGTAATTTTTTTTAAATTTAAGAAAAACTTGAAATGTTTCAAATGTACATACGAAACATGAAGGCAACGTCGTGTTTTGAAATCCACAAAATTTTGATTTTACAAACATTTTTAAATGAGGATAAGAAAAACAAAAGTTCTGTTTTTAAACAAGATATTAATAATTGGGTGAAACATCGTGGTTATTCAAAAAAACTTTTTTTTTTGAAAACTTTATTTAATTAAATTTCCAAGAATCAAAATAATTTAAACTAAGCTAATGTTGAGAAAATTGAAATAATTTATCAAAATGCGACAAATTTTGGTTTTTTAATGTTTCAGTGATAAGTTGTGAATTGACCAGAACTTTTTTTCGGATATCTTGAAGCCATCGTTGATGCCGAAAACATAAAAAAAAGATTTACATTTTCAGAGTTTTGTTTAAAGTTGTGCTTTTTCCTAGCACGGAGAAAATTTTAAAAAAACCGGGTGCGTAAACGAAGCTGAAATGTTGTAATGAAATTTTTCAATTGCTCTTCTATATTTCGGTATTTATTTTTTTAAAAAAAGTATACATTTAATTGTTTTTATAATTTTATAAATATTTAAAATGTTTTAAAAGAAAAGGCAACTTCATACTCTATAAAATCTATAAAATTTGGGTTATAAAAACATTTTTAAAAGGGAAAAATGAGAATTTATTTTGAATATTGGCAAAAACAGTTTTTTCGAAACCAAAAATTTTCTATTTTTTTTAAAGAGTAAAATTATGAAGATATAGAGAAAATTGAAATAATTTATCAATAATCGAAAAATAATAGTTTTTCATGGATATCTTGTGGCCATCTTTTGGGAAAAATAATAAAAAAAAGAATATACATTTTCAGTGTTAAATTCACAAGTTGGGCTTTTTCCTAGCACGGAGAAGATTTAGAAGAAAAAAAAACAGGGTATGTAAACGTGGCTGAAATGTTGTAATGTAATTTTTTATTTGCACTTTGTCTATTTTTCGGTATTTTTTTTTAAAATTATATATTTAATTGTTTTTATACTTTTTGAAATATTTAAAATGTTTTAAAGGAAAAGGCACCTTCATATTTTTAAATCAACAAAATTTTGGTTATACAAATATTTTTAAAAGAGAAAATTGTGATGTTGTCTCAAAGAATGGCCCCAAATGTTGACAACATCATACCAAAGTTCTGTTTTAAAAACAAGATACTAATAACTGGGTGAAGCATCGTGGTTGATCAAAAAAAAATTCTTTTTAAAAACTTAATTTAATTAAATTTCAAAGAATGAAAAAGAGTAAGACTATGCTGATATAGAGAAAATTGAAATAATTAGTCAAAATGCGAAAATAGTTAGTTTTTTAATGTTTCAGTGATAAGTTGTGAATTGACCAGAACTTTTTCATGGATTTTTTGCAGCTATTTGTTGAGTGAAACAATAAAAAATCGATTTACTTTTCCAGAGTAAAATTTACAAGTTGTGCTTTTTTACTTAGCACGGAGAAAATTTAGAAAAAAATCAGATATGGCCGATCGGACTGTTGTCATTCTGTTGTAAACCCAACAACTAAAAATAAACAGAAATTTTCAACAAAGTCGTGAATCGTAATAAAAATTTTGAAATCCACCTTTTACAGCATTCTTTGAAAAAAAACATTTCGCTCGTTGGAAAGTGGATTAACTATTTTAATTTTTTGTTCCCGACCCATTTTTACAAATCAGCAAAGTCGTGCGGATGAAGATATCAAAACTTGGGGAAACATTCGATATTTATAAAAAAGTTTATTAAATTTTTATTGTCTGTTTCATCATTTCGGTTTTTTTGCGTTTATTACGCACATTTTAATGAATATTTGCAACGCATTTTAATGTACGTAATATACGCAAAAAACCGAAATGATGAAACAGTAAATAAAAATTTAATAAACTTTTTTTATGACTAACGAATGTTTCTCCAAGTTTTGAAATCTTCATCCGCACGACTCCGCTGATTTGTAAAAATGGGTCGGGAACATATAAAAAACATTTTTTTCTGTTGTAAAGAATCCTATTTTTCACGTCTACCTGCGTTTACACAATGAAGAAAACATTCCCATCTTTATTTATTAACATTTGTTATGGTTTTTAAAATTTAAATTTATTTAAAATGTTTTGATTAAACACACCAAAGATAAAAAGGCAACTTCTTATTTTGATATCACCAAATTTTTGAATATACAAACATTAAAAAAAAAGAAAAAAATGTGAATTTGTATTAAACATTGGGTATAAACTAAAAACTGTTCATACAACACCAAGTTTTTGTTTTAAACATGATACTAACAATCGGTTGAAACATGGTTGTCATCAAAGTTTAAAAAAATAATAAAAATTGCGCTTTTTATGAAAATAAAAAAATTTCATCAAAATGCGAAAAACATTTTTTTGCCTCCTTTTCTTGTAAGAAAAAACAAGATTTTTAAAATAACTGACCAATTTAACTAAGAAAGCTTCGTATACTGTAGACAAATAATTTGGCAGAATATTAAAATTTAGTTGAAACATTGGGCCGATTATCAAAACATTTTAAAATTCAATGAATATATTTTACGCAACCTTTAAACGAATGATTTGGAAAAGAAAAATCACAACTACAATTTTTTTTAAAAATTTTTATCATTGACTAATGTTTCCTTATGTTATGAACACCGCAACAACTGCTCAACTTGACTGACGATCGAGTGATTTTAGAACAGATTCGATCAATATTTTTATTGGAGTTTATTTTTCAAAGGGGTGCGTTTTCAATGCATGAACAGATGCAATCTGGTGTACACCCAAGAATTTAGAATAAACCGAAGATGTCAACAAAGCCACGAATAGTAAAGTAACTTTAAAAATTCACGTTTTATAGCATTCTGTTAAAATTCTCGCGTGATTCAAAGGTGGAACGTGTTGTACCCAAATACCAAAAAATAGCAAAATAACGAAACAGTCAAAAAATATTTAATAAACTATTTTATGACTATACGAATGTTACTTCATGTTTTGAAGTTCACACCTGCGCAAATACTCTCCTATACTCAATTTCCAAGGAATGGGCAAGGATTTTCCCAATTTTTAAAGGACTAGGTACCTTTGGTCCCGCAACGATTTCAGCTAATTGTCTGCGCACTCCGCTTTAAAAGTGCTCTTTCGCATATTTTATTTGTGTTCACTTCAAACCCTTATTGGTTTAATACATACCATTTTTCACGATTACCCGAAAGACAAAGATCGACCCTTGGAAACAGACTATACGAACAATGTTTGCCATTAATTGAGTCAATTTGACCTTTTCTGGTAATGAGGCACATTTTTTACGTTTACATCGCCCTGCGTTTACAGACCGAAAAAACACCCCAACTACACAAAACAAAAAAGCAACTCTATATACAAATTTTCGGTTACTCAAACATTTATAAAAAGGAAAATTCTGAAATTATTTTAAACATTGGCTTTAAAAATGAAGATTATTTGGCAAACACCAAATCTTTATTTTTAACAAAATATTAATAATCTGGTGAAACATCGTGGTCATTAAAAATATTTTTGAAAAAAATAATATTTCCAAGATCCAAATAGAGTCAAATTATGATGCTAAAGAGAAAATTAAAATATTTCATCAAAATGCGAAAAACATTTTTCCCCAAAGTCATACAGAATTAATGAAAAATAACCAAAACTTTTTCTTGGATAGTCATCACATTTAAAAAAAAATTAAAAAGTCATTTTCAAAAATAAATTTACATATTGGGCTTTTACCAAATTTAGTACACTCTTGGTTCAAAATGCAATAGCATTTTTATCTTATTTAAAAGTGAAAGAATTGGAAATAGAGGTTAAAATACTCACAACCGAAATAATATATTCCCAAATATATATTGTTCGCGAAGCAATATATGTTTGGTTGGCAGGCAAAAGAAATTAAAATATATATATTTTTTAATCAAAAATGTTAATTATAACTTTTTCGTTATTAAACACAGTGTGTGGAATTCAAAAAAAAATTGCAAGTTTTTTTCTTTCTGGTATAAAACCAAGAATTTTAAAGTGACGGATTCGTTCTCATTACAACTAAATTATTTAGCAGTATTTTCCGTTTAGGACAAACATTGGGCCGTTAAAACATTACTTGGAAAAGCAAAATCACAAAGAAAAAAACAAAAGGTCCTTTTTAAAAAAAAAAACCATTTTTATCATTGACTAAGGTTTCATTATGTTATAAAAATCAAAACTGCACACTTACTTCGCTACCAATCAATTGTTGATTCTTTAATTGGACAATATTCAGTAAAAACTGCTTTTTTGCAAGGGGATGCATTTTCGCGCCAAGCCTGCACTACGTTTACGGGCATAAAAAAATTTCCCACGTTTCAAAAAAGAAACCCACCTTCTCGCGTCGTAATGCATCACACTACCGTAGTCGTACGCATTCAGGATCTTACTGTAGACATCCATGTTGAAATTGGAGTGGAGGTCCTTCTGCAATCAATCGATAAACTAATTATTGATTGGTTTCTCACATCCACGTGGGTCAGATCAATATCGACAAAGTGATTGCGGTCCGTGCGGCTTTGGGTATGGATGAATCCCAGAGCGTGCATGAATTCGTGGGCTACCGTATTGGGGTACTGTAATTGATTTTTAGGATACGGTAGCTATGACTGCGTACCACTAGGCAACCGGAGCTTAGGGAGAGGGCTTGTTCACCGCCGAGCATTCCGAGGTAGGAGTAGCAGCCGTTTCCATCAATTATCTGAATTGAGAGGGATACTTAGAGAAAGAAAGAGAGAGAGAGAGAGAGAGAGAGAGAGAGACAGAGACAGAGAGACAAAAAGACAGAGAGACAGAGAGACAGAGAGACAGAGAAACATAGAAACAGAAAGACAGAGAGACAGAGAGACAGAGAAACATAGAAACAGAGAGACAGAGAGACAGAGAGACAGAGAGACAGAGAGACAGAGAGACAGAGAGACAGAGAGACAGAGAGACAGAGAGACAGAGAAACAGAGAAACATAGAAACAGAAAGACAGAGAGACAGAGAGACAGAGAAACATAGAAACAGAAAGACAGAGAGACAGAGAGACAGAGAAACATAGAAACAGAGAGACAGAGAGACAGAGAGACAGAGAGACAGAGAGACAGAGAGACAGAGAGACACAGAAACATAGAAACAGAGAGACAGAGAGACAGAGAGACAGAGAGACAGAGAGACAGAGAGACAGAGAGACAGAGAGACAGCGAGACAGAGAGACAGAGAAACATAGAAACAGAGAGACAGAGAGACAGAGAGACAGAGAGACAGAGAGACAGAGAGACAGAGAGACAGAGAGACAGAGAGACAGAGAGACAGAGAAACAGAAAGACAGAGAGACAGAGAGACAGAGAAACATAGAAACAGAAAGACAGAGAGACAGAGAGACAGAGAAACATAGAAACAGAGAGACAGAGAGACAGAGAGACAGAGAGACAGAGAGACAGAGAGACAGAGAGACACAGAAACATAGAAACAGAGAGACAGAGAGACAGAGAGACAGAGAGACAGAGAGACAGAGAGACAGAGAGACAGAGAGACAGCGAGACAGAGAGACAGAGAGACAGAGAGACAGAGAGACAGAGAGACAGAGAGACAGAGAAACAGAGAAACATAGAAACAGAAAGACAGAGAGACAGAGAGACAGAGAAACATAGAAACAGAGAGACAGAGAGACAGAGAGACAGAGAGACAGAGAGACAGAGAGACAGAGAGACAGAGAGACAGCGAGACAGAGAGACAGAGAGACAGAGAGACAGAGAGACAGAGAGACAGAGAGACAGAGAGACAGAGAGACAGAGAGACAGAGAGACAGAGAGACAGAGAGACAGAGAGACAGAGAGACAGAGAGACAGAGAAACATAGAAACAGAAAGACAGAGAGACAGAGAGACAGAGAAACATAGAAACAGAAAGACAGAGAGACAGAGAGACAGAGAAACATAGAAACAGAGAGACAGAGAGACAGAGAGACAGAGAGACAGAGAGACAGAGAGACAGAGAGACAGAGAAACATAGAAACAGAGAGACAGAGAGACAGAGAGACAGAGAGACAGAGAGACAGAGAGACAGAGAGACAGAGAGACAGCGAGACAGAGAGACAGAGAGACAGAGAGACAGAGAGACAGAGAGACAGAGAGACAGAGAGACAGAGAAACAGAGAAACATAGAAACAGAAAGACAGAGAGACAGAGAGACAGAGAAACATAGAAACAGAAAGACAGAGAGACAGAGAGACAGAGAGACAGAGAGACAGAGAGACAGAGAGACAGAGAGACAGCGAGACAGAGAGACAGAGAGACAGAGAGACAGAGAGACAGAGAGACAGAGAGACAGAGAGACAGAGAGACAGAGAGACAGAGAGACAGAGAGACAGAGAGACAGAGAGACAGAGAGACAGAGAGACAGAGAGACAAAGAGACAGAGAGACAGAGAGACAGAGAGACAGAGAGACAGAGAGACAGAGACGAACCTGAATCCTATTTTCAGCAGTCGAATTTTCCACAAATTTTACACAAGTATCTTTACTAATGAAATCCAGTCCCATTTGAATGGTCTTCCTGGCTTCAGTTTCACCTTTGTTATCAACTAAATTTTAGTTTTGTAATCGAAAAAACCCACATACAGTAATTTGGTGCAAAATAATAGAATACAGTATTATTGACCCAAACATTGGCTCCTCTGGAGACCTGTCGTTTGGTGCGGTGAGCTTCGAATTGAAGTAGCTGGTTTCTGAAACATGTTTATAGAAAAACGTTAAAAAAAAAGAAAAAAAACGGATTGAATAAAATCAAGAAAAAAGACATTTTGAAAAACATTACCCCGCATTTTTGAACAAAACACCGAAGGTTTTATTTTTCTTAAATTCAGGTGGTGACCATAAAACGCTTTTTAAAGTTTTAAAAAGCTCGACCCCATCACAGTTTTAACGATTTCAACAAAGAATCGATGTTTTGCTTGTTTGAAAGTAACGCCTGTCTTTTCCTTTTTTCAAATAAAGTGCATTCAATGTTTCAGCTATAACTGAATTTTTTCTGGGAGACATTCCGTTAGTTTGTGACCCAATTCTTCAAAAAATATAAATAAATGACAATCAAATTACAAAAATCTAAATTTGTAAATTTTCAAGGCATTGGATGTTATTTTCAAATTGGACTTCAGATGTACAAAAAATCCAAATGTTTCTAATTTGTCGACCATTAAAACCGTTCAGAAATTTATCTGTTGCAATTTTGTTTTCATGCGCTTCTTTTTTTGACAACATTAAAAAAATTGCAGAGAAATTTTTGCGGAGAAGCCGGGTCCGGCCCGTAGAGACCTTTGCTTTTCGCCGAAATTACTTTCCGAAGTTTTCAACAACCTGCACATCCAATGACCGTATACGCGCAAATCTGCGACTGCGTACCTGCATTTTTGCCTAAACGACAGCTTTAACTAGCTTGTTGGAAAAATTTCACTTGTGCCTAATACACGCATTCGTTATGAGAGATCGATGAAATTACGATTATACGGGTTCAAAAAGCCAACTACCAGCCGTCATTGTTTGATTTTTTTTATCACAGTGTACCATTCTACCTATGTCAGTAATCGAAAAGGAAATACGCCTGTAAATATAATCAGCAAGACATAAAATTGAAAAGTTCATGGAACCGGGTGAGAATGAATAAAATAGTAAAACCGAATGAAACATTGGAGCGGCATAAAATTGATTAGGGACCGCCAAGGCGGCCTCCGCACAGGCAACCCGAAATGCTAAGAAAATATGGTTTGAATGGCCTACGCGCGTATTTTTATGAAATCGTCTGATTTAAAAATGGAATACTAAGTAAAATCACACGACAAAAACGATGGAACAGGTTAAAACACCAAATTCCATCACTATTGAGCAGAAAAACGCTATTTTCTCCGTTTTATGGCCATAATTTCCAAGTCAGGTCGGGAGCAGTCAAGTGATCTTGACTATTATGCTCAGTACTACATGTTACACAAAATAAAGCAATAAAATCAAAAATCCATTCTCCCCGAAAAAAGTTGTCGCGATATTTCAACTTTGGCGGCCTATCTTTCGTCAGGGGTAGCAGTTAAGTACCTAAAACCCCTTTAGAAACTTTCTAAATACTGTTTACCTTCAGAACAAATAAACAAAACAAGCGGGTAAACAAGAAAGTTGAAATAAATAGAGTTTTACTAAGTATCACTTTTAGCAAGATTTCAGTTCCCGCCGAAATACAAACAAACCAAGTGCGGAGCACTTAAGAGACAAAATTATTAGGACAAATAAAGTATTTTTCTATATTTAAGAATAAAAAACGCAATTTCCATCCTCCCCATCGTTCACAATCTTTATTTAAAAATGGAATTTTAATCTTTTTACGAACAACTTTCGCGCTCCACTGCCAAAAGCGCGCTCCATTGGCAAAAGCCGTATTTTGCCCGAGGCCATTTAAACGTGTATTTTTATCATGTTCGAGGTGATTCTGGTTTCATAAATACGAGAAAAATATGAAAAATCTTTGCAATACGTGAATAATGCCAAAATTTCTCAAAAACAGTGGTTTTACAATCAAGCCACCTTGTGTCCGTTGTTTAGCAGAAACTGTGCCCTCGTCAGACAGGCCCATCCCAACCATGTTCTAATGCAGAAACGAAACAAAATTTCGGCCATTCAAAGCGAGATATCTCGCTTCGTTGTGAATGAAATTTCAAAGTGTTAAAAGAAAAAGTTTAAGTTTGAGTATTATCTGATGGAAAATTGTCACTAAAAAGCGGGAAAACAATTTTTAAATTATGGTCTGCGGTCCCTAAAATTGATAAAAGATTTCCTTTATCGAAGAAAGTTGATTTTTTTTTTTCGAAGAAAAGCAATAGGTCGTAATCAAACGCTTTCAAGATAGCTTTTAGGAAACTGTGTCAAAGATTGTTTGGGCTTTCACCAGAGTTTTTTTTGATTCGAATGTATTTGTAATGTATTATGTATTTCTTTTCATAAACAGTCATATAGTCTTTTTTATTCATGTAGGCGGAAAAACTTTTTTTAAATGTTTCGGTTTTTTTAAATATCGTATTATTTAAAATGAACAGTGAACCTTAAACATTGTTTAGTAATACAAACGTTTTATGTACTCAATACTGGGTCAGAATGCATAAAATCGTAAATTCGATTGGAAGAAACATTGGAGTAGCATAAATTGATTAAACCACCAAAGTTTTATCCTTGGATTGTATCGCTTGTGTTTTTTTTGTGAGTTATTATTTTCCTTTTCAATTATTTTTGGCAAAAAAAAAACATTTTTTCGAATGTTTCAGCAAGTTTTTAATATTATTTACGATCAAATAAAATCAGTCAAAACTAATATAATTTGCTATACAATCCATTTGTTTCAACCTGCAACCGCTATTTACAAATATTTTAAAGCACTTGTTATAGTCCTCGCCAATCCTACTTCGGCCAAAATGAGGCCACGCCCCTTTTGTGATGTAGTAATGGAAAATTTGAATTTCAACATCAGAAAATTTTTCCAACAGTCGCTGAAGTGGGATTGGCATGCGTTATAATTAGTCCATCTGAAAATGTTGTTCTGGATATTTTACATTTTAGTAAATTTTCTAGCTAATATATCTGACACTTAAATTAAAATTATTTCATTAAAATTGAATGCTTCACAACTGCAAAACAATCGGTATTATTTCATAATTTAAATTTTAACGCAAAAAAAATTTTGTTCAAGGCGTCGGTAAAATTGCAAACATTTCGGCAAATTTCAAAAAATTGTAGTCCGAAAACAAAGATGTGTGTTATTTTGCTAATTTAAATTATTTCACAGAAAAGGGTTTTTTTAACACAAACCTGTCTTCAAAGCTTTATTTTTTAAATTGACGAGATTCAGTAATTTCAGTTTAATGTTTTGATATTTATTAAACTTTTCTAAATTAACTTAATTTTTGGTAGGACACAGCAAATAATGACATTGTTGAAAAAAATGTACGAAAAAAAGTAGCAAAGAGATTTTTTTTTTACGAAAGTCATTTATATTATTTCATTTTGCCACTTTTAAGTTATTAAAATATTATTTCATTGGTTTCTTATTTTTGTTGTAAAACAGTCAAAACAAACTTGTTTTTATTTAATAAAAAGCAATTGAATTAAAAAAAAAGTTTATTTTGTCCTCAAAACGTTCAAAACTGTCAAATGGTCCTTCGATTTAAAAAAAAATTTTATTCTGCTTGTGGTGTGCGAGAGAACATAAGTTTAGTAACCAAAATAAAATGTTTAAAACAACTATGTGGAGCAAATGTTTCAGAACATTATTTATCATTCAGTCCATTCGAAAATAGCGGTATTTGGCACTTCACGAGGTGATCTATTTTCTTGCGCTTCTACCTTGTTTGATTTTAATACAAAATTAGAAATGCCCTTTTGGACCAATTTAAAACAGTGCAAAAAAAGTATTTAGCTCGACAAATGTATCATTTGAATTGGCTCAGAACGCCTACAGTCGTAAATTCGATGGGTAGAAACATTGAAGCGGCATAAAAATTATAAAAGCTTTCAGTTATGAAAAAAAAAGTTTATTTTTCCCAAGAAAAGCGTCAAATCGCATTCAAACGCTTTCAAGATCGCTTTCACGAAACTATGTCAGCCAAAATTTTTCACAAAAAAAATCATTTTAGCGATTGTATTTTTACTGTCAGTTATTTCTTCAATTAATTTCGGCAAAAAATATTTTCGAATGTTTCAGCATTTTTCCAAAATATTTTTGATATTCTTCAAGTAGTGCTGGCCGCTTTTGCCATTTACAGCAGTTTTTCCACTTGTTAATATAAAAAAATCAAATGTTTTATAACATTTTTTTTCTTTAGTTCATTTAAAAGCGATAATAGCTCGATACCACAATTTTAGTTCATTTAAAAGCGATAATAGCTCGATACCACCCCTTCGTAGATTTAACTTATTTCTTGGTTTAAAAATGTTCCATAATTGCTCTTGTCTTATGTTCCAGAAAAAAAAGATTGTATAAAAAACATCGCCCAATTCATTTTTTGACCTCAAAATGTAAAGAAATTTCAATAAATTGTCCTTTTCTTTTTTTTAACTTTGACGCGAATTGTTTTGTCTGTAACTTAAAAAAGTTACGCAAATGAATTTATTTAAAAAAAAGGGTAAAGCAAATGTTTCAAAACATTTTAAATTTTACAAGGATGTCTTTTGGGGAGTTTTACGATGCATAATCCAAAAAATTAATAAACCAAACAAAAAATACGAATCCATAAAATCTTACTGTGTTACAATGATGTCTCCTTCGTATAGATACGGGTACATTCCGGAATTCAAATTGATGAGGGCTGGAGAAATAGGCCTTGATTCGTTGAGATTCACCAATTTCAACTTCTTAAAAAGTCATTTTCAGTTTTAATTAGATATAATTTACCTTGCGGTCAATTGGAAAGCCTTCAGAAGCGGAGGATGCGACATTGCTCAGAGAGGAAGATTTTCCAATGGTTTCAAGTCTGGTTTTCAGCAAATCGAAATCAGTGATTTTGAGTTTCAGGAGCTAAAAAATCATTTCAGTCTCTGTCTCTCTGTCTCTCTGTCTCTCTGTCTCACTGTCTCTCTGTCTCTCTGTCTCTCTGTCTCTCTGTCTCTCTGTCTCTCTGTCTCTCTGTCTCTCTGTCTCTCTGTCTCTCTGTCTCTCTGTCTCTCTGTCTCTCTGTCTCTCTGTCTCTCTGTCTCTCTGTCTCTCTGTCTCTCTGTCTCTCTGTCTCTCTGTCTCTCTGTCTCTCTGTCTCTCTGTCTCTCTGTCTCTCTGTCTCTCTGTCTCTCTGTCTCTCTGTCTCTCTGTCTCTCTGTCTCTCTGTCTCTGTCTCTCTGTCTCTCTCTCTCTTTCGTCTCACCTTAGCAATATAGCTCTTCTGTTCCAAAGAAAGTCGACCTCTCACAGAACCAGAAGCAAAATCACATGCAAAAATAAAAGAAAACAGTGGAAACAGCAACATATCTCTGCTCTCTGTCTCAAATGTATCAATTTATAGGCCCCAAATGACTCACTTCTCTCAAAAACGCAACATTTTCGCGTGATTGTGTGACCGGAACACATGACATCACCGCAAAAAAGTGAACCTGTGGTCTGTTTCCGAAAGAGAACCAGTTAATGGAGAAAATGTGGTGATGTCAAGAAAGAAAGAAAGTGTTTGAGACATATAGCTATCGCCAAATGGGAATCCTGCCAAAAACAGCCTTAATGCAGCATTCGTGCGATTTCTCAGGTGAAAATAGCGTGCAAAAAGCGAAGACGAAGAGAAAAGCGGCCTTTTCTCGCCGATTTCCGTTAGGCGACGACTATAGTCCGTTTCCAAAGATGGGTATGCGACATTTGAACGGCCTTGATGTTTTGCTCTATTTGAACCACTTGCGATTTGAAACATTGATGTTATAAAAAAAGCGAAATAGCACAGTAAAAGAGGAGAGCGCAGATACTTAAACGGTCGCGGCGGGACATAATGTACCATCCTTTAAGGTGTTTGGCCAAAACCGGTGCCAAAACAAGGTTTTTGGCCAAAACCAAAACCAAAACCTTTTTTTTTTGGAAACACACTATATACCGTTCGAAATCATTCTTCTGTTCTTTTTCATTGTTTATTTTTTCACAATAAAACTAATTTTGTTCACAACTGACAAATTTTTTTTATCAAGTTCACTGTTTCGTCTTCAATAGTTAGATTTCGAAGCTTCCGATACTGCGAAAAACAAAATTTGAATGGGTACTCGATAAATGCATTTGAAAATTCATACCTCCTTTCAAATTTCGGTTATCAGTGTGCACGGGGGTTTATTCAATAGCAAATTGCCTGCTGCTGATAACATCACAATTTAATGCTTTTTTAAAAATTTTATTTTGAAAATGCATTAAAAATCCAAAAAGACAAAATTTTCGATTACCACGGTTTCATATGTTAAGTGCCAGAAGAACAGTTTTTTTTCCAGTCAGTTTTCCATTAAATTTTGAAAATGGAAAATCTTGTATTCCAAAGTCTATCGTATTTTTTTTGTAAAATTGTCTACTAGCCTTGACTAATCGTCTTTCCAGATTTGCCCATATGTTTCAGGTTATTGCTAAAACATTCGTATAATCGAAATATTTACTCGCTAGGAAATAAATGTTTTTTATTGAAATTATTTTTACTTTTTCATTTTTCTTTGTGAAGACAATTAACAAAGATTGGGTTTCACTTCATTCGTGACAATGTTAAGAATTGCTTTTCTAAATAATTCCGAACCATTTCACAGTTTACTAAAAAAAAGTTTGATTAAATGTTTCATGTGGGGCATTAGCAGGCCTTTAGCTGTTCCAGTTTTTCATTTTATTTCTTACAAAATTGCGAAATTGTGTTCTAGGAAATGAAAAAAAAACACAGAATTGAAAATGTAGGGCAAAATTATTCCAATGTTTCCCTAATATTTCATAAAAAAATATTTTTTGTTAGAAATAGCTTGTCCCTCTTAACAAAAGCTCAATACATTGCGTAACTCTTAAAATGTCATAGCTCTTGTTCTTTTTTTCTGTTTTTTTTTCTCTTAAAAAATTACAACCACCAAAATCGATGAGATTTGTTGCGATGATCATTTTTGGAGCATTGCCCATATGCTTCAGGTTTATGCAAAACATTCGTCTGTTTGTAGAAATCTTCGCAATCGCACTATCATTTTGAAACTTTAAATTTCTATTTTTGCAAATTGAAACGCACATAATAAAATATATTAAAATGGGAATCTATTAAAATAAGGAATTGTTATGTCATAGATACATAAATAAAAACACATGGTAAATATTTAGGGGGGGGGGGTTAAAATATAATGTAAATATTTAATGTAAATATTTTCAAATTTATATAATGTAAATATTTTCAAATTTTTGCAAACATTTTTGTGACCTTCACAGTCGACATAAATTTAATGGTTAAAAAATTATTCGGAATATGTGTTTTGAGAAAACATCACCTTTTCAAAGTTTCAATTTACAGTGAACTTTAGACGACCAAATTGCCACATTGTTTTCTTATCTGTGTTATTGTCTTGTCATAGTTAGTCGTTAAGACGCAATTTTTATAAGACTCGAGCTGGACAAATGACAACTGTGACATAGAATTTTCAATCACCCCCAAACTAACAAATTATGTTAAACATGATCAAAAAAAATCAATTAAACTTGTTTTTTTGCTTGGTTGGGTTACTGTAGCCCAGATTATCGATGTCAAAACGGCAAAACTATATCTAGCTTCAACGTGACCCAATTCTAAAACTGTCAATTACAAAAAGTTAGATAAACCAAATGTAAACAACTTTGTAATTAATGACAAACCAAGATATCAAGGTTTTTATTGCTAAAATGTGGAAATTAAATGCAAAAAGTAACTTTTTTCGACATTTTTGGACGTGGCGAGTCTATACCGCAAAAGTCTTAAAAGCGACCACTTTCATGTTATTTGCCACATTTTTTGCCACAGATTATCTTTTTTCACCAAAAAATTTTAGGGCATGCCTCATCGTCAAAAATCGCCTTGAAGTGCGCGCCATCAGCTTTTGGTGCCCTTATTCGGCGCCGCGGCTCGAATTTATCAATGCACGATGCACGCGGATTCACGGCGCAGCGCTGATTAGGGGCGCCCACCACCCATATGGCACACTTCAAGGCGATTTTTGACGATGAGGCATGCCCTAAAATTTTTTGGTGAAAAAAGATAATCTGTGGCAAAAAATGTGGCAAATAACAAGATTGTGGTCGCTTTTAAGACTTTTGCGGTATAGACTCGCCACGTCCAAAAATATCGAAAAAAATTACTTTTTGCATTTATTTTCCACATTTTAGCAATAAAAACCTCAATATCTTGGTTTGTCATTAATTACAAAGTTGTTTACATTTGGTTTATCTAACTTTTTGTAATTGACAGTTTTAGAATTGGTTTACGTTGAAGCAAGATATAGATTGGCAGGCATGACATACACAGTCTGGGCTACAGTAACCCGACAACCCCAAAAACGGTTTATATCCTTTGCTTTGGTCCTGTTGATGATATTTTATCGGTTTCATGTGAATCCGAAACTAAAAATTATCCCATGTCACAAGACCGTCGAGTCTTATAAAAATTGCGTCTTAAGCCTGTTTTTTATCTTAAAAAAAAAGACTAGGGCGCGACTTAGCTCGCTGCCGCTTGCTAAGTCGCGCCCTAGCTGGGGGGGCTGCGCCCCCCCAGACCCCCCGCGTGCATCCAGCGTAGATAGTCGTTGGCGGTGCTGACTTTGCTAGCGCCGCTTCCCCAAGTTCCTGTATAGCGATCGGTCTATTGAGGACATGGAATTTCGTGCCAGAACCCAATCAATAAATCAAACAGTTTTTACGGATTTGCCTTCTATTGTCCAAGCCTCCAACATATCAAACGTAAAGCGAAAACGGCCCATTGACAACCGAAAAAAAAATATCGTTTCAGAACTCAACTAATCAATCGATTTAACGATTGTTTTTCGGGTTTCCCATTTTTATTGCCTAACGCTCCAACATACCAAAAGTAGAGCGAAATCGGCTCATTTGGAACCGAGATATGACATTTCGTGTCAGAACCCAACTAATCAATCGATTTATTGATTGCTTTTCGGGTTTCCCATTTCTATTGCCTAACGCTCCAACATACCAAAAGTAGAGCAAAATCGGTTCATTGGAAACCGAGATATGACATTTCGTTTCAGAACCCAACCAATAAATCGATTTATCGATTACTTCCTGGGTTTCCAGCTTCTATTGTCTAACGCTCCAACATACCAAAAGTTGAGCGAAATCGGCTCATTGGGAACCGAGATATGACATTTCGTGCCCAAACCCCATCAATAAATCGATTTATCGATTGCATTTCGGGTTTCCCATTTCTATTGCCTAACGCTCCAACATACCAAAAGTAGAGCAAAATCGGTTCATTGGAAACCGAGATATGACATTTTGTGCCGGGACCCAACCAATAAATCGATTTATCGATTGCTTTTCGGGTTTCCCATTTCTATTGCCTAACGCTCCAACATACCAAAAGTAGAGCGAAATCGGCTCATTTGGGACCGAGATATGACATTTCGTGTCAGAACCCAACCAATAAATCGATTTATCGATTACTTCCTGGGTTTCCAGCTTCTATTGTCTAACGCTCCAACATACCAAAAGTAGAGCGAAATCGGCTCATTTGGAACCGAGATATGACATTTCGTGTCAGAACCCAACTAATCAATCGATTTATCGATTGCTTTTCGGGTTTCCCATTTCTATTGCCTAACGCTCCAACATACCAAAAGTAGAGCGAAATCGGCTCATTTGGAACCGAGATATGACATTTCGTGTCAGAACCCAACTAATCAATCGATTTATTGATTGCTTTTCGGGTTTCCCATTTCTATTGCCTAACGCTCCAACATACCAAAAGTAGAGCGAAATCGGCTCATTTGGAACCGAGATATGACATTTCGTGTCAGAACCCAACTAATCAATCGATTTATCGATTGCTTTTCGGGTTTCCCATTTCTATTGCCTAACGCTCCAACATACGAAAAGTAGAGCAAAATCGGTTCATTGGAATCCGAGATATGACATTTTGTGCCGGGACCCAACCAATAAATCGATTTATCGATTGCTTTTCGGGTTTCCCATTTCTATTGCCTAACGCTCCAACATACGAAAAGTAGAGCAAAATCGGTTCATTGGAAACCGAGATATGACATTTCGTGCCAGAACCCAATCAATAAATCGAATTGTCAGTTGATTTTCGGGTTTCCGCCTTCTATTATTTAATGGTCTAACTTAGCGAAAGTAGAGCGAAATCGGTTAAATGTGAACCGAAATGTGGTTTTTCTTTTTTTACATTTTTCGTGCACCTCTCCGTGATGGGAACCAAGTCACCAAATTACTGTTGTCGAGTTGATTTACCATTTTTACTAACATATCAAAATTTCAGCCGATTTGGTTTAGAATAAGCCAAGATACATAAAATTGATTTTTTGCAACACTTGGCCGAAGTACTAACTGGGCCCAACGTTGCTTGACTTGCCAGATCGGACGGATGGCGTGATTGAAACATTGGAGTGATTTAATCGTTCCGTCCGGTGCTCTGTTTGAGCTATTATAAAATCTTCTGAAACCGTTTTTTCTGGGTTTTCTCTTTTGTGGGGCAAAGATCAGTTATTCCTCTCTGAGTCTGCACAAGTGCGTCTTGTTGTAAGCGAAATTGATGAAATCAGAACCCTCAGAAATATTAAAATCTCTAAAATGGCAAAAACTGTTTTTTGTGTTTTTCTCACCTCCTGATTTTTTTCGCATCTTGCCAAATACCTTAGGTTGCTCTACTGTGGTACCAAAAGCAAATCGCAGTTAAGCCGGCTTCTCTACTTCAACTTGGCGGAGGCATGTCGAATTTCAAAATCCGCGGGTATTGCGAAATATGAAGTTTTCTCGTTAGAGAACAATTGGTACATGCATAGGTAAAGTAACTGCCCGGGGTAGAGATTTGCCGTATGTTTCTGCTTCACGGTATTAAAGCCGAAACTTTTTTTAAACGTCGGATTTTGCATGTTTTCGATTATACCGGTCTTGTGTTTGAAGTTCCAAAAGGCTCAATGTCTAAAAAATATAGTGAGTTACCATATCTATCTTTTACGCATAACAGTTGTGCTGAAATCCCAAATTTTTTAGAACAGACTCCAGAAATTTTTTAATTCCCTATTGCGAAATAAATTGCGAAACACCTATGGAATTTTAGGTAATAGTCTTGGTAAGTTTGGCGCCAAAATATAGCCCGATTGGCCAACCCTCCGATTCTTGACAATCAAAAATGCGCAAAAAACCATGATGAAAATTTCGTACTTTGTAGTTTATCTCCCCAGGCTTTGTTTTTCAGAGTTTCTCCAAGAGTAATTTTTTCTTGGTCATCCAGTGTTTAAGGTTTCTGCATAAAAAGATTGGGCGATTTCCAAAATTTTTTGGTGACACATTGTCATTAAATATAATAGGTGGACTAGAAATGTACGCTTGTAAAACGGTGACATTGTAACATTTTTAGCAAAAAAGTGTTTTTTAAAATTTTGTTTTCGAAAAAAACTGACAAAATGGGAAACTTTGCTTTTTGGCACGCTTTTGCTGCGAGACCTTTTAAATTTTCAAATTTAATATTTGTAAATTCTACCCGGTTTAAAATTGCGAAGCTTTAAAATTTTTGTTTGCAAAAACATGCAGAAAGGGCTAAACTTTGCTATTTGGCACGCATTCGCTGTGAGACCTTCTAAAATTTCAAATTTTTGATTTGTAAATTTTACCCGGTTTAAATTTGCGCCATTTTAAAATGTTTATTTGCAAAAACATGCAGAAAGGGCTAAACTTTGCTATCTGGTTCGCTGTGAGAATTACGCATTCGCTGTGAGATCTTTAAAAGGTACAAAATTAGGATTTGTAATTTTTACCCGCTTTAATTGTGCTTCTTTTTAAATTTTTAATCGTAATAATTATACAGAATATGCGAAACTTTGCTATTTGGCACGCATTCGCTGCGAGACCTTTTAAAATTTCAAATTTATGGTTTATAAATTTTATCCGGTTTCTACTTGCGCCAAATCACTTTTCAGAATAGTTTTCAAAGTGCATGCGAAAATCGTGAAAAACGGCAATTCCTTGAACATTTTGTATGAAGCGAGAGAGTGTGTGAAAAGAAGAGGGTGTTAGAGAAAAAGACATTTTTTTTGTTTCTGCCATGTTTTGTCAGTATGATCCGTGACCCCAAACAAGTCGTTTAAAATTGGTCCTGGAGAAAGTTTGAAAAAAAATTTTAGGCGAGAGAGTATACAAATTGAGGAGAGGCCAGAGAAAAATACAAAAATCGTTATTTCGCAATTTAAAAATATATACTAAAATTTAGATAGAAGGCCTTTGCATACCATTGCTAAAAACGCCTAGCTGGCGAAAATCGGATAAATGCAAAAAAAGATATGCTCCGTGGGGTGTCGATCCCCGGACCTGTAGCATGATAGAAAATCTTGAATAAATTTGCGAAAACTTACGCCCCCAACTTTTCGTTCAAAATGCCCCAGTACAATAGTGATTCCGTTGTTTCGGCGTGGTCGTTATATACCAACTCGAAAAAAGTGTCCGACTATTTTTTTAAACGGCAAAATCGGAAAAACTGGAATATTGCGAAATTTTGAAAAACAATTTTCAATGTTTTTTGCTCAGCATATTTGTTTACCATTTCTACAAATTTACAAAGTTAAAAAGTCCTGAAAAATTTCTCCAGAATAAAAATATTTAGAAAAAATGACGTTTTCCGGACTTTTTATAAAAAATCATATCTTTTTTGCGGTTGAGTTTATAAAAAAATTTTCAATGTAAATTTTTCTTTTTGTGAGATAAGCTAAACGATGCGTCAACGAAATCATGTAAATTCGGAAAAAAGTGCGTGACACTCCGACATTAGTAATAGCAAAGGTAGAAAAAAAAGTTTTATGTATGTAACTTTTTTTTGATTGAAATGCGGCGCCAAACCGTTTTTACATAGTTAAAAAGATCCAACAAAGAATGAGTTTCATTTCATCAGTTGCAATGACGAGAATTGTTTTTGGGCGACATTATCCGAATGTTTCTCTAATATTTCACAAACAAACATTTTTGTTGTGAGACACAATTCGAACTCCTCCTAACTGCAATGTTTTTCAGGTTTAGGAAAAACATTCGTGTGATTGTAAAATTCTTCGCAAAGGCACTATCGTTTTGAAACTGTAAATTTCTATTTTTGGAAATTAATACGCACATAATAAAAAATATTAAAATGAGAATCTATTAAAATAAGGAATTATTTTGTCGTAGATACGTAAATCAATAAACGTTTTTTTAAATTTTATAAATATATAAATAAACATTTTTTTTAAAATTTTGATGGGGGAAAATTTAGATTTTTTTAAAATGTAAATACTTTTCGTTAATAACAAAACAATCATTTTCAAAACAAACATTTTTGTGATCTTCAGTCTTTTTTAATGGTTTGAAAAAATACATTGGAAAGTATTTCTTAATCAGGCATTTCCATTTCAAATTTGTTTTTATTTAACTGCTGCCACAAAATTAGATATATTTAATTTCTTTTTTCACATATATTTAATCTGAAAAAAATAACCAAATATTTTATTTCAACCGTTGCGATGTCGAGAATTGTTTTTAAAAATTGAATAACATGAAAATTATATTCAAATCGTTTTTCAAGGATTGCCCTTCTATTTCACTTTTTGGCAAAACATTGGTTGATTGTAATATTTACTGCAATGAAACTATTCTTTTGAAACTGTAATTTTCTATTCTTAACACATTTTTATAAAATGGGAATCGATTAGAAGAAAACATTGTTATTTCATAGCTCAATACATATAAAAACATAAGTGTATGTTGAGTGTGAAAGTTTACACTCTATTTTTAAATGTTAAAACTTTTCATTAACCATGAAACAGCTATGAATCGATTTGTAATAATTACAACAGGTTTCAAATTTTTGCAAACCATTTTTGTGATCTTCAGTCGTTTTTTAATGGTTCAAAAATACATTTATTGTCGTGTCATAGCTAGCCTTTCAGCCGTTTTTTTTTAATTTTAAAAAATTGAAAAAAAAATTTATGTTTGTAAAAAAAACAGTTTTTATGTAAATTTTTTTTTTAAATCGAATAACTTGCCCGGAATGTGATAAAATCGTTTTTCAGGCCTTGCTCTTCTATTTCAGGTTTTTGCAAAACATTCCTGTAAATGTAATATTTACTGCAATGGACGACCTATTGTTTGAATCGATTAGAAGAAAATTTGAATCGATTAGAAGAAAACATTGTTATTTCGTAGCTCAATGCGGTCGTCATAAATTAAATAGTTAAAATAAATCGGAAAATGTGTTTTAATCAAAATCACGTTTTCAAAGTTTCAATTTACATTTAGTTTGACATATTTTCCAATATAAAAAAGCTAGCTAAGAATTAGTTTCATTTCAACCGTTGCGATGTCGAGAATTAGTTTTTAAATACTGAATAACATGCATTGATATTATGCGATCGTTTTTTAAGCATTGCCCTTCTATTTCAGTTTTTAGCAAAACATTGTTGTGATTGTAATATTCACTGCAATGTTTTGAAACTCTAAATTTCTATTTTAACATATATTAATCAAATGTGAATTGAAATAGAAGAAAACATTGTTATTTCGTAGCTTAATACATTTAAAACCATAATACGTGTCTTTTGAGTGTGAAAGTTTAGACTCTTTTTTAATGTTAACACGTTTATTAACACCAAATTGTCATAAACTTGTATGAATCGATTTGAAATCATTATTCACAGACTTCAAATTTTTGCAAACATTTATGTGACAGTCGCTGTCGCCATAAATTTAATGGTTAAAAAATAAATCGGAAAATGTGTTTTGTTGAGACGTTAATGTGTCAATGCACTGCATTCCGCTCGGTTTGTTTGAAAATTTTGCTTAAACAACTTTAAACAATAATTGCTGTAAAAGAATTTTCGGTTTTGATTATTCAAAATGTTGGGAAAACATTAATTTTCAAACCTCTTTAGAAAAAAACAAGTATTAGGCCGCAGTTACTTAATGTTTTATCTTCAAAACTGCAAATTCCTTTTAAAAAACCTTGCATGATGTCCTGGGAATTAGAAAAAATCACGTAAATACTTCTCTCACATCAAAATTTAAATTTTGAAACAAAATGTGATTGAAATTATATGATTAAAATACGCCCGCCACAGAATTTGAAATCGTTTGTTGTGCACTACCTAAAACCTTCACATTGTCACGAAACATTTGTTTCAAAATCAAAATCACTGATAAAAATTATATAATCGCTTATTAGAAATTTTTTGTTGAAAATCTAATAAAGAGAAATAGTGAGAAATTATAGTTCAATGCTTTTTTAAAGACATTTTTTAATCGGTAATTTTTTTTATCGGAATTGAGTGCGATATAATTGTACCATAAACATTTTTCTGATTCATTCTAAAAAAATACTTTTTTCGTGCTTCTGAAAATAGTCTTGTTCACAAAAAAACACCAAATTAAAAAATAATAGTATATATAAACACCAAATTAAAAAAATCTATGAACGAGCGATAGAAAAGCAACTTTTTTTTCATATGTTGAAATTTCTCAAAATGCATTATTTTCGGTCTTGAACAAAGTGAATGTTTCGAATAAGTCCGAAATACATTCATAGTTTTGATTAACTGCTGTGCATGTAACACTTTTCTTAAATTATCATTTTGTTTAAAAAGTTTTCAACGGCGATCGAATAAAAACCTCATTTACAGTTTTTAAAGCAAACTTCTGTAAACTTTATTTAAAAGAACAGAATACGTTTCTGCCGGCTTTGAGTTTATTTTATGGATTGAGTGAGAATGTTGTATAATCCCCTTTTCTCTTTAAGTTAAAAAAACGGCTCTTTTTCATTTTTGAGTAATGCTTACCTATTATTCGGAAAAAAATCCCACTTGCTTTGGTTTTTATCTGAAACATTTACCTAAGGCTGGATAAACCATTTACGTTAAATTAAATACACGTTAGAGAGAAAATTACTGCTTAGACAACGTAAAGTGAAAATGATTTCTAGGTTTTCTATTTACACATAAACTCAGAAAAACGTGTAAAAACGTGTAATGTGCTTTTCCTACTCGTTAATACTCAAACAAAATTTATGTTGAATATAGGATAAAAATGTGATAAAAAAAATGTTTGTAAAAACAACGGAACTAGTGTCGGTATGTTTCTGGTTCTTAACTGTTACTTCAAACTTTTCGGAAACAGTGAACTGATATATTTCTTTATTTCACTTTATTTTTCTATATTTTTTTTTTAAATTTTGGCTTGAAGTGAATTGAAACAAATGGAAATTTTTTTTTCTCCAAATATAGTAACGTGATTTATAATTTTATTAAGAAATGTTCTTTATCAAAGTTTTCATAAAAAAAAAGATTTTGCTTAAGTTTCATCTATATCCTCAAATGAAATTTCGATCATTTGAAAAGTCGACAAAAATTTATAAGGTCTGTTTTCACTGTTTCAAAACAACAAAAAATTCCTAAAAATTTCAAAGTGCAATTTTTTCAATCCCTCGTTTGTAATATTAAAAATTATTGAGATCATGCAAAAGTTATCGATTCTAATCTCAAAATCTTTCGACAAAATCATCTTTTTCTGATATTTCTTCATCTTTTCGTTCCTTTTCATACTCCGGCTTCTTGTCAACAACTGTCCACAGAAGTTTCTGGAAAAATTTGGTAGTTTCGTCTGAAAATTGAATTTAAAAAAATTCATGATTTCGAAAACCTACTGTCAATTTTATAAAGAAAACGAGGCTTCTTTTTGGGGTAAATGAAGATAAAGTAGGCTCCTGAAGTTGAAAGTCGATATTTAAAAAAAAATCAAATTTAAATTACCGCAACAGATGAAAAAGAGTCCTAAGGCAATTAGAGAAGGAATAAGATCTTGAATAAATGGAATAACTAGAAGAGAAATGTAGATGAGAAGGTTCAAAATTGGTAAAATTATGGGAAACTGAAATTTTCTGTGTTTCTCTGCGTCTCTCTGTTTTTTCTCTCACTCTCTCAATCACTCCCACTGTTTATTTCTAACAATTGGGGCCTCAATTGGGATGAAAAAAAAAATAAATCTTTTTTAAAATTTTTTTAAAAGATTTTTTTAAACTTTTATTTAATGTTTTAGCAAATAAACAAATGAATAATGTGACAAAAGACTCAATTTGTGTAAGTTAACTAAGTGAACAAAAATATTATTTATCTCAATCATTTCTTTTGTATATATCTAACTTATTGTTCACATTTCATTTATTGCGTGCGATTATAAAGATAATTTTAAAAAAACGTTTTTTTTATCCCACAATTGAAAATATTTTCTACAGTAAAATACACTTTCTTTCTAAAGTAATTTTTACATTGGATTGATTTTTATCAAACAACACATTTTTTAAATGGGGAACTGTAAAATTTCGGTAATTTTTTATTTCCCCTCTTTCAAAAAGTTGGCTAGTTTTCCTTATCTCCATTTTGAAAGCACCCTATCATTTTTTTTAAAAGGAAAGATAAAGTACCTGAAGAAAAAATATGATTACTTTCATGTTTAACGCAATACATATTTAAAAAAATATTTGGCGAAAACACGATTTGTGACTTCCTTCTTTTACTAAACGAAACAAAAAAATTAAAAATTAATGAAAACAACTAGATTTTTTCAATGGCTTTTGTGAAAGACTCTCTCTCCAAGGCACCCTTAACAATTTTGCCCCGAAAGATAAAAAGATGTACTATAAAATGGTGTGCTCACAAGACAGAGAAGTATTGGAACAGCTATTTATAAAAATAGGAGAGACAGTAACATTTTGATTTTTGCCTGCTTGTCTTTTATAATAGTTTTTTTTATAATAGTTTTTTGTAATGTCACTATAGGTCGTCACGTTGTACGCAATACAACGTGAGACTGAAAATGTTCTCGGACTTTTTCCCAAATCGTTTTTGTTGCTGTTGCAAATGTGGATATTTTTTTTGTAAATAGTTTATTAATTCTCATTTGTGAGACATGTTAAAACAAAAAACGTACACCACTTTTAATTTACCTTTCTTTTTTCCAATTTTAAATAATCAAACCTTTATTGCAAAATTATGATTACTTGAATATTTAATACATTTTTTATTTATGGAAAAAAAAGCGTAGGTGTTTCGAAACTGTATGAAAGAAAAAACAAAACAAAAAAACAAATAGTAGATTAGCCAGAGTTTTAATAACTATTCTTCTCTTTTTTCAAAATTAATTTTACAAGCAAAAATAACATTGTTTGTTCACGCTTCTCGTTTTATAAAAATTATAAAAACTCAATCATTCTGGTATACTCCATTTCCAACGAATGGTCCTGCAACGATCTAAGATAAATGTATGAGCACTCTGCTTTTCCAGTGCTCTTTCGCCTATTTTATCTTCGTTCACTTAAATATTTCAAATCCTTTTTGGATGAATACGCGTCGCTTTTCAAGATTGCCCGAAGTTTAACACCGTCCCTTGGAAACAGACTATAAACAATAAAAAATGAAACTACAACATAAAGTGGAATGTTGATTTGTGGTTTTTTAAAACTCTTTTAAAATGCTTTTTTTTCTATTTTAACAAAACATTTTCAGTAAGAACACAAGGTTTACAACACTGCTATTGCCGTTTGTATGAAATGTATTGTTTCAGAAAAAAACGAGTGTTTCAGAAAAAAATTGTATTTAAAAAAAATTTTTTTTTTTAAAGTTTATGTTTTAATTTCTGTGGTTCTATAACTATAAAATATACGAAACGGATTGAGAAAAACAGCACATATTCTTTGGTTTTAGGTGGTTAAAAAAACTTTTTTTTTTTTAAAGTTTTGTTGTCTGTTAAATGCTGTTTCAATGGACTTTTAAAACACTTTTCTAAACATTTTTTTAAAGAAAAATATAAATTTAAAAATAAAAAATAAATAAAAAATAGCTAGTCTCTGTATTTTTTTAACTTTTTTTTATATACTTTTATATTTTTATTATATAAAACGAAAGAGTTCAACACTGTTAAGTTTTTGTCGGTTGAATGTTTTCCTAATGGCTTTTGACAAAAACCATAATTTTCCCGTGCTCGCGAAGAAGAACATTTGGTGTCTGTATTGAATTCGTCTCTCTCTCTCTCTCTTTCTCTCTCTCTCTCTCTCTCTCTCTCTCTCTCTCTCCTTCTATCTCTCTCTCTACCTTCACAGCATCACGTGCCACTGGAATCTTCTTCCATTTGATCCAAATCAACGCCAAAAGAGCGAAACAACTGCTCATCAACCCAACGATGATTAAATTTGAAACAAGAGATTCAACATTTCCCAAAAATGAAAAAGCAGCACTAAGAAGACACTGAAAACGTACTTTCTATTATAAAAATTTAAACTCACATTCGCTAGAACTGCAACTCGAGGACTGTCGTTTTCAGGATGAATTAGGGCAAAAGCCGTAGGCATGAGACCTTTTCGCGCCCCAGCTAGCATGAACCTAAAATAAATTTTATAATAATTGTATAATAAAATAATATGTGCACCAAAAACTTACAGGGAGCACAGTTGCAAAATTTAGCTGTTATTTAATTTTGAATACTGTTTTTCATAATTTCCCGTGATTGTAAAAATTCGACATTTTTAATCCTCAAAAGTAGTGTTAAATTTTCGGATTAATAGGCACTTGAACAAAAAAAAATGTCGTTTAAAAAAACAGCGAAAAATGATAATTTACATTGCCAAAAATCAAAATTACTCTATTATTTATTTGGCTTGGAAAACAGTTTTTCAAAAAAAAGAAATTAAACAACCTTAATTTTCACAATTTCAAAATTTCTGTTAAAAAAAATAATTAAGTTTGGAGAAATCTAATTTTTTTGATACCTTTTTTGAATGTCTTTTTCCGCATTATATCTAAAAGATCATGTATAAAATTTTTTTTTGATTTTGGTAAGACGCCGTCTCTGTAAAACTCGAGCAAGGCCTTTATACACAGTGTCAGAACTTTTCAAAAAACTGCGATTGGGCTGAAAATGTGTTTACAACCTTCCCTTAGCCTAAAAACCTTAACCTGAAACTGTTGGTCCGAAAACAATTTTTTGACCCGGGTTACGGTAGGTGCCCAAATGGTACTGTGAAATTTTCAACGTTGTTCAAACTCCGTTTAAAAAATCATTTTGTAGCAAATTGAGTTTTCAGAAACTTTAACTTTTGGACCTATCACGAAATCGCATCGTAAAAAAAAGGGATACGCGAAAAACTGTTCAAAAAACAAGTTTTTTGAGGTTTTCGACCTTTTTTGGACGTTTTTTACACTTTCAAGTGGATTTTTCGGAAATACGGTCACCTTCGATTTCCGATTTGAAAAATTTATTCGATGCCAAAAGTTTCGTAGAATTGAAAAATGAAACTATCTTTTTTGCACGAATATTAGTAAAAAGTCGAAAACCTCAAAAAACCTGTTTTTGAACAGTTTTTCGCGTATCACTTTTTTACGATGCGAATTCGTAGTAGGTACAAAAGTTAAAGTTTCTGGAAATTTAATTTGCTACTAAATGATTTTTTTAAACGGAATTTGGACTACGTTGACATTTTTACAGTACCATTTGGGCACCTACCGTAACCCGGGTCAAAAAAATTTTCCGACCAACAGTTTCAGGTTAAGGTGTTTAGGCTATAGAAACGTTGTACACAAAGTTTCAGCCCAACCGAAGTATTTTGAAAAGTTCTGACAGTGGTATGCTCGACATTTATGGAGACGACGTCTTAAATAGAGAATTGAACAAACGTGTTTCAAATGTTTTAGTTCAAACTTATAGCAAAATTTGGTCATGAAAATGGATTCATGTCGTTATTTGATCTATACTTGTAATATTCTTGGTTTGCAAAATAAATTTTTCAGATTTCTGTGGATTGAAAGAGAAAATCTAGCCGTCAAGATATATTTTTTGAAACTACAAAAAAAAAAACACAAATTAAAGATCGTGTATTGTGTTTTTTTTTCAAACTTTTTTCTTTTGATATCTTGCGAATATGTACGGATGAAACGTAAACAAGATCGAAAAAAAAGTTTGCTTTTCTCGATTCAGAAGAGTCGTAAAGTTTATTGTTTGATAGAAATAGATAAAGAAACGACAAAAATTCATAAAAAATGAGAAGGGAAAAAACAAAAACAAATTTTTTTTGATTACTACTCAACCTTTTTTTTTAATTTAGCGTAATATTCAACCCGAAGCTTTTGTCAAAAAAAAGCGAGTGAATGTTTTCACAAAAAAGCAAAAGCTGTAATCAAAAGCTAAGTCCAATGATTTTGGTATCTCGAATATTCTCTATTTAAAGTTTCGAATCCACGACATTTCACTCCATTTAGTTTTTACATTCTGAAATAATATAAATTATTTCGCAAGTTCCCAGAAAAACTAGCCCCGGACAATAAATTGAATGGGAAATTTATGAAAAGAAATTAAAAATTGTATATTATAAAATATGATTTTTAAATTTTTTTAAAAAAAAGCTTTATAAATTTTAATTGCGGGGCCATTTCTGTCATTTTGTTTTTATACGTAATTTATGTAAATAACAAAAACAAATTTAAACCCACCGACTCCACATGAAAACGTCTGAATTTAGGGTCCCGATAATTAAAAGACCAACAAGAGCCGGCATTCCGAAAGAAGCGCCCTTGCCGAGAGTTTCTCTTATGAAGGTCTGAAAAATCAAGTCTGTAAAATTTAAAAAAAAAAAAAAAAACAAATCATTGAATTAATTATCTCAAACGTGAGACAAAATACTTTTTTATTAATTTTAATATCTTAATTTTGTTAATTATTTTTAAAAGTTATGCCGTCGCCAATGCTACTTCGCCAAATTTCTCTCTTAGCTCTGGGTAAATTACATCAGACGCGAATTTGCGTACGAAAATCCAGTGTTTCAGAATACGTACGCAAAACTGCGTCATGGTTACATTTGGAACCGGCCAAGAAGTAAAATTGGCGAAGACTATAGATAAGTTGGTTTTTTCTTGTTGTTGTTAAAATTATGGAACTTTGAAATTTTTTTACAAGCATGAGATTTTTTACAAGAATGAGATAGATCAGAAATGGAGATTCCGGATTTTGAATCTTAATTTTAATTGAGCCGATTAAAACATTTAATTTTTTTTTTTTTTTTTTTTTTGAAATTTTAGTTTCATTTTTTTTTTAAATCGGCTCTATGTTTTAAATAGTCCTTCAGTATTTTAGTTTGAGAGATAGTGGCTTCTTCCGTAAAATAAAGGCTTGTTCTGTAAAAGTAAATTTTTCAAGAAAATTTAAAAAAAACCAAACAAGAATATGTTTCCCAATGCGTTTTTCATAATCAATGTAGTTATCATGCAAAACGTTTTGTTTTTCTTTGGCAAAATGTAAAAAAGGAAATCTTATGCTTTGTTTTTAGAGAATCCTGAATTTATTGAAAAAAAATGAATCATTTACACACAGTTTCTAAAAGTGTATTCAGCTATAGTCTGTTTCCAAGGCAAGATTTTGTACTTTCGAGGAATCTTGATAAATTCTCTTATTTAAACTGGATTTTCAACAAATGGGCAAGGAATTTTGCAAATTTTAAAGGACTAGGTACCTTTAGTCCTGCAACGATCATACTTATACGCATTAATTTCTGTAGAGGAAAAAAATGTACTTTTTTAATGTAACTTTTTTAATTGAAAAAAATTGTTTCTTTTTGTTGTTTTTGATGAAATGTTTTTTTACGTTTTAACTGAGAAACATCAGATAATAATTATACTTGAGAATATCGTCGAACTGTGGAATTCACAAACCAATTTTTTAAGAAACTTATGACTTTTGTTTTGAAACATGATTTTTTTTAAATTTTAGTTTCAATCATTTCAAAATTTTAAATAGTTTATTAAGTATTTGAATTAGATGATTATTTAGTTAATTGTTTTGATCTAGTCTTATTCCATTTGGAAAAAAAATTTAAAAAAAAAAAAAACAAAACAAAACAAAAGGAACAAAAACAAAATGTCTTTTACCAATTTTTTTACAATCAATGTTTTGTTCTTGATTGGCAAAGTGTAACTTGCAGTGTAAAAATTGTAAAAAAAATTTTTAATATACTTTTAATATAAATTTTTATATACTTTTAAGTTACAATATACTTTTAAAATATACTTTGCCATCGCATTTTTTTCCAATGAATAAAAATGTTTCTTTTTCTGGCAAACTCGAAAGAAAATTGAAGCAATATTTTCTTTAAAAGTAGTTTTAATTTATTGAAAATATGAAACATTTACGTACAGTTCGAAAAATGTATTCATGCAGTTCTGATTAATTTTTGTAGAGCAAATAATTTTTTTTAAGGATTCCTAACGTGACCATATTTTTATTTCAATAGAAAAAGGTCACGTTCATTTTTTATTTATTTATCCTTTTTGTTAAAATGTTATTAAGTTATTAATTGAAAAACATAAGATAACAATTATATAATTATAACAATTTTAACATTGTAATTACATTATAATTATAACAGTAATATATATTGGACAGACTAGGCATCGAATTGTAAAAATTACTGCTCAAATTTTGAATGAACTGATTGAAACATATGACTTTTTTATAGTTAATTTTTTGAAAATGATTTTAAAAATCGGCCTTATGTTTTAAGATGTATATTAGTATTTGAGTCGGTTAGATAATTGTTGCGATGAACTTTCAATTAAGCAAAGTGTAAATTTTGAACGACCTCCGAACTATATTCTTCTTTTTGGTACTTTCTAAATTTTAATATTTAAAACCTAAGATAATTTTGGATACTGTTTTTACACTTTATAACAATAGCAGTCGTTTCAAAAAAAAGCTCAAATTAATAACACTTTAATAAAGTCTGAAAATGAAATTTAGTATACTTAGTATACTGATCATTAAATTTTTATATACTCAATTTCCAACGAATGGGCAAGGATTTTTTCCAACTTTTAAAGGACTAGGTACCTTTGGTCCCGCAACGATTTCAGCTAATTGTCTGCGCAGTCCGCTTTTATTGTGCTTTTTCGCTTAATATATCCCTATTCACTTCTATGTTTCAAATCTTTTTTGATTAAATAAGTGTAGTTTTTCACGATTGCCCGAAAATCGAAGACCGTCCTTTGGAAACAGACTATAAAAGAATTTCACTGACTTTGACAACTAGGATTTTAAAAAAAAAGTATTTTAAATTGTACACGCTAGGTGAAAACACATACTTGAGCAAAAAGCTTGTGCCAAATCGCTTAAATTACGCTTAAAAAAGGGCAGGTTAAATTGGAACATATTTAAAACAAAATATGAGATTTTTTTGTACTTATTGGTGAAAAACTATAATGAAATTTCGGTTGAAAAATTGGAGTATGAAGCAGAAGAAAAATTATGACAAAATATACTTAAGAGACACTCCGATCTTAGTTTTTATTAAATTGGTTAATACAAAGATAATTTTTTAAATTGAACTATTTAATAAATTTGAATGTTTCAAAACACTATGATAATTGCCAATGTCATTTTTATTCAGTTCTTCAGCGTTGTCATCTAAAAGAATAATTTTTTCTGAACTTTTTTTATAACCATTTTTCATTTTTTTGAATATCTGCAATTGTGCTGAAATCACATTTTTTCTCGTTTCAGTGAATTATAAAAAAACACCATTTTTGTGCAGACGGAAAATTAAATTATTTTTATAATTTTATTCTATAAGATACTTTCCAAATTTTACAATCAGTTATTATAAAAATCAATATAACTCAATGTTTCAAAAAGTTTCGATATTTGCAAATGAATTACTTTTCCACTAGTTAAGCTATTTCCAGTGTTTGTTGTTATAAAATTTGTTTCGTAAATCAAATTATTATTTTGGTTTGAATTAAAATCGTCCAACGAAAACTTTAGTAAGGACTTCGGAAAAATTTAGAAAAATTTCGCTCGCAAGTTTGGAAAAGAACCGACATAAAAAATATCAAACATTTACACTTTTTTTATTTTAATAAAAATAACATATGCTCATTTTTTTAATTATGTTATACTTTTTGTTAAAATGTTCAAAAATTTTTAATGGAGAAACATCAAATAACAATTTTACTAGAGAAGCTCATGGAACTGGGGATAACTGTCCAAATGACTTTTTTGATAGTTAATGATTTCAAAATGATTTCAAAAATCGGCGCTATGTTTCAAGAAGTTCATTTAGTATTTGAGTTGCTTAGATAATTGTTGCTTAGATGCTTCGGCGAAAGAAAATGTAAACTTTGAACAACATCCAAAGTCTATTATTCTTTTTGGTACTTTATAAATTTTAATACTTAAAACCTAAAATAAATTTTGATTTCATATATTAACGATAGCGGGCATTTAAAAAAAACCCAAAGTATACTATGATTGTTGTAATTTTTTAAGTTTTGATGAAATTAACAATGATAAACTTAAATAGAAAAAATTCAGTTTTCTAAATTTTACAAACAAGCTGAAAATACATGCTTGGGCAAAAATTTCGTGCAAAATGCAAATTCAATTAACCTGAAAATTAAAAAAAAAATAGTGAAATTGGAACAAAATTAAAACAAAAAATGGGATTTTTTTGTACTTTTTGGTGAAAAACTTTATTGAAATTTTGGTTAAAAATTTGAGTGTGAAGCAGAAGAATATTTGTGACAAATAATACTGAAAAAAAATACTCCGATCTTCGTTTTTCTAAAATTTGGTTTTAAAACTTTTTTTTTTAAACTTGAATGTTTCACAACATTAGGATCCGCCAATGTCTTTTTTATTCACTTTTTCGGCGTTGTGATTTGCAAGTATATTTCTTTTTAGACTTTGTTAAACCATTTATTTAAAAACATTTTTATTACCTGAAATTGTGCTGAAATCATATTCTTTCTCGTTGGGTGAATGGTAATATATTAAAAAAACCATTTTTGTAAAGACAGACACAATAATTCTATACTTTATTTCAACTTTATTTCAACGTTATCTACATGTTTAAAAAGTTTCTAAAAGCATGAAGAAAAATAGAAAAGTACTTCGCAGACGTCACTTTTTAATTTTGTAATCTGTGAATATACAATTTAATAAAATTCAATGTTTCAAAAAGTTTGATTAATTACAAATGTTCTATTTTTCCACTAGGTTGGCCTGACGTGTTTCGTTAACTAAAATCGTTTTTTTTTTTAAAATTTTGTAAATTTTTGTTTCCTCGTTTAACAATTTTTTATGCCCATTACTTTATAAAATTACATTTAATTTGATTTAAACCCGATTAAAAACATTTCCAACCATTGCGAAAATACCGTATTCCAAAAATTGCCGTCTAATGGAAAACGAGGTACGCAATTCAATTATATTTTACAAAACCCACCGTTGCAACTGCATCAGAATCCATAATTTCCTGTGGACTCAAAACAGCAAAGTACGCAATATTGATCAAAATATAAACTACACAAGATACAGCCAACCCTCCAAGAACAGCCAGAGGAAGGGTCCTGAACAGAAATATCGATTGATTTAAGACGTGTTACAAAGTTACCTTTTCAAATTTTTGATTTCAATGTCTTCCGTTCCATAATTTAATGTTGTGTATCCACTGTAAGCCCATATGCCTTGGTAAATTGCCATTACGATTTGACTTGGCGACCACTGACTGCCTTGGAAGGCGTAGGATGGTTTAAGATGAGCGGTGTAACCTAAATGAAACAAATGAAAACAATTTTTTTTATAATAATAGTTTTGTAAAAGAACTGTTTTATTTGTTTTTGTTTTTCTCGACCCCTTAGTTTACCCGTTTGTTTCTGAAAATCACAATAATGAAACAAAACTAACAAAAAATGTGTTTGTTAATAAGCATGTTTCACAAGTCAAAGAAAATTTTAAAAAAAATGTAACGATTTCAATAAATCATAAATTTGGTTGTGGAGGTATATTTTAAACGTATTCCTGCAGTGACAATTGTAAAAATTCAAAAAGAAATGATTTATGGACCGAAGACACATTTTAAAAGCGGATAAACTGCGTTTGAACGAAAATGTCATTTGTCGAAACAGTGTTGCAATTTGCTTTATAAAATAATGTTTTTTCTTAAAGGGCTCGTAAGGGGCCTTTTCCAAAACGTATGCTAATGAAGACTTGGCAAGCATTTTGCGAACGGCCGTTGGCTGGAGCGGTGTTGGGGAAAATGATTTCAATTGAAATGACTCGATTAGCATACCATTCATTTCCAATCCAAAAAGGCCCCTGACGGTGCCTTTAAGTTCGCTTACAAGTTTGCCAAATAGGAGTCAAACACAAAATTCGTTTAAAAATTTAACAAATAACATTTAATGGGATTCATTGTGTAAAAGTGCAGTTCATCGACTTATATTTAGCTGTGCTAACTGTTTTTCTCATTATAATGCAAATAACTTTTGCAAAAAATCAGAAAAACCAATTTATTGGCCATGTTCATTTATACTGAAGTTCATATTTAGTGCATTTCCAAAAACAGACAAGGAAAAGGGATTTTCCTAAAGGACGGGTACATTTGGTTCCGCCGCGACTTTGTAATTGTCTGCGCACTCCTCTTTTACAGTGCTCTTTCACTGGTTGAACTTCTTTTCACTTCAATGTTCCAAACTGGCTGTGGTTAAATACGAGTGGATATGGTCGCTTAAATGTCGTTAATTCTTTGTTGGAAATGGACTATACAACTTGCTTTTTATCATGAATGTTTCAGAAAACTTATTAAACTAGTAAGATGAACTTTTGTTAGTGCATGGAGTTCAAAAAGCTTTAACTAAACACACATCAGTTTTTTTAATTCCGCTTTTTTTAACTGAAAGGCATATTTGAGCGATTATTCGGTTTTTGTTGTAATAAAATGTTAAAAACATTTGAAGCAAAAATTTAAAAAAGAACCATTTAATCATTTATACTGAATTATATGTATCTTGTGTTCATAGTATCAATACTGCAAACGGAAAATAATTTTCAAAAAAAAAAATGCTTTTCAAAGTATTTTTAATTAATGTTTCAGATAGTAAGTGAAACAAATTTATCATTGTGAGTTTGATACGACTCCGCCGGCACACAAATTTTGAAAATGTTCATTTTTGTTGATTTTTGAGTTCGGATACAATATTTGCTGATACAAGATTTAAATATGAATAAAACTAATTTTACATTTATGTGTTCCCTGAAAAAAAACGAGAAAAAAGGATACAAAGGCCAATTTTCTATTTTGTTTCAAAAAAAAAGGTAGTAAATATATAGTTGTGGTAGTTTTGGTATTCCAGTAAACAGCAAATAAAAAAATTTTCCGGAAAAAATGTATTTGTTTTGTAGAAAAATTGTAAAACATTTTTTTAAACAAGCTCTTTCTTGAATTGAGATCGTAGCCACATTCCTCGCATTGAAATTGAATCGCCAGGGAATTCTAACCACATTCCCGAAACATTAGTATAGAAAAAAAATAAACGAACTAGAATCAGATATGTTCGCTGTTATTTTTAATAGAAAAGCTTCAAGATTTTTTTGAGGTTTAAAAGCGAAAGCAAGCACGGTTTTCATAACGTTATTCAATTTTGAAAATGATAAATTTTTTAAACATTTTTTTTACAATGCTTAAATTCTATGGTTAAAATTCATCGAACGGAGTATCATTAATCCGAATATCGTGCCAAATTTCACATTTTTTTATTTGGAAGCCTCAACTGAAAAATTCTTAAATGTCTTAAGTTTCAAGATGGTTCGAAATGTTTATATTTTTTGAAAATTTCTCTTAACAGAAAACTATGAATGTGTTTATAAAAAAAATATGAATCATTATCTATCTTAAGTGATTTCAGTTGCAACCAAAATAATTTTAACGTTTTTTTACAAGCCGATTTTTATAAAAAGCAAATGTTTCAAGAAACCACGAAAAAAGAAATAATTGATCTAAATCGATACTTTTTCCAATTTAAGGCGCATAAATATTTTTCTGAATAATCGATCGTGTCCGTGTAGACTAAAAAAAACAAAAAAATGGCGCACGCGAAGCTTCTTTTACCCCGAACATATATTTTTGATGATTAAATTTGTTCAGTGTTAGTCACATTTTAATAGCTTGGAAACGTTTTATTTAACAGTCTGTGACAGAAATAAGCGAAAAATAGCTTTGTTTATATCTGTGAAAACCGTACCTTGTTTGAAAATCATGAAGTACGCTCCAACGCCAATAATTAGAAAAACGGCAAAGAATTTCGAAATCATTGAGGCAATTTGAATTCTTCCAGCGACTGTTCTTAGGGAATATAGGTTTGACATGGAGAGTAGAACTGAAAATTTCATAAAAATTTTGTTTCTCTCTGTCTCTATGTCTCTCTGTCTTTCTCTCTCTCTCTCTTTCTCTCTCTCTCTCTTTCTCTCTCTCTCTTCAAACCCACATAACAACCCAATTCCAAACAACTTTGTCACCAAATCTTGCGTTGCTTCGCACATTTCCATCACTGGCTGGATAGCTTCAAGAATATACTGACCAAATGTTAAAAGTAAAACTGCTCCACTGCAAGATCTAAAAAAAACAGTATTTTACAGAAATTACTACATTTACAAACCCTTCAATCACAGCGGAGAGGTAAAGGAAAGAAAAAGCTATAGGATGCCAACCGACGTAAGAAATATAAGCCAGTTCTGCACCAGATTCCGGGATACTCGTTCCCATTTCTATGTAATTCTGAAAAGCGATTTTTGGTTTACAAAACACACTTAGTTTAAAAATTCCCATTTATTGAAAAAAAATAAAACAATGTTTTAATCGCGTTTTCAGTGAAATGCCATTTCTCTACTTTCTGCTTTGAGAGCGCCCTTTCGATTCAAGTACGCAATATTGCGTCGAACAGAATAAGACCTTTGATTTTTTTGTTACACTAGATTAAAAGATTACAAAGTTATATAGAATGTAGGTAGAATGGTCTAAATTTTGTTTTAAAAAATCTTCAGAACAATTTGTTTTTCACTTTCCACCGAACTCCACTCGTTTTTAAAAATGCAAATTCGAATGTTATGTCAGTGAAACATTGTAAGGATTCAAACTCTTTTCGCTTTTAGAACTGACTTTTATAAAGTGACAAAAAAACATTAGAAGTCTACTTTGAAAATTGCAAGGACTGCAACACAAAAAATTATTGAATCACACGTGGGATCGAACAAATAAGAAATTGGTGAAACCTTTCAATTGCAATAAAATAGTTGCAAAAAAAAAAGTTTTTCAAGTAAAAAAAAGGTTCATTAAAGTAATCGCGTTTTTCGTAAAATGCTTTTTCGCTACTTTTCGCTTTCAGAACGCCCATTCGCTCCAAGTACGAAATATGGCGTCGACTGGAAAATGTGCCTAAGCAATTTTGCAGAGAACTACATTATGTGACAAAGAGATATACAAAAAGATAAGGTGATTTGGGTTGAGTTGAAAAGTTGGGCGTTTCAACAAAAATAAATGAATAAATATATTTGACTAAAATGATACATTTACATCATGTCACATATAAGTGACTAGTTTACTTTACCAATTTGAATGTAGTATGGTATGAATATCGTTAAAAAAAATAAAGCAGTATGAAAGGGTTCAAATTTTTTTTATAAAAATTTACTTTAGAGCTAAAAAATCCACCGAACTCTCTAACAAACTAGTCTTTATAACTGCAAATACGAATATTATGTCGGTAAAACATTGTAAAGATTCAAACTTTCGAAAAATAAGTTTGTTGCGTCCTTTCTTTTTTAGAACTGACATTATGGATTCACTCAAAAAAAGGTATAAGTCTATTTTGAAAGGACTCCAACACAAAAAACTATTGAATCACACGTGGTATCGAATAAATAAGAAATTGGTGAAACCTTTCAATTGCATTAATATAGTTGCAAAAAAACGTTTTTCAAGTAAAATAGGTTATTCAAAAAATCGCGGAGAACTACATTATGTGAAAAAGAGATATACAAAAAGAGAAGATGATTTGAGTTGGGTTGAAAATTGTGCGTTTTTTTCAATAATAGTACAAAACACATTGCAAAATTTTACAGAATTTTTTTAGAGAAGTTTCAACAAAAATAAAAAGAACAAACATTTTGCGTTTTCACAATTACGCTTCGATATTTATTTTGAGTATCCACATATTGTATATAGGTATGTTGTATAAAAAATATTTAGTTAAATATGTTTTTCCATTTATTAATTATGGCTTTTGTTTGTTTCACCAGTTTCATTAACCAAAAATGGAATGCAAAGAGGCACTATTTTAACGACAATGTTAAAAATTTAATTTTAATATGAAAAACATTAGTGCAACGTTAAATTTTGAACGTTACGAAATTTTTTTCCGTAAAAACGTTGAAAGTCGGAATTTTATTTATCTTGATAGGTAGTACCATTATATCGATAAATCACATTTTCAATCAAACGTCTTTTCTGTGGAATAGCGAGCACATTTTTAGTTCTAGTACGCATTTCGACGTGAGATCAAAAATGTTTGAAAGCAAAGTTTGGCGGGGACATTACCATTCCAGTGAGCATGGCTAGTAGTGCAGAAAGCGTCCATATTATAAGAGAGAGGCCCACCGATCCGGCATGGGATAGGATTCCTTTTGGAGCGACGAAGATGCCTGGAAAAAAGTTTTTAGTTAGATCTCTAAATAATTTCTTTTGTTAATATATACTCTTAGGCTGTATACTCATTAAATCTTTTGGTTAATAATGTGTTGCGAGGGGCACTATAGTATTCGCCAATTTTACTTCTTGGCCGATTTGCAAATGTAACCCTGACGCAGTATCGCGTACGTATCCTAAAATAGTTCGTACGCAAATTAGCGTCTGGCCTCATTTGCACAGAGCTAAAAGCGAAATTTGGCGAAGCAGCCTTGGCAACGACTATAACTTCTTTTGTAGTGGCATGCAATTTTAATGTTTTAGCTGTGTAATTGAAAATTCAATTGTTGTTCAATTTATCATTTGCAAATTATTTTAATAGATTTTATTAGATTTAATCCATTAAAAGATCGGAGAATCAATTTTTAAAATTTTAAATTTTTTTACGCAAATTTACCGTTTTCGAGAAAATACACTCCAAAGTCGCCAAAAACGGCCGACCATCCGCACATTGTGCGGATGGCCAGTTCGCCCTGCGTGTCCGTCTTTTACAAGGTATGATAATGAGCCAACTTTCATTCTAATTGGATGAGAGAACTCTCAAAACGAGGAGGGTGCGCGACAGTTTAGCATAGTTGATTTGCATATTTTCTGACAGTATCCGATCAAAATTGAAATGGAAAACCCTCCTTACTGCTCCTTTAAAGAAAAATATTTTCTATTGAAAACTAAGCATTTTTATATTGAGTGTAAACCAATGTAACGTTAATGTGACCATAACAAAATAATGAAACAAAGCTAGTCGTACAGAATATTGGCACTCAGAAAACTACAAAAACAAGGTTTTCAAATAAAACATTAACAGCTTGTTCAAAGAATTATTGTTAGCATAAGCTCTCCACCAAAATAAAAAACGTTGTTTACTTTTTGTTGAAACATTGAAATGAACTATCATTGCTGTTTTTAAACTACTATTTCCTTTCCAGCTGAATATTCATTAAAGAATTTTCCGTTCAGTGTAAATATACCTAAAATTGTTAGTGAATCTTAATGGTAAAAATAAGCATTCTTCTAACTTAATTCAGCTTTTTTTTACTTTTTTTACTTTATTTTACTCTTTGACTAATTCAGCTATAAACTACGGAATTGGTGTTTCAAAAAATAGTTAAATTTAACTAGAACTTTTCTATGCATATTTTTTAAGTTGCGTGCAAATCAGTTGAGTACATTTTCAATATCAACTCTGGAATTGAACATAGAGACAAAAAAGAACAATTTGGGCTGTTGAGGATGTGAAACAATATAAAAACTACTTTCCTTTTTTGTAGCATGCAATTTTAATGTTTAAGGTTTGTAATTGAAAAGTGTTTTTTAAATGTTTTAACCATTTAACAAATATTAAGATCGGACAATCGTTTTTTGCTTTAAATTATTTATGTTTTTAAATCGATTTTTATTATCAGTCCATTTTTATAATCGATTTTTATTATCAGAACAAATTATTGAAATACCCCCACAGTCACTCAGAAAATTACCAAACCAAGTTTTCAAATAAAACATTAACATCAGCTTGTTCAAAGAATTTTTTTTTTTTGGATAAGCTCTCCACCAAGTTTTAAACAAATTATTTGATTATACAAAAAATTGTTACATTTAACTAGAATTTATGTATCGATATATACATATATTTTAAGTGCAAATCAGTTAAATTTGCTTTTATTAAAAATCAATTCCGGGGTTGAATTTTTGAGTCAAAAAACTACTTTGAGCAGATGGATGTGAAAATTTCTAAATATTTGCCTAGTTCTGTTGACTTGTGAATTAAAATCATAATATTCACTTGTTTTAATTTTCAACGCACGAGACATAGCGAGGTTTCTTGTTAAATTCTCAAATGAATCAACAGCGTAAAACACTTAGCTGCCGAAAAAAATTCTTTCATTTTCGTCTTTTGTAGTTTCACCAGAAAAAATGCCTTGCTCGTCACATTTAATTGCTATGTTGAATTATTTTTTTAATTTTTACATTACCGAATTTAAGATATAAGTGGATATAAGATAAGGCCTTGACTTTGCAGATGATACTTTGAAATCATCTTTATTTCATCATTGTTTTCTAGTCATCTTTATTAAACATCATTGTATTCTAGAATAAATTACACCTTTTTTGCAAACGATAATTGTTTTGTAAACTCAACGGTGTTCGGTTATGTTTTTGTTGAAACATTGAAAAAAGCTAACATTTTGCCTTTTGCACCTACCAATTTTTCCTTTTTTTATTAAAAATAAATTTTTTTATTATTGGATTATTTTGAATTCGAAAGACGAAAAGAACAAAACGTGAAGCTGAGGATGTGAAAAATTACACAAAATTGTTTAACAGATAAAAAATTTGCAATTCAGTGAACACTGAACAATTCAGGCTTGGGTGAATATTATTTTTTTGGGTAGTCGCAAGCGCTGTGCTTTTTCCCGTTCATATATCAATTATTTCAGGTTACGTTTTTGTCAAAACATTTAAAAGGCCCATGTTTCATTTAAAAGTTCTAAAAAAGTTCACGAAAAATGTTTAAAAAAAAATTTAAAAAAATTTTTTTCACAAATTTTTCTTTTTCTACTGTTCTGATTAACAAAACTAAGAGAAAAACTGAAAGACACCAATTAAAGAAGATGCAGCGATTAAAGAACCACGATTAATTAGGTCTCAAAAATATATTGACCTTGTGAAACACTTGGCTTCCGGAAATAAGAGTTCTAAATTCAAATTGTGTAATTTCGTGATATATTTGCTGTATTTTCAATAGAAAGTTTTACTTTGCAGGTAAAAATTAGTGACGAATCTGTAATTTAAACATAATATTTGTGTTTTGAAAAAATACAACCGTTAAACAAAAACAACAGCATTTTTTTAAAAATTATTTTCACGACCCTAAATATTAGAACAGTGCAAAAAAACTTTTAAAAAACTCTTTTAAACAACTTTTAAAAAAATTTTTAGTTCAAAGTTGCACGAAAATTTCGAAAGTTGTCTATTTCCGGCTCTTGGATATCAAACAGGCCAGAGTTCAAATAATTTTGATCAAAATAGAATTTTTGGAAAAAAAAACCAACCTGATCCAATAATCGATCCAACAATATAGGCAGTGGCTCCCAGGAGTCCCAGCCGATTCGTCTCTTTCCGACCCATGTCGGCTGGATTGAACTTGATAACGGTTGCATCCGAGCACAGAGAACGATTCCAGCCCCTGTTTGCACTGAAACAGACGAACGAGTCAACGAATTCAGTGCTTGGGGACAATTACTGCAGACTGAGATTGCTTGTAAACACAAGATAAGGCGACGTTTCAAAAGAGTCTGTTCATAAATTGAAAGATAAAAGAAAACAGAAGAGAAATTGAAATTTTAAATATGGATTTGAAAAGGGCTGATTTTTTCAAAGCAAAAGCTTGGTTATAACGAAAAATTAAATCATTTTCCTAAAGAAAATAGAGAAAATTTGGAGAAAGTAATCTTTGAATTAAACATTATATTCTTTTGTTTTACATAAAACGATTATCAATATAGCGAATTCCTTACATGAAATATTATAGAAACTGCTGGTGTAACAGCTGGGTTATGTGAAACATTTTTTAAAAATGTTTTTTGGGTTTCTGTACTTTAGAAGAACCCAAAAAAATATTTGGATTTCAACATTTTGGGAAACTCTGAGAAAATTGATTGTCAGCCTACAGGTACCTTGATTCACCACGAAATCATGAAATTCAGGGTTTTAAAACGTATGAAAACCAAATCAAACACCGGTTTTCAACTAAATTGTAAGATTTCTTTAAGAGATGTTTAAATCTCCTATTTCAATAAAACAGCGAAACGAGTCAACGAATTCAGTGCTAGGAGACAATTATTGCAGACTGAGATTGCTTATAAACAGGAGATAAGACGAAGATTCCACAGCAAAAAAAGGAAAATTGAAAGATGATGGGAGTAATTCTACAATTTCGCGGATTTTTGGCATAAGCCTTGTAAACATAAGATGATGCCTGTTTATTCAAAAAATAAGGACAAATTGAAATTTAAAATGTGAGATTTATAAATGTTGATTTTTCAAAGCAAAAGCTTGGTTATAACGAAAAATTAAATTATTTTCTTACAGAAAAGAAGTAGAAACAATTTGAAGAAAGGTGCCTTTGAATTAAACATTTCGTTCTTTTATTTACCTAGAAATCATCAACGCCGTGCATTCCATACACGCAATATTACTCTAACTGCTGGGCGTAACACTTGGGTTATGTTAAACATTTTTTTTTAAAAATATTTTTGGGTTTCTGTACTTTAGAAGAACCCAAAAAAAAACATTTGGATTTCAACATTTTGCGAAATTTTGAGAAATTTCTTTTTAACCTACAAGGACTTGATTCACTACGATGATGATTCTTTCCTTCAAAATTTTTGGGCAAAAGAAGAGTATAAAATGAATATTATTTACAAGAAATTATACAAAACAATCCGACTGTGCCGCTTAAGATTAAAACAGAATTTGAAATTCACGCTTTAGTTTGTTATAAAAAAACATTGAAAAAAAAGTTCATCTGAGAAAATGTTTCATTACAAAATCTAAACTTTTGAATCCAGCAAAAACATAGAAAGAAAAATTTATCGTTTTTTCAGATTGAAAACAAATTATTCCTATTGGTCAACAACAAAATCAATTTAAAAAAAAAATCAGTAACAACAGTGAACTAACTATAGCATGTGAAAATTCGGTAAGATTTTCTTTTTGCACAGTCTTCAAACTTCTTCGTCAGATGAGTCGTCAGGTTTTCTGGATTCTGCAAAGGCATGGACGAATTTTTTTATCATCATTTGCAATGCTGTAAATATAGATACACCACGAAGAATAACGGATATAGGGGGAAGTGCGATTAACAACCATCCTTTGCCTATAACATTTTCGGAATGCGAAATGGAAATAGCCTTACTGTGATTTTGAGTAGTCCAGAATGAATAGTACATATAACCGGCAACAACAGCAAGAAAGATCTGAAAATACGTTAATTTACGAATTCTGGTAGTTTTAGGCAGTTGTAGTCGCATCTAACGGGCTAATGAACGTGCGAAACATGGAGACGCAGACAATTTTCTTGGTCAAATGTGCACGCCGCTATTACAAGGTTTTTGGGCGAGGGGTATAAGTTATTTTAAAAGAGCTATGAACTCCCTCAGTAACGGAAATCAAAGATGGATCTTCCCAAAAACAAAAGTTTACACACACGCACGCACACACAAACAATTCGAAGTTTACAATTTCTTTTACCTCGCAGCCAATGTAGAATGCGAGTGATGAGTACACCAAACACCGGCAACAAGTTTCTTTCAGTTTCCTAAGCACTGGAAGAGCAATAAGGAGCAAAGCGCCTAACACGTTCAATAAAATCTGCATACCGTTATACAGCGCCCTGTCTGAGACTCCGTACAAGAAAGGGTCTGAAACAATAATATTTAAAAGAATTCTCCATTTCAGCTGTTACTTGTTTTCAGGCATGCCAAGACGATGGAAACGACGATACGGATGACGTGAACACCGATGAGTACGTAAGAGAAACGCTAAATAATTTATCATTAAAGGGACAGTCAGGCGGGTTTTACAACATTGGCTCAGTTAAAAGAGGAAAATGCGCTGATCATGAAAATATATACGACCATGGGTCGAAAATTTACCGTTTTTCGAGAAAATACGCTTCAAAGTCGTCAAAAACGGGTCTCCGTCTACAGATTTGTAGATGGGCAGTACGCCCTACGTGTCCGGCATTTACAAAGCATGCAAATGAGCCAAATTTCATTCTAATTGTCTTAGAGAGCGCTAGAAACGAGGAAGGTGCGAGACAATTTAGCATAGTGAATTCGCATAAATTTCGACCGTAGACGATCGAAAATGAAATGAAAAGGCCCCTTACTGACCCTTTAATCCTCTTTTTAAAAATTCTCTTATGGTCTCTGTGTGTCTGTGTCTGTGTGTTTGTTGTCCCTATGTGAAAGCGAGCTGAGACCGCCCCGTGTCAGCGTCTCCTCATTTACCCTTCTTTTTTGTCAAAGCGGGTTCTAACTCCACGTAAATGCTAAGGATATGTGATCATTTGAAACTTTTATTTCAGGGGCGCAGCCCCCCGGCGAACGGCCGCAGCCCGCGAGCAGCCAGAATATGTCAATCGCCGTTAGGCGGGCTGAATGTAAATACTTACCTTTGCGGTCACCTAGACATCCTAACATGAATAATGACCTTCGGCATTTTTGGCGGAGTGGTAAATTTGTATAGTCCATTTCCAACAAAGAGTCAACGACTTTCTACCGACCTTGATTTCTACTTGTATTTAACCACAGGTAGTTTGAAACATTGAAGTGAATAAAAATTTATCAAGCGAAACGGCACAGTAACAGAGGAGTGCGCAGACATTTAAGAAATCGCGGCGGGACCAAATGTACCTAGTCTTTTAGAAAAACCCCTTTTTCCCTGTCTCTTTTTAGGAAACGCACTGTAGTTATAAGCCAAAAAGCATAAAAAGAAACAAAAGGAAAGTTTAAAAAAAAGTATTTTTGTTGTGGTGCAGGGCAGGGTTTTCTGCACAAAATATGTACAAAATATTTGGTGCTTTTGTAAACAAAAAAGTTTCAAAAGAAGGTTTGTAGGCTTTAGGAACGTGTGAGGCCAAATTTCAGACCTATCGAAGCACTTTGAATCTTTAAGGCTGTGGTAGACTCTTTTTTCAAACAAAAGAATGTTGTTCGTTGGTTTAACAAATTGAGGAAAAAAACCCACGTTGAAAACTGTCTCGCTACAACAGCACCAGTACTTTGCAGATTTTTCGGCTACTGTTTCCACGGTTTTTATTTTGTTTTTGTTTTTCGCCATCCTGAAAGTTTGAAGCTTCAGGAAACACTAAAGGAATGAAAGCTACAACAGCGGCAAGAAACTAACGAATTGGCTCTACTAACAACGGGGCGGAAAGACTTGGCTGCAATAAATTTCATTATCTCGATAGATGCCAAACGATATAAATTCTTCGAACTTTTACGAGCGTAAGGATGTTAGATTGAAGACCGCAAACACTCTGTCGTTGTAAGAAGCTCGAAACGCAACAAAAAGAAGTCTTACCAATAGATACCGCTTTTTTCGAAATGTTTGAAATATTAATTAAGCTTAAAGTATCTGAAAGCTTCGGCAATGAGAGAAATGAGAGCCTCTGAGGCTGGTGTGCGCGTTTCAGTGCGTTTTTTTGTTTCTCAAAAATATAATAGGTTCAGAAAAACAAGCTTGCCAACCTATCAAACCTGCCAACCTATAGTGACAAAAGGGGTAAACGATCGCGCGGGAACAAACTTGCGTTCCCGTTTTCTTTGTCTCTTTTTCGGAAACACACTATACTTTTCAGAAACTAAGCATTTTAGTGTTCTTAAAACACAATTTTTACCCAGTCAAAAAAAATCGGCTTTTAGCCTAATTTCAATGTTTGCCATAGTAAGATTTCTAATCGATTCCGCTTTGAGAATTTTTTTTGTGAATTAGAAGAGCATTTTGTGAATTTGTCAAGTTTTAAGGAAGTTACAGAAATCTAAAGATGAGGTTACAAAATAATAATAATATCTCTGTAAATATGTAAAAATTACAAAAAAAGGTTTAGGAAAGAAAAGAAAAATTCTGCCAGAAAAATTATGTGAATCAAAATTTCACGGCTTATCACCGCTAGAAATTATGTTTTATTTTAAAGGTCACACAAGAATATTTGACTTTTCGATTTTTCCCTACTCGCAAGTCTCTCACCATCGATTTAGTGAAAGCTACATTTTTGCATCGTAAATGTGAAAACGTGATGACCAAATACCCATAGTTCTTTTCACAGATTTCCACGGGCAGTTAAATATTTTTTACGTAAAAAATTATCTTTCAGCTAAAAATTTCCAACAGGATAAGCCACACCCTATTTTTATCTTTGGTTCTGGGGTTAATGAGGGTGAAATGTTTATTATTCCTTTCCGTTTCCTTTTAACCACCATGTAATATTCTGCACGAGTAAATTATCGTGAACGCATAAGAAAATGTGACCATCCCTTGTAAACCGACCAAAAGCGAAAGATCGCTTCTCGAGTCATCTCGATTTGGCGGCCTTCGGCCGCTTCGCGGCCTTGCGTTGATTGGCAAGGGAGCGGTCGAGTCAGGTTTAAAGTGTTTCCGAATAACGGCACCAGTTTTCGGCCAAAACGTTAAAGGATGGCACATAAGGTCCTGCCGCGATTACTTCACTGTCTGCACACTCCTCTTTCACAGTGCCATTTCTTGCATTTTATTTTTATTCCCTTTAAAATCGTTAGTGGTTACACACCAGTGTACCTCATAGTCACTGAAAATTCGCCAATCGTTCGTTGGGAATAGACTATACCAAAGTACGACCGGGAACCGGCTGGTGCAAACAAAATTGACACCTGAAACATCTGAGAAACAGTGCCAAAGAGCGAATTGAAGGCGCCGATAAAGAGCAATTTGTCTGCGTGCGGAAGAACTTGGCACCGATAACGGTTTGATTATCTTAATTACAAGTTCTGAAATCAAGTTAGGAATAGTAAGAATAAAAACGATACTGTTGACAAAATAAGGAACTTTAAAACCATTTACAAGTGAAAACGTGTAAGTCATCGTTGTTTTGTAATCTACGAATGTTTCTGGAAAATTTGAAATCTTGAGATAATTATGAAAAAATCAACATACTTGTAACAAAGCATCATTTTTACTAGAAAATTAACCGCCCTAATTTAAACGAGCAACACAATAGTTTTTAAGTCCGGCATGCATTCATTAGTCAGCATAAACATTGTGGTTGTTATTGAAACTAAAATTTGCAAAATATATTTTGGTTTATTTTTTAATTGTGGTTGTATGTTTTACTTGTATTATAAATTCATTCGTAAGTACTACTATCGATTTCTGCAAAACAATTATAGTCTATTTCCAAATAAAGGTCGGCGCCTTTTGAGCGGACTTGCTGTCTTGCTCATTTTTAACCACAGACGATTTGAAACATTGATGTGAATAGAAATAAAAAAAAGCGAAACAGCGCATTAAAAGAGGAGTGCGCAGACAATTAAAATATCGTGGCGGGACCAAATTACCATCCTTTAAAGTTTTTGGACAAAACCTGTACCGTTTTTTGGAAACACACTATAGTTGATCGGAATTAGTCACTTGTTGTATTTTGAAAACACTGAAAAAATATTATAAAATACATAAACGACATGAAAATTTCCATAGTTTGCAAAAGGCTAAATTTAGAGCTCGGGATTGAGCAATCACGCTACAGCGGGATTTTAATCGACAAAGCAATAAAAGTTTTTGAAATCCTGCTACAGCGGGATTTAAATTGACAAAAGTAAAAATGTTTTTGAAATCCAACTACAGCGGGATTTTAATCGACAAAAGTAAAAATGATTTTGAAATCCCGCTACAGCGGGATATCCATGATCTGTTTATGTTTAAAAATCACTTCGAAAAATTGACATCAAATGAAAAATCTTTTTTGAAACATTGAAAGTCTTTAACAATCCCCAAAACGTAGCTGAAGAAGTGTAAATCTCTTTTGTTCAATTTTGACGGACTGCAAGAATAGTTTCAAAGACCTATAAAGTCCACAAATTTTCCCACAAAGTGGCTGACGCAATGCAGCTATCTGGTTTGTTATCCCGGAAAAGGACAATTTTCAACAGTGGACTTTCTTCGACACCCCGTGAACGACGACTCGTAAAAGACGAATGAAGATAAGTAGCCAACTGGCGGACACAGAAGCAGCCTTATCACACACGCTTTCGCCTTCACAACATGGGACGGAAAGAGGAAAATCGCCTCGGTCTTCTAGGAGCAACTGCTTACATTGTTGGATCGATTATCGGATCAGGTATGAGATTTATCGATTTTAAGAAATATTTTTTTTTTGAAATTGCAATACATGAAAATTCAATTAATAGTTTTGAGCAGACCATTTTCAACTAGCTCGTTTTCACAATTATTCATCGGAAAAACAGAATAGCTCATCCTTTAGCAATGTTGAAAAATCGAAAAAATCGGTATTGGGTCCTACAGCGAAAGAAAAATGTCAGCAAATTGTTAAAAATTGTAATTAAGCGCCAGAAATTTCGCAGAAAAATTAACGACCAATCCATCGACTGGACATTCATCATTGTAGATAAAAATACACAATAAATTGAGCAAGCATACTAACAGAATTTTTGAAAACAAAACTTTTCGTATTTTTCCAATGTTTCAAAGCAAAACTTTTGACCATAAATGGGCGCACGTTAGGCTGCGCTCACGTTAAAAAATAAAAAAATCAGTTATACTCCATTTCCAACGAATACGCAAGGATTTTCCCAATTTTTAAAGGACTAGGTACATTTGGTCCTGCAACGATATTAGCTATAGGGCATTTCCAAAACTGAGACAAGGAAAAGGGGATTTTCCTAAAGGACTAGGTACAATGGGTCCCGCCGCGATCGTCTAATTGTCTGCGCACTCCTCTTTTACAGTGCTCTTTCGCCTATTATATCTCTGTTCACTTCAATGTTTCAAATCCTTTTTGGTTAAATACGACTAATTTTCAAAATTGCCCGAAAGTCGAAGACCTTCCCTTGGAAACAGACTATAATTGATTTCGCAAAACATTTGTCACATTTTTTGTGCCAAATGTTTTTAAAAAGCTTTATCAAAATTTCTGCTGAAACATAATACTTTTTTCACCAAAAAATTCAAGTGAAACAAAATTTTTTTTCATCACAATTTCACCTTCATACTATGGTAAAATATGATTTTGTCAATGTTTCATACCGAGGCAAAATTTCGATAAGAAAATATGTTTCACTACATCAGGCGCAGCTCAAAACTATTTTTTAGAGTGGAAAACGTGCCAGAAAATACGAACGATAATCAACTGAGAATTTTTTTTAATAACACTTAATCCTTTTAATCAAATATAATACAAAAGCAAATCTATTTTTGAAAAAATTTCATCGCAATTTTATCTTTCATAATGTTACAAAAATGTTTTATTAATGTTCCATATCGACGAATTTTGAAAGGAAAACGTTGTTCACTTTAGCTTTCGCCTAATCAGCATTTTGCAAAAAGCCGCTTTTTCTCTACGTCTCCCATAATCGCACACTCCCTCTGCCTGCGTAACTCACGATTGCAGCATTAGGGCAATTTCGGCAGGATGCCGATTTGGCAATGGCTGTACGCAGTTTTTTGTCGCCGTAGAAGCCTTCTGAAAAACTTTAGTAAGGTTTACAAAAAATTGAATTCGATCTCAATGTTTTTCATTTTCAAATTTAATCGATATAAATTAAAGAAAAGTAAAAAACAAAAGTTTCTGCTGAAAGCGAACGTGCGTTCACAAAAGCCACTGCAGCAGAAGTGGACGAATCGCTTTAACAATTTTCGAACAAAAAAAGCTGCTTGAAATATTTTTTAAACCAATGAAATCTTTTCTACACCAAAGAGCGATTGTTTTTTCTGCGGCTGAAAACTTTGAAAAACTTAAAAATTAAAAAATATCTTTTTTTTTTAGGAATTTTCGTTGCTCCCAGAGGAATCCTAACCCATGCTGGCTCCGTCGGTCTGTCTTTGATTATTTGGGTCGTTTCGGGTCTGATGGCCATGCTCTCCGGAATTGTAAGTTTTTAAACTTCTTTTTGAATTTTTTGTGCTCGCCGCGCGTAAACTCAGGGCAAGGTTTGCTATTTTTTTAGCGTTTTCTATATTGTTCGTTTTTAAGGTTCAAAAATCTTTTTGTCGTAATAATAAAACTTTTTTTATGCAAAATTTTGACCTTACTTATGTGTTTCAAAAAGTTACATCATTATTTGGTTTTTCCCATAAAACAATGAATTCTTCGCAACAAATAAATGAAAAATAAGGAAACGTTTTCCAAAGTTACTTCTGTGTTTCACAAACGTGCCATTAATTTCACATTTTCTACAAAACAATTTATTCTTGTAATAAGTTCACAATGGATTTTAAAAAATGTAGCCTGAAGACATATTTGTTATTTTATAAAATAACAAAAGAAAATCTGTGATTTGTTTCACAAAAGTCACGTTTTTGTTGTTAGTTTTTTCTTTGAGCAACCCCACTTTGAGACAGGAGACAATTGTATTAACAAAAACATTTTTTTTAAATTGCAAAATTTACCTTACATAAAAAAATACTCTGCTAAAGTTGTTTCTACACCTTAGCTCAACAGTTTGGGAATCAAATTTGGATGAAAAACTTTTCATCTCTTATTTGTTGAACAAATAAAGATAATTTTGCGCTTGTGTGTTTCAAAAGAATCACATAAATATCGGAATGTTTATTAAAAATAGTTTAGACCTCAAAGCTAGTTTTAAAAACAACTCCGCAAATCTCACTTAAACTGGAGTGTAGAAATTTTGTTTTTTTCCAATTTCTTCAACATTTTTCTTCAATTGTGCTTTGTTTGATCTGCGTAAACGGCCTGAGAACGAAGGAAAAAAAGTTAAACAAAAGTTTCAGAACTACGTGGAACTCGGAACATCAATTCCGGAATCAGGAGCTGAGCTGGCCTACATTTCTTATATGGGATGGTACCCAATCGCCTTTTCTTTTCTATGGCTTTCAACAGTTGTCCAAAGGTGGGTTGGTTTTTTTTAAAATTACTAATTAAAAAACTTTTTCATTTAAACAAAATTGTTCATAAAGTCACAACTTAGAAGAAACATCTGTTATGTAGCACGCAAAATTGTGTACAAAACACATCCAAGAAAACTAAATTGTCTATAAGTAACATACGTGAAAAATTATACGAGTAAAAAATTATAAGTGTTAGTAAATATAAAATTATAAGTGTATAAGTAAAAAATTAGATGGAAAAACAGCTGTAAACAAATAAAACGTTAGAACTTGTGGTTTTGCAATTAGGGAATCTTACTTTACAGGTGTACTTCATTTCCAACGATTGGGCAAGAATTTTCCCAAATTTTAAAGGACTAGGTACCTTTGGTCCTGCAACGATCTTAGTTAACTGTCTGCGCACTCCGCTTCTACAGTGCTCTTTTGCTTATTATATTTTTGTTCACTTTAATGTTTCAAATCCTTTTTTGGTTTTTTTCAAGATTGCGCGAAAGTCGACTATCGTCCCTTGGAAACGGACTATATCGTTTTTTTTCACCTGAAGCAACACAAAAAGTAATTTTTCAAACATTAAAAAAAATTAGTCAGGTTTTTTTTTTTACAAAAACATTAAATAAAACTTATTAGGAAAAATAACGCATTTGATCGAAAAAAATTTTAAAATGTTCAAACAAATTCGTACTATCGAGATGTTTAACTGTGTTTAACTATACTTATGCACTGAAACAGCAAAGGTCTCGAAAAATTTTGTAAAATGTACCTAACGTTTTTACCTTTGAGGATTTTTTTTTAGTAATATCATAAAATTCTTTACAAATTGTGTATTTATGTTTCTTCGTAAAAAAATGTGAATAGCTGAATATTACAGTATTTTGAGTATTAACTGAATAATTATTAAGAGAATCAGATAATCGTGTTTATAACAAACAAGAAATTTGATAAAGTTGGAAAACATGCGCCAAATTTTCTAGTGACCTTTTCAGGAATGAATTATCCATAATTTCCGAATTCATGTAATCTTTTCTTTTTTTTTTTCTACTTCAAGTAGTTTTTCATGAGGCCAGCCAATGTTTCACCCAGTAAGCTTTCTTTAAATTGAAAAAAATATATTGCTTCTTGCTGTAGTATTGAATTTTTTTAAGCTAATGCAAATATCAGACTTGCATACAATGGAATGTTTTGCTTTTCCAAAAATGAATAATTTTTGGTAGCGCTGTTACTTATGTAAATATATATTGTAAACAAAATGTGATCATACATTTTGTTTTAAAAAATGTTTAGTTGTTCAGTTATTTCAATATTTCATATTTTCTGGAAATACTTTTAGCACGAAACATCTGTGAATCCTCCCTTTCAATTAGTTAGTAGACCAAATGAATGAAAATATGAAACACTTAAATAATTTACTTAAGCATTTCGCTTCTTTGCAGTTCCTGCAGTGGTGCCGTCCTTTTTCTGACCTTCGGCCAGTACATCGTCGAAGCCATCCAACCCTTGGTTTGTCTTCCTCCGTCTTCAGAAGCCATCGCAATCAAACTCTTCGGATTCGGTCTACTTTGTGAGTCTTTGTGCTTTCTCTTGCATCAGCCACTTGGTGGCACATTAAAAACAGAGATAAGGGGCTTAGTTGCACCCGTTGGCAAATAAAAGTGACCGGACCGGAAGTTGTGGGGACGGGAAAGACACAGAAAAGGCACAATTGAGAATCTCTGGAAAACGATTAACAAACTGGTGCGACAATAGTCAAAAATAGAGCAAACAAAGTTTGTTTTTGAAAAATGACAAAATTGTTGCTCATTTTGTAAATGTTTGTAAATGTGTATATAAAATTGTTTTTTCTTATTGCTTTCATTTTTACAAACTTTTATTTGTTTTCGATATTCGTTTGTTTTCTTGTTTATTTGTTTTCGATTTTACAAACACGTTATTTGTTTTTGATAATCGCCCAAACAGCATCTTACAAATTCAAAATTTTTCAATCGAACGTTCTTTTTGTGATTTTTCGAAAATGCCCAAAAAAAGCAAACGCTAATACGCTAATTCAGATTTCAAAAAAAAATTTTTATAAATTAAAAAAAAATTTAATTGAAAACGCAAACAATATAAAATATGAATAAGTAATGGGAAAATTTTACTAAACTTACGTCAAGCTCACTTGAAATTTTTAAATGTTTAACTCCAAACACTGATTCTGGCTCAGTTGTTTCTTTTTTGGAAATATAACTTTTCACTGTGACAATTAAAATGCTTGGAAGAAATTTTCACGAAAATAATTTTTTCAAAAGATTTATTTTCACAGTTGGCAGGGAAATTGTTTTAACAAAAATATTTTGGTTGGTAACTTTAACAAAATGCAGCAAAGGTGAAACATTCAGATTGAATATTATAAATATTTACGGCATGTTTTATTCGTCCAACAATTATTTTAATCTGGTGTGAGAAAATTATGCTTCACGTTACTTAGATATTCTTTTAAACCCAACAAAATTAACTTTGGAAACCAAACTTTCTGAAAACTCATTACTGTTTTTAACTTTGAAATTCCCGAATGAGAACTCTAAACTCCAAAAAAAGTTCATTGTGGAAAACAATTTTGCAAGAAAACAAGCACTGAAAAACCCTCATTAGAAATGATTACCATGAAGTTGAAACATTCAGAAAAAAAAAACAGAAAAATCATTCTTCAAACTAAAACCATTGCCTGAATGATTCATTTGCGACACATCATCAGGAAACTACGAAATGCGCAATGCCAATCACTTCTCCATGATCAATGATTGAAAAAAAATTCGACATTATTTTTTGAATGCATTAACGGAACGACGTGTAAATCGCCAATCCAAAAACAAAAATTCGAAAAAGCTGCTTTTTTAATGAAATTTGCACTGTAAATTAATATTTCAAAACCATTAAGAACACCTCAAGTTCACTGCTTTTCAGTTAAAGATACCCGTTCAAATGACGTTCTGACTCTGGAACACGTTGAATTTGATCGCTTGCGTGATAAAAAATTTTTTGTAGTTGTGAAACCCCAAATTTAATTGTTTCGTTTGAGAAAATACAAAGTTTTCCACAATTTTCAGCATTTTCATATACTGAATGTTTCAATTTCTTCACATTATTTGGATGCTATGCATTTCAGGGTTAGACATCTGTGGTAGCTTCTCTAAAAAAAACGGTTTCGGCCATTTCGATTTGATTTCGAAAGAAAACGAACAAAAATATTTATTCTGCTAAAAAAAAACATTGTCTAAATGTTTCATTTGCCTTACATCATTTTTATATCACCAAGTTTTAAAAAAAGTTTTTAAAAAAAAGAACCAAAAACAAAAAGGTTTCGGTATTCTTTTTAGAATACTTAGGATGAGGGTTCAGAAGTTTACATATAAATGAAGAGTGTACAACTAGCAAATAACAACAAAAAATTCGTTTTAGATCAATGTTTAACTAAATTCTTCTCATTTTTAAACCCAGAGGAAAATATTTTATTGGACGCACTATGTTTTAAAAAAAATACAATTTCAAACCTACAATTTTATTTTTCAGTCCTTCTCACTGTCTCCAACATGTACTCCCTCAACAAAATCGCCGGCAAAATTCAAATCATCTCAATGTTTTCGAAAATGGCCGCCATTGGGCTCATTATTGGAATCGGTGTATACTTTATGATCTTCAAACAAGGTGAAAGTATTAAAATTTGCGTTTGTAAACGTTATTTTAAGGATACACAGATCATTTTAAGTCCCCCTACGCCTTTTCTGGAAGTAACTGGTCAGCCAGTCAGATTGTTTTGGCAATTTATCAAGGAAGTTGGGCTTTTGGAGGATATACTACTTTGAATTATGGAACTGAGGATATTCAGATCAAGAATTTCAGAACGTGAGTGAAAAAGTCGGCACTCACTCACTCACGCACTCACTCACTCACTCACTCACATTTTGATTCTCTCTCTCTCTCTCTCTCTCTCTCTCTCTCTCTCTCTCTCTCTCTCTCTCTCTCTCTTTCTCTCTCTCTCTCTGTCTCTGTGTCTCTATCAAATTTCCTTTCAGGACCCTCCCTATAGCCGTTTTGGGTGGTCTCGCCGTCTCGGCAATCCTCTACGTCATGGCCAATGTAGCTTATTTCGCCGTTCTCACTCCTCAACAAGTTATGGATTCAGACGCTGTTGCTACAGTAAGACAAATCTACAGTACCTCACTAAACTATTTTTCAGTTATTCATTCAAAAGACACTTGGAACAGATGCCTCCTACGGAATGCCGGTTTTGGTTGGATTGTTGATTATTGGAACATTGAATTCGGATGTGTTCACCTGGAGCAGGTAAATTTATCAGTGAAAAATGTTTTTTTGCTGGTCTAAAGTTTGTAACAAAGCAAAGAAAACAACATAGCAAAGCAATTTAATGAAAAGCTTTTCTTTTTAATATTTAACATCCCTTGAAAACCAAATTTTCCTCGTAATTTTTTTTTAAAATAACCCAACTCTGTGTTTCATATCTATGGAAAATGAAGTTTAAAACCGCGAAAGCATTCATGAATGATCCTCTGGAAATTTTTTTTAAAAAATTTCAACAGAAGTTTTAAAAAGTTGAAAGTTCCAGAATAATTTTTGACTTTGAGATAATCGTTTTTAACCGGCGGTTTCAGAAGTTCGATTAAAAAAATAATGTTTTGCTTAGTCAGTCAGGGGATGTTAATCCATTTGAATTAAAAAAACATTAAACAAACAGCTCAACCATAGACATTTTTATTTCCAAGTTTTGAAAAATAAAAAAGATTTGGGGACCATTATACTCCATTTCCAACGAATGGGCAAGGATTTTCCAAATTTTTAAAGGACTAGGTACCTTTGGTCCCGCAACGATCTTTGCTAACAGTCTTTGCTAACAGTCTAAAAGTCGAAAACCGTCCCTTGGAAACAGACTATACTAAAAGTTGTAACAACCCTTGAAACTATAAATTTTGCTTCTGTTTTTAAAACAACTCTGTGTTTCACTTGCCTCAAAGATAACGTTGACATCACCAAGTGTAATTTCAGATTAGGGCATGATATAAAAATGTAACTGGCTAGCAAATTATTTAATTGGGTAATTTTTCCTGTATTGTAAAAAATACCAAATTTAGCATTTTTAAGTTAAAATGACCTTTAGAAAATATGTGTAAATTCACATTTTCTCCCAGCTCTGGCCGAACGTTTCAGAAAGTCGGTATAAAAATATTTTGATTTGTTGAGTCAGTTCATCATCGTCATATTGGGTAACCATATCATGAGTTTTTTTTTCACGTTTTACAGCAGTTTAATATTTTTGAAATAAAAATAAATTAAGGGGTTTTATTGATTTTTTTTGTCTTTAAACCATTTTTTTTCTGAAAAAGAAACATTTAAAATGTTTCAAACCAGTGTCTATTTACTTATCTAAATATTCGAAGCAGAACTTTCATTTTAAAAAAAGTTTAATCATAACTCTGTCTCAGATTAATCCAAAATTACCTTTTTTTACTTGAGAAGGTGAATTTGTCAATTCAAAAGATTTTAAAATGCTCCAAAATTGAGACAGTAGCCAAAAATAAGCAATACAAAACATAATATGTGATAAAAAGAAATAAAAAATGAAAAAGCTACTTCAAATTTTTAACAACCATTGAAACGGAAATTTTCCTTTTGTTTTTGGAAAAACTCAACTCGATGTTTGGCACGTTTTGAAAAAAATTCATTGAAAACTGACAAAATATTCCTCAATCGACATGTTCAGAAAAAAATAGAATTTGGCGAATTTCCGCTGCAAAACGCAAAAACCCAAGGTTTTTTTTTACTTTAATTCAACCTTCGGAAATTCACTTTTTTCAAAAACTCATTCAGAAATTCAAAAACCGACTGTTTCGGAAATTTGATATAAGAAATTATGTTTCATTAGCCAGTCAGATTATCCTATATTTGGGCCACGATTTAAAAAAAACAGCTCACCCACAAACTTTTTTTTTCAATTTTTTAAATTAAAACAGATTTTGGGACCATTAAAAAAACGAAAAAAAACAATAAGTATGCCAATTTTGCAACCCTTTAATCTGAAATTTTTCGTTTTTGTTTTAGAATAACTCGGTATAAACGTTTCAATTTCCTCTGAAACATAATCATTTAAATTTATTTAAGCAAGTGAAAAGAGATGTATATTCGAACAAGAACTTTCATTAATAAAATGGTCAAAAATCTGTCTCAGGTTAGTCCAAAACCATTTTTTTTACTTGGAGCAGGTAAACTGTTCAATCAAAAAGATTTGAAGCTATTGAAAAAAAGGGGCTCTATCTAAAAATAAACAGTATGATAAAAAAGGCCACTTAAAAAGTCTTAACAACCCCTGAAACTTTTCCTTTTTTTCCAATTTTTTTTGGAAGAACTCAACTCGGTTTCACACATCTAAAAACAAATTGGTGAAAAGTTGAAATGCATTCATCCGTTGAGAATGTTCAAAAATAATATATTTAGGCAAATTTATATTGCTATGTCAAGGGACAAACATTTAAGTCACATTTTCACTTATCCAATTTTGGCACATTTTCGAAATCGCATTTTTAATTATCCAATTTTAGCCAACTGTTTGAGAGAAGCAAAAAGTTCTGTTCAGTCATTCAACTGATCGTTTAAAAATTAATAACAGATTTTTGGATCCTCACTAAGAATAAAAAAAAGAACAAAATAAAGGTGTAACAACCCTTGAAACTCAAAAATTTCCGTTTAAATTTTGGAAAAACTCCGTGTTTCACTTGCCTCAAAGATAACTTTGACATCACCAAATGTAATCGTTCGTCACATCAGGCCAAAAAATGTCGTTGTCAAACAAATAATCTTGTTTGGTAATTTTCTATTGTATTTTTAAAATTTTCAAATCTAGTACTAAATCAGGCTCAGGTTAGAATTCTTTTTTTTTGGGTTGAGTAAATTTATCATTCAAAAAGGTTTGATGCAAGTCTTAAAAAATAGAGTAAAAATAACTTAAAAATAAATTTAAAATTTTAACAACCCTCTGAAACTGAATTTTTCCTTTTGTTTCTGGAAAATCTCAATTCGCTGTTCATTAAACTCCAAAAACTGAAAAATATTGATCCATCGAGAAAGTGTAATTGTGTATTTTATTATTGACATGTAGAAAATCTACAAAAATACACGTTTTTGCTGGTCCATTCTCTTCGTTGGGAACAAAAAAATACATTTCCATTTTCGTTTTTTGATAATTAAAACTGGTTTTAAGACCACATCTAAAAAATAGAAATCAAAAGCCACTTAAAAATTATCAACTACCCTTGAAACTTAAATTTTTCTTTTGTTTTTTGGACAACAGTGTAACTTTCACATCGCATAATGTAATTGTTCGTTCATTTCAACCGAAAAAAAAACGTAATTGACAAAAAATTACTTTACTTAGGTAATTTTTCGTTGTAATTTTCATTTAAAAATCTAAGCAAATTGACATTTTCTCTCGACCATTTTTAGCCGAACATAATTTAATTTGTTTTAATAAAAAAATAGTTTTAGTGGTTTAACAGGTTTTTTGCCGGATTATAAACCATTCAGTTTTCTCTGAAACAGAAACATTTAAAATTGTTCAAACCAGTGGAAAAAGCTGAATTTGCAACCAGAACTATCATTTTAAAAAAATTAAAGGTCTGTCTCAGGTTAGTCCAACACAATTTTTTTTACTTTGGGGGGGAGGGGGTAAATTTATCAATATAAAAGATTTTAAGCTAGTCTGCAGTTCCAGACCGTTCCTAAAATTATGCAAAACTGTAAAAAGCCACTTAAAATTTTTAACAACCCTTGAAACCCAAATTGTCCTTTTGTTTTTGTAAGAACTCAACTCGGTATTTTACATATCTCAAAAATCTCGTTGCTAAGCTGGGATGTTTTCATCCGACAGAGTGATTAAGGCAATTTTGCAAATTTCGATTTTATTTTAAAATGTGAAAGAAAACCTTTTTATGCAACAACTCGGTTTTTTGACTTTCTTAAAAGATAAATTTATTATTATGAAATGCAATCGTTTCCAAGCCGGCTGAAAAATTGTAATTGACAAACAAATAAATTTATTTGGTTATTTTGTTTGAATTTAAGAATGCCAAACAACTTTTACTTTTTTTACTTTTTTAAAATGCCGTTTAGATAAAATTTAGATAAACTGAAGTTTGCATTTTTTGTTTATACTTTATTTAGTCAAACGTTTCAGAGAGTCGACAGAACAAATGTGCATTTATAATGTCAGTCCATCCATCTGGCAAGTATTAATCATGCAGCTTACCCCTTTCGAGCATAATTTTTTTTTAACTTTTTTGTATTTTGATAATTCAAACTGATTTTTTTAAAAACAATATGACACACAAAGAAATGTTGCTCGAGTAGTTTTTCCCATTATCAGTTTTTGTTGGTCAGAGAACCAAATTAGAAAAAAAAACACAGATGCACTTTTTATATTCTTCAACTAAGTTATAAATCTGCTGAGATTGGTCCAAAATGAATAAACAACACATTGAAAAGCCAAATACTATTAAAGTCGGTTCATTTCCCTAAAAATCAATAATTTCAGATTCATGCTTTCCGGTGCTCGAAAAGGTCTCATGCCAACTGCTTTTTCCCTAGTGCATCCGGAAAACGACAGCCCTCGAGTAGCTGTTTTAACTCATGTAAGTTAAAAAGTCTAACAAAAAGTGTGGCATTTTCAATCGAACGCCAATTATTTGTAAAACCGGTTTGACCCCAATACGCAAACTAGCGTGAGGCGAAAAATGGGGTGTTCAAAGACTTGAATTTAACAAATTTAGCTTAAAATTTTGAGCTAGAAACTTTTGAAAATTCAACTAAAAAAAAATTAATTACAAACGTTTTTTTCACTGTCGTGTTTCACAATTTTATCTTGTGAATTGGATTTTTGGAAACACGTTACGGATTTCAACTAGGGTGTTTGTAAAATAAATTAGTACAAATTCATAGCTGTCAAACGACATTTTAAAAGCTTTTTGCATGGGCGAATCAAATTTTTCGTTGTTCGTAAAATATGAGATCAAAAAAATTCGTCACAAAATGTAAAAAGTTTGCTTTGATTCGTTTTCGGGATTTTTTTTTTGTATTAAACAAACGGAATTCCTCTAAGTATACTCTTTTTCACGCCTCTTTCAGTCTGAGTACGCAAAATGGCGTTAATAAAAAATATATATAAACTGGGAACTGAACTAACTGAATGTTCCACTTAAAGGGCTCGTAAGGGGCCTTTTCAGAATCGTATGCTAATGAAGACTTGGCAAGCATTTTACGCACGGCCGTTGGCTGGAGCAGTGTTGGGGAAAATGATTTCAATTGAAATGACTCGATTAGCATACCATTCATTTCCAATCCGAAAAGGCCCCTGACGGTGCCTTTAATCAGTTTGGTTCTACAGCGTTTTAGTGGTATGATAGTCCGTCGTAACAACATTAAAACTTTTAAACGTAATTTTTTTAGGGTGAAATTTTTTGTACATTTTCGCAATTTTGTGAATTTTAATGCTTGCAAAAAAACGGAACCGGAAATTAAAAGGACTGGGTGACCTGGTTCCGGCGCAATATTCAAGATTAATTGAATTGTAGATTCTGAATTGTAGAATTGTAAGTCATACGCGAACTTTGATTTATTTAATTTTTTGCTGGACTTAAGGCGCATCAAGCGCTTGATGCTTTGTTGCTTGAGGCTTGATGCTTGATGTTGGGCTTGATGCGTTATTGGAAATTTATTGTTTAAAACGTCGGTTAGTAACAATTTCAATCAAACGGTATTTCTCTACGGATACTCTTTTTGACGGCTATTTCAGTTTGAGTATTCTTCGCCAACTTTACTTCTGGGCCGATTCGCAAATATAACCCTGACGCAACATTGCGTACGTATCCTAAAACACAGGATATTCGTACGCAAATTCGCGTCTGGTGTCATTTGCACAGAGCGAAGAACGCAATTGGGCCAAGTAGCATTGGCGACGACTATACGCAATATGGCGTTAAGAAAAAATATATAAATTGGAAACTAAACTGACTGAATGTTCCACTTAGTTAGTTTGGTACAGTTTTTTAATGGTATGATAGTCTATCGGAAAAACAAAAAATCTTTTAAACTGAATTTTTAAAAAAGAATGTAAAATATCCATCCATTTTTTTAGTCATTCTACGTTTCTTAATAAAAAAAGCCTTATAGTCACACACTGTGCAAAACCAAATATTTGTACATTTTTGCAATTTTTTGGTGTTTTTTTATATTTTACGGAAATTTAAAGGAACGGGTGACCTGGTCCCGGCGCGGCATTAAAGTTTAATTGAATTGTAGATTCCAACACAAGTCCGACCCAAACTTTGATTTTTTTTTAAATATTTTTCTGGACTTATTTTGTGTTAGCAACTCATTTTAGACCCTACTTTGCGTCGCCTTCTCCTTCGTCGGTGACATCGACGCCCTTGTCGATTACCTAACAATCGTTGGAGTGATGTGTACTTGTTTTGCCCTATTGGCACTGATTATTATCAAATTCAAGAAGATACCAGTGGCTCGTGATGCTGTGAAGGTGAGTCGATTTACTTGTTGTTGAAAAATGCATGATTTCTGTTTTTTTGCTGAAACATTGACTTCAAAAACAAGAACTTTTGTGTTTTCAAAGGAAATCCAAAAATAAGGAAATTAATTTTCTTCCGTAACATTTTAATGGACCTTTGAAATTATTAGGAATTGTTTGAAACATAAACTACATGTTCAAAAGTCGAAATTGTGAAAAAGCTGTACTTCGGTTTTTGAGAATGAAACTAATGTAATTACAACTTAAACTAAGTTGATTTTCGAATTTGAGGTGATCAACAGAATTTTTATTTATTATGATGTTTTTTTTTCTTCTAAGTAGATAAGGTTTCACTAACAAGACTTTAAACAACCATTTTGACTTTTTAAACCAGCCGTTTTTACAAAAACAGACAGAGTTTTCGACAAAGTTTTTATAACATATCTTCTTTAATAAACAAATTAACAAAAAAAATTATATTTTTTCGGGTGAGTTGAAAAATATGTTGTAAAAAAGTATTTTTCATGGTTCGGCGTATCAATTTCAGTTCCATAGTTTCTTTTCTTTAAAATATAAAAAAAGAAAACTTGTTATAGATCATCTAAGAAAAGTGTCACAGTCCTCATTTTTAAATCGGCCTTGATTTTAAAAATACAAAGAGTTGTTTTAGTTTTTTCAGTTGCATAATGGTTTTTTCAAAAGCAAAAACGGTTTAGAAAAAGTTTAAAATAATAAAATGAAGAATGGCAAAAAAAATTGAGATTTGTCCGTTGGAATTTAGAATATTTCATATTCTTATAAAAACCCAACAACTTTTTTTTTACCAACAACTTTTTACCAACAACACACCTACACCCAATAGCAACAATTAAATTTTCCACTAGCATTGAACTGAGTTTAAAAAAAAACTTTCAGTCTTTTTCTTTCTTTTGTTATAAAAAATTATTTAAATACCATAATACAAACTGTTTTGGAAATAAATTTTCGACAAGTAAAAACAAATTAGAATTTTTAATAAAAATAAAAAAGAACCTTTTGAAAATGCCAATTAAAATATAAACTTCTCAACATTTTTCAAACATACAAAAATCACAAAAACAAACAAAACAATAAAAAACAATAGTGATTGGAATTAAAAGTTTTCCATGTTCCCAAAAGAAATCGATCAGTTATAAAACAAAATTTTTTTTATAGAATTGGAGGAAAAAATCTCTTTTCAATGTTTTATTTTTTCCCGATAATGATTCGTCGTAGGAGGTTTGATAATCGTGTTAATTTACAAAAAAAAATGCAAAGAATTTTTGTTAAAAATCTCATATTTTTCAGTTCCACATTTTCTGGCCAATTTTGAATCTCCTAATTAACATCGCTCTTTTGGTTATTCCCTTTATTCAAGATTTAATTCAATCTTTGGTCGGATTTGGACTTTTCATAATCGGTTGCGGTAATTCAGTGTTTTAATTTTAATTTTAACATAATTTTCAGCCGCCTACTTTGTCTTCGTGTGGCCGAAGAAAAAACCCCAATTTTTGCTGACAGCCGATGGTAATAATGAGAAATTTAAATTTTTCTAAGTATTTTTCAGCTGCTGTGACAAAAGTGCTTCAACTTTTTTTCTGGACTGTGGTGGATTCCGGCCCTGAATATCAAAAAGAAGCAAAAGTTCAAGAAGAAGTGGAAAAATCTGACGAAGATTGGGTTGAGCGGTTTTAAACTGGATTTTTCGTCTTTGCTGATGATCTCTTAATAAATAAGTTTAAATTATACAATAAAAAACTAAAATTTTGTTCCAACAGCTCCATCGCATCGAAAGCGAAAAAATTTTAGTTACTGAAGTGGACGAGGTTTGGGAGAAGAAGAATTAGGATACTCTTAAAATGAAATCGAAACGATTGAACTGAATCATTCAGAAACATCGAAAAAAAATAGGTAAATGTTTCATTTGTGTAAAAAAATTTTTAAACCTTTTTAAGTCTTTCTTTCGCATTTTGTCTTGGAACAACATTAGAAACCAACTGAATTAAACACACTAATTAATGGAATTTTGCCTAATTTTTTTTTCTTGTGTTAAAAATATAATATATTTCATAATTTCCTTGATATTAAAATGGATTTTTTGAAAGAAACCAACTAAATAGCAATATTTAGAAAAATGAAAAAGGGTTCTTTTATTTGAAGAAATATATGAAGTGCATCAATTTCGAGAAAAGAGTGGCTGCAAATCGAAAGTGAAAAGGCAGACCGAAAAAATTTTCAAAATTACTACTTCTAAATTTAAAATTTTTTGCAAACAACGAAAAATAGAAGAATGATTTTGTTTTGTTTTCACAGAAGGAATGACACCCCAAGACTGGTTCACATGTACGTACGAAGACATGAAAGTCTTTTGAAACATTTTTATGTTATATTACATTAAACATTTATTAAATTTATGGAATATATATTCATTCTTGTGATGATGACAGCTAAAAATTTCAAAATTTCGCAAATAGTTCAAAAATTGAATTTGATGTTTAGACTCTATTCTCAATCCTTAGCTCAATTTGATGTTTTAAAAAAGCGATTCTCGATTCTTTTTTTCTTGAACGGATGAAAATAATCATTTGCTATTCCGATTCAATTGTTAAACGAAACATGACACTGATGAAAATAATTTATTAATCTCATAAAAAAAAATGCAACAAATACTATTGCGTACAAAATGTGATTATGTTTTCATGAAAATTCAAGTTTCAATTAAAAAAACTGACATTGAATTGAACATTAAAATGTTTACTTTACTGAAAAATAAAACTTTAACCAAAAAATTTTGAAAAAAAAAATACAAAAAGGGGGGAGGGAAATATAGAAGTATAAAAAATGGGGCTTGTGGTCTTAAAATTTGTTTATTTAAATTAAAACCGACTCAACTTTAAAAAATTAAAAAAAAAAAAAAAAGTTGTAATTCTCCAGACCAACAACATTGCCGTTTGAGTTTTCAAAGCCCATTACTAAACAGTACAAGTATCCAGTTCAACAGAATATTTTTGCGAAGAAAATTTTTATAAATTATTTTTATAAAAAAATACAATGTGAGTCTTGTAAACAATTAACATTTGAAGATAACCGGTTAAAAAAAAGAAAAATGAGCATTTGGACAATTATGATTTGGTTCAACCGCAAAACTTCAACATCGGTTCGAGAATGGAAGTAACATAGATGCATTTATGTTGGTTAATTGAAAAATAGATCCACAAGATTATATTTTTCAAGTACTACGTCAGCATGGAAGGAATTGATGATCACAGTTTTCAAATATTTTCCGTAAAAAATGAAACATTAAACAAAAACAATCAGGAATTTCCATGACATTCGTATTTTACGATTCCCCTCGTGGGTAGGATGATTTATATTTTAAAAAACCATTCTAAAACTAAAAAATGACACTATTACGGAATCAGAACGATATGAACCTTTAGTCAGGTTAACAACAAAAAAAGCTCAGCCTGATTAGTATTTATTCCTATTCGACTGACTTTAGAATATCACCATGAGGACGAAGAGGAATGCGGTGTGGACGTGCTTCGGCTGGTAGAGGTTCAGCAGCTGAAGAAAAAGAGGTGAGATGAGGTAAGGTGAGGTGAGGTGAGGTGAGGTGAGGCGAGGTGAGGTGAGGTGAGGTGAGGTGAGGTGAGGTGAGGTGAGGTGAGGTGAGGTGAGGTGAGGTGAGGTGAGGTGAGTTGAGGTGAGGTAAGGTGAGGTGAGGTGAGGTGAGGTGAGGTGAGGTGAGGTGAGGTGAGGTGAGGTGAGGTGAGGCGAGGTGAGGTGAGGTGAGGTGAGGTGAGGTGAGGTGAGGTGAGGTGAGGTGAGGTGAGGTGAGTTGAGGTGAGGTGAGGTGAGGTGAGGTGAGGTGAGGTGAGGTGAGGTGAGGTGAGGTGAGGTGAGGTGAGGTGAGGTGAGGTGAGGTGAGGTGAGGTGAGGTGAGGTGAGTTGAGGTGAGGTAAGGTGAGGTGAGGTGAGGTGAGGTGAGGTGAGGTGAGGTGAGGTGAGGTGAGGTGAGGTGAGGTGAGGTGAGGTGAGGTGAGGTGAGGTGAGGTGACATACTGACCAACCTGATGCAAATCGTCTTCATCAATTGAGGTCTTATCGGGTGAGGATTCCTCAGTTGAGGGCTTATTCTTATCTTTCCACTCATTGAACGCATCCTCTCCCCAGTTCAACGAAGGCTCTTCATCGATTGGTGTACAGCACCATGCAAAATGTTGTTTTCCGTATTTCTCAACGATACACCCCGTTCCGTTGAACCTCTCAAGCTAAATAATGCAGCGATTCTTTCATATAACTCACATTACACTCTGAATAGCCACACTCGTAACGCGTTTTATTAAGGGTCCAGTATTCTTCCCGTCCATGCTCGCAATGCTTTGTATTTGCAGGGCAACCTTCCAGTTGAACCTTTTTATGATAAGTAACCCAGGTATTGTAAACGTGCTTCTCTCCTGTGACACTTCTTTGGCACGTAAACTTCCGAGCAATTCAGGCCTTTCATATAGTTGCAGTAGTCTCCACGGCAACGCAATGTGTTTGAGTCTGGGTTGAAACAGTCGGAAGTGTAGTTTTTGAATTTCTCCTGAAAGATGCTATCTTAGTTGGGGGCAAGGTGTACTCCTCGCCCACAGACCTTGGAAGGAGTTTTAATGAACCTGCGCATCTAACGGGCTAATGTACGAAACATGGAGACGAAAAGCTCGCTGGGTGAGGTATATATGCCAAATTTCAGGATTGAATAGATGCGTCAAATTTGAAAACGCTAATTAAAGTCTGTTTCCAATGAAAGGCCGCCTACATTCCACCGACCTTGATTTCCTCCTTTATTTAACCATTGACGATTTGAAACATTGAAGTGGAAATAAGTTAAACAAGCGAAAGAGCACAGTAAAAGAGGAGTGCGCAGAAAATTAGACGATTCGTGGTAGGATGCAATGTCCGCAGTCCTTTAAGTCAATTGGCCAAATCATGTTCCGTTTTTCGGAAACAAACCATATAATTAGGTGAATGGAAATATAGAAGCTAACATATAGCTGTCGCCAAAGGAGCATCGGCTCTTAAAAGCCTCTTTTTCTCTGCGTCTGCGCTGCTCGCACACTATTTCCGCGTGAGTATCGCACGATCGGCCGTTTTTGGCAGGGTGCTCGTTTGGCGACAGCTATAGCTGAATAACTAACAAGGGAATGGAATTTCATCAGTATGGCCAAATGAACCGAGGTATATCGCAAAGTGTGGCTTAGTACTTTCAATTTTAAGGAACTGTTTTCAAAATCTGGTTCCGATCCTTGGTTTTCGAGAAAACGCCACTTTTCTGTCACCCCCCCCCCCCCCCTGTCAAGTTTGCTTCTCGAAAGTGGCCGGTGGGCGGATCAAATAAAAATGTGGTTTTGTGGTGCAATGGTAGATTTTATGACAACTATAGTCTGTTTCCAAAAAAAGGTCGACGACTTTTGAGCGGTGGTTTTGCTCCATTTTAACCACAGACGATGTGAATAGAAATAAAAACCACATATTGATGTGAATAGAGATAAAATAAGCGAAACAGCGCAGTGAAAAAGGAGAGCGCAGACAATTAGAATATCGCGGCGGGACCTAATGTACCATCCTTTAAGGTTCTTGGCCAAAACCTGTGCCGTTTTTTGGAAACACACTATAAAAAAACTTTTTGGTTCGAATCTTTGTGAAGTTTTTTTTTGCTTTTCTATTAAAAAAAGCGTAAATCTATCGAAGAACCTGTCGCGGTTTTTTGGTTGCATTTTTTTCATTTTATGTCGTGTAAAAAAGGAAAACGAAGAGAGGAACCCACTTCGGCACAAGGGGAGTTGTGAAATTGAACCAATTGTAGTGTTTAGAAAAAATCGACGATCCATACCATAAATAATCCGAGCCAGCACTGGCTTCAATGAAACAAAAGTCATGACCGTCGCTTTTAAAGGGAAACACTGAAATTGATTTTAAACAATCGAAGACTAGAGAGATTTACGGTGGTTATCCAGACTTTCATTCTTGTGTCGAACTCCTTGGTAGCACAGTTTAGTAGAAGCCGTTATGATAATTGCAAAGAGAAAGGCGAGGAGACGCATGTTGGGGAGGGACCTTCCCTTGAGGAGGAAGATGAAGAAATCAAGACAAGTGTCGCGGCTTACGAATGGAATCGCGAGTAGAAATTAGAATGCTAATTCAGAAGTCGCATTTTAGCATGTGAGCTTTCCAGATGAAAATAAACGAGGTTTTTCGCCTCTTTCCGCACTTTTACCCTTCTCCAAATGTCTCTTTTCTTCACAACTCTTCTCAAAAACGCTCAAATTCAACTAAGAAAACAGATTATGGAAGAGTAGAACAAAAGCGATTTTTGGTTTTTTGAAAATCAAAAATCGATTAATTTTGAAGCAAGTTATGCCCAATTGAGACTTTGGCGCCGTGACGAAGCGTTAGAGAGATTGTGTGTGCAGGCGTAAGTGATTTTTTAAATTTTATATCTTATTCTAGTCTGAAAAAACGCGTAGATTTCGAAAATTCATTTGAAATCGCGAAATTCCGACAAAAATCGACCTTTTCAGCTACTTTCCTCTTTTTCCATATTTTCAAATTTAAATCTTTTCTCATAAACTCCTTCGAAATCAACGGATTTCAACGAGGCGGGGCATAAAAAAGCGCAAAAAAATTTGAGATACTTGTAAAAGAAAATATAGTCGTCGCTAATGCTACTTCGCCTAATTTCGCTCTTAGCTCTTTGCAAATGACACCCTACGCGAATTTGCGTACGAAAAGCCTGTGTTTTAGGTTACGTACGCAGAATTACATTTGCGAATCGGCTAAGAAGTAAAATTGGCGAAGACTTTAGAATATAATATTTCAAGACTAAGAATATAATATTTCAAGGCTAATTAAGTATGCTAACACGTTAATCCCTTGAAAATGAGAGCTCATTTCACAGCCGCTCTTCACCATGGGAGGTCGGTCTTCTTTTCTTTATTCTTTCCGTGTCTCTCGCTCACTTTTACAAATTCCGAACTACATTTTTCAGTGTTTTCGACTATCCTGTTTGTTCTTCTCATCGGAGCTCAGCAAGGATTGGGAAGGCCTCCCGAAAAACGACATCTCCTCATTCAACGAATCGCTGAACATGAACGCAGTCGAAGGAGTACTATTTTATGTGAGTTTCTTAGTTAGTTGTAACTTTTTTTTTGCATTCGACAGGTTTCTTTTAGGTTTCTATAAAGATTGTTGACATTCTGAAATATAAACGTAATGAAAAACGCGTTTTCTCCCAAAATTTTGAACAAACATGGCTTCACTGTTTCGGCTTTGTTATTGACAAAAACGATTGTTGTGCCTTCTTAGTGTTCGGTCAATGGATGTTTCACTATTATAGTCCTAGCCAATTCCAGTCCCTGCTCATTTTGAGCACTACGTACTCCATTTTCGGCGACACGGTATTTTCCTTCATTACGGTATCTCAACTTGGCTGATTGAATCAATTTTTTACTGTTTTGTAATGTTTCATTGACAATGGTCTATAATATTGTTTGTTTTTTAATTTGATTTGATTACGGTATCCCACATTAAATTGTTTTTTTGTTAAAAAGGAATAGATTGTCAGAAATGAATAAAAAAAAGTAAAATTTTCCATGTGCTAAACATCGTAGAACCCGGGTCAATTAGCGTTTCGTATTATGCAATGTCAATAATGTGACCAAAAGATTGGAGCAATGTCTCTTCAAGAAATTTGACAAACGCGCAGTTTGAGTTCGCAGTTTTGTTGTGGATTGAAAAAACCGTTGTGTTGTTTAAAATAAACGCAAATGAAGAAAGGAACACTGTAATCAATTCTAATTTTTCCGCCACATTAATTTAAAAATTATATTCATTTCAATTGAAATTCTAAAGCTAGACATGTTATATTTCCCAAAAAAAAGACTATTTCAATGGCAACAAATTTTAGCAAAAAAAATTGAAATTAAAAAAATTACACTCTATCTTCTCGATGTTGCCCTTGGGGTGCGACAACTAACTACTTGTGACCGCTATTGTCAAAAGTTTATAACATTCGCGTGCTGAAAATATAATTCATGAAAAATTATCGGAATCAATGATTTGTGGCGCACTTTTGTTTCAACAATCACAAATCTTAGATTTTGGCTTTTATGTCTTTTTAAATCAATTTACAGGCTCCCAACTGAAAGATGACCAAACGGACCAGGAAATCACAGATGGCTGCATCACTGCAACGGAACTTGTGGGCCGAACAAAGGCGTTGGACCTCTCTGCTCTGGATTCAACCCAACTGGGTGCCTTTATGGATCCAAAGAAAACCATAAAAATCCCTCTCCTGCTCAAAAATTCATCTTCCATCTCATTTACCCCGAAAAAATGGAAATCGAATAAGCAGAATGGTCGGTAACTTTTTGAAACATACGAGAATTTTGAATGTTTTAGGCATTGATGTAGAAGCAATCGATAACGATGCGCTCAAGACTTTCAGTTTGGAGAAAGTTGTGTATATCAAATCTCTGAAGCTCAAGAATAACATTGCTTTGGAATCTTTTGAGCTGCCCAAAGTCAAAGATGTACAAAATCTTCTCGAAGTCGAGGGAAATTCCAAGCTGGCGCAAATTGACCTACCACAAGCCAAAACCATTCAAAAGCTGGTTGTGAACAAAAATCAGCTTTTGGCTTCAATAAAGTTTCCATTAACGGAATATATCAAGGAAATCAGTGTGGAGGAGAATGAACAATTGGCTGAGTTGTTGACTCCCGAAGTAACTGAAATCAAAGGTGGGCCTTAAAAGAAAGAACAGTGAAATTTACACACACTCACACATACACACACACACACACACACACACAATTCCATGTGTATTTCAACTTTCAGTGTTAAAAGTCAACAAAAACTCGAAGCTTCTGAAGATATCTTTCGACGAACTTGAAGGTTTGGCAGATATTCAGGACCCGACGATTCAAATTCAAAACAACGACGCCCTTTCAAGCATTCAGTTCCCAAAACTGGCAGTGTTCCATGGAAGTGAGCTTCAGTAATTATTGATATCCAATTGTCTCTTTCAGCTACGGAAATTTCACAAAATCCATCATTGAAGGAGGTTAAGCTTGGTTCGGTGACGGCACTCTCTGATTTCAATCCCACTGGTAAAGTTTCATTTTTCCTTTTTGAAACTTCTTGGAATAGGCATTGAAATTTCAAGCAACCCACTGCTGGAAACTATTGATTTGACATTCCCATCCGCTTCTACCACGGAAAAACTGAAAAACATCAAAATTAGAGGGAATACGAAACTGACTCAGGGTTCTATCGACAATCTGAATGGAATCTGTGACGATACTTGCAGCATTCAGGGATTACATGGTATATAAATTTTTATTATCCGTCACTCACTCACTCACTCACTCACTCACTCACTCACTCACTCACTCACTCACTCACCAATTTCTCTTTTTCAGAGTGCGTCTTTTCGGCTCCCGTCACAAATCTTGGAGACCTCAATGAGTGTCAGAATATTTTCGGAAACCTGGAAATTGCTTCGACTGTCACTGGAGACAGAACGGCAACCTCGAAGATTTTAAAAATTGAGGGAGACCTCACTATTACCAGCACTGCCCTCACTGTCGCCAAGCTTGGATTTCTCGAAGGAGTTAAAGTCACAGGAGACATTGGTTAGTTGACTCTTCCTCTCTCTCTATCTCTCTCTCTCTATCTCTCTCTCTCTCTCTCTCTCTCTCTCTCTGAAACCTGTGTTTTAGTCATCAAAGACAACACAAAGATGTGCGATGGGCAGACCAAACTCGACCAAATGTTCATCAACACTGGAGGAACAAAAACCATCGAAGCTAACCCCTGTCCAACAGTCGCCAGTGTTCCCAGTCGAGGACCTGGGGGAAGTACTCCAGTCACACAAACAACTCCATCGGGTGAGTTGATTTAGACATTTTTTTCTGTAGGATTCGATGATATTTTTACTTTTTGAGCGAAAGTTTAGAGCGGCATTGCCCTTTAAATTAAATGCGAGGCAATATTGTTTTTATGCAAGTTGTGGTACCATTTTTCTAGCCATCGTGTCAAAACAACCTCAATGCTGCGTTCGTACAATTCTCAGGCGAAAAGAATGTGCTAAAAGCGAAGACACAGAGAAAAAACGGCTTTTCTCGCTGATTTTCGTTTGGCGACGGCTATATAATAATGAAAATAACCGTAAAACATGATCTTTCAGAATCCAAAATAGAAAAGTGCGGTTGTTGCTGAAAAATTGAGATATTTCTCCGACTAGATTAATTTTAAGTCTCGTAGAAAAAAATCGGCAGCTCAAAATTTTTGTTTCAGCATTGCAAAATGGCAAAATGTAAAAATTTACCTCAAATTTAAGCTTTTATCAAAACATCAAGCGCCATTTGCCCCTAAGTCTGTTTCCAAGGGATGGTCTTCGACTTTGCGCAATCTTGAAGCATGAAACGTATTTAACCAAAATGGGTTTGAAACATTTAATTGAACGAAAAGAAACAAGGCGAAAGAACACTGTAAGCGGAGTGCGCAGACATTTAACTAAGATCGTTGCAGGACCAAAGGTACCTAGGCCTTAAAACTTTGTGAAAATCCTTTTTTTTTGGAAATTTTTGGAAATTGACGTTTTTTTTGGAAATAGAGTATAGTAGGCCTCAAAAACCACTGTTTTGACACAGCACCTTTTCAATACTTTGCACAAAATCTGAGTTTTTAGAATTAAGACCTGCCGATAGAGAATTGGATTCTCTAAAGTTTTCATTTTTTAGCCGAAAAAAAGTTTGTTTGCCCAGAATTTGCGGCTTTTTTTATAGCAAAAAGGGGCGGGGTCTAGTCATAGTTTCCGAATTGACCGAAATTTACATAGAACCCAAAAAACAGAAAAGAATATCTTTTTCTGGAACTTCTGAATCAATTTTCTCAGGTTCTCACCACTTGAGTGGTATAAGTGGAAATGAGGATGACAGCGAAGGAGAAGGGAGAGGCCAAGGATTGATAATCACAGTGGCTGTAATTTCCGTGGTTTTACTTGTAATTGGAATAACTATTATTATATTCATGCTAGTAAAGAACAAAAAGAAGAAGGAATCGGAAAAGAAGATAAAAACAGAGGAAGTCAAGTCTGCTCCGATCACTGCTCCGATCACTCCTATAGCGAATTCTGGAGCGAACACGCCCACTCCTCAGCTGGCTCCGTCTCCGCTCACTCCTCAGCCGAAATCTCAGTAAAAGGCGAGAAAATTGCAATATTAATTCGAAATCTGAATTTTCAGGCTCAAAAAGCAGTGTAGTGGAGAGCCACGAGTCGGTCAAGCTGCAGATATTGTGGCTTTTTCTTGGCTTTTTTCATTCACGTATTTATTGTAATGAAGAGGGATTTGAAAAAAAAAATTGTTCATTTATTTGCTTCATTTCCAAGTATTCCAGGGAAAGAAATAGCTTTTTCTCAAAATGCCTTTTGAAACTTGCGGTTTTTTTTCAAAGCCTTTGAGGTTCAAGTTGTTGTTTTTTTTAGATTTAAAATTCCGTTTATGGTCTAGAAGTTTTAGAAAGTTAAAAGGCGTTTCCGAGTTCGTATTGGCTACTATGGAATAATAACAAACATGGTATAAAAATGAAACATTCAACAGACATTCAAATCCGACTCAAAACATTTTATGTCCACGCTACAGGTTTTACGGTTTTTAACCTGTTTTCATAACTATTATAAAATTAAAAATCAACTATTTTATTCCCCTAAAACTCTAAAACTTACTGAAAACGATTTTTCGCACAATGTTTTTGAAAACAATTTTTTTCACCCAGTATTCTATTATTCCTTTTCAATATAAACTCCAAATTCAATATTTTCCGACTCTGGAGCGAACACGCCCACTCCTCAGTTGGCTCCGTCTCCGCTCACTCCACAGCCAAAGTCTCAGTAGAAGGTGAAAAAATTGGAATTTTCAATTCAAATTTAGATTTCAGGCTAAAAATGTAATGGAAAGCCACGAGTCGGTCAAGCTACAGATATTGTGGCTTTTTCTTCGCTTTTTTCATTCACGTATTTATTGTAATGAAGTGAGATTTGAAAAACAATTTGTTCATTTATTTGTTTTATTTCCAATTGTCTCATGTTTAATAACACCCGCTTTATCTCAAAATGTAGTTTAAACTTTCGGTTTTTGCATAGTTTTCGAGGCTCAATTTATCTTCTTTTTTTTCAAATTTGAAAATCTATTTATTCAATGTTTCCCGTTTTAAAAGCTGAAGTTAAAAAGTTGAAAAGTTCTTGACTACTTTGAAACAATAAAACATTATTTTTCGAAATTCTTTAACAGATCTTTTGCTTTATTAAAAAAATATAAACAACATGAATGAATTTAAGATTTTCACTTGATCTTTTCCCGATGTGTTTATAAAACTTACAATCGATCCCGCTTTTAAGTCACGTCATAAAATTTATCACTTTGAAAACAAGTTATTGAAAAAAGAGAGATGTAAGTTTTGGTGATTTTTTTTGTTAAAATTTCGATTTTCACAAGTTTTCGCCATCACTCACATATTTCACTTAAAAATTAATTGGAAGCGCAATGATCTTCGCCGATCGCTAAAGCTAACACAGTTCTTGTGAGAAAATCGCATTTGAAGTTCAAAATAGGAATTTTCAGAATAAAAAAAGTTGTGAAAAGGACAAGATTTTAGCCTGATCTTAGCTTTTTTTTCACTTGCATCTTTTTTTGAATAGGGATTTGAAAAACATTCTTTAAATTTATTTGTTGAATTTTCTTCAATTTTTTCAGGTTGAATCTATTGAGAATAGAGGCCGCCTTACCGAGCTGCAGAAGGCTACCAAAGAGTGAAAATGCCAAAAGTCTGTACGGCCGCAGGTCTCATAACAGAGCGGCCGAAGGCCGCGAATTTTTTTGGCCAGGGCATTTCCAAAACTGAGACAAGGAAAAGAGGATTTTCCTTAAGGACTAGGTACAATGGGTCTCGCCGCGATCGTCTAATTGTCTGCGCACTCCTCTGTTACAGTGCTATTTCGCATATTTTATTGATATTCACTTCGATGTTTCAAATCGTGAATGGTTAAATACCAAGGAAATCCAGGGTCATTCAAAAGTCGTCGTCTCAAGATTGGAAATAGCCTATAAAACGCCAGTTTTCTTAACAAAATGTGTTTTTCATAGTCTATTTCCAACAAAGAATCCACGACTTTTCAAAAACCTTGATGTCTGACCTTATGTAAGCACTAGTTTGAAACATTGAAGTAAAAATAAATTTAACAAGCGAAATAGCACTGTAAAAGAGGAGTGCGCAGACAGTAAAACAATCGCAGCGGGACCAAATGTACCTGTTCTTTAGGAAAATCCCTTTTCCTTGACTTTTTTTTTGAAAACGCACTATATTGATTTTTTGGGTTGGAGTACTGTAATCGACCTTGGGAGTACTGTAACTACCCTCAATATAAACATCAGAAAAAGGGTTTTAAATATTATTTCAAGAAACACTGTATACTCCCTTGTGTAAAAAAAAGTTTTAGGCTTAAATCTCTTTTAAAAGTCCATGAAAAGAATTTTCCCGAAAATATGGAAAAGTGGTCGCCAAATTTTGTTAAGCTGTTTTTTTCTGGTTACGCTATATTTTTATTTTTTTAATACAAGTAGGCGTATAGTGTGTTTCCAAAAAATGGCACCGATTTTGGCATAAGGATGCGCCGCGATACCTTAATTCTCTGTACACTTTTCTTTTACGGTCCTATTTCGCGTATTCTTTCTAATCACTTCACAGTTTCAATTCGCAGGTGGTTAAAAGGATCAAAACATCAAGCTCACTCAAAAAATAGCCATCCTTTCTTTCGAAACAGACTATAAGATATCACCGTTCAGGAGAAATTCCAAAACTACACTTCTGACTGTTTCAACCCAGACAACAACACATTATGTTGCCGTGGAGATTACTGCAACTATATGAAAGGCCTGAATTGTACCGAAGTTTACGTTCCAAAAACGTGCACCGTAACAGAAGATTACGGAATAAAGACTGCCTTGAGAGGATGCGTTGCAACCACAAAAACCTGTGCATATAAGTATAGTAAATCCGATTTCCCCAAGTATGCTTGCGGCGACCGTTTTTTTGATGTAAGTGAAAGGAAAGAGTTGTAAGTGGTTTTTTTTCGTTTAGGAGTTTTTTAACTCAATGTGTTAAAACATAATCGGATGTTCGGAAGACTTATCAGTGTGTTGTAAGTCAATTGATGAACAACTTCCGTTGGAATGAGGAGAGGAGGCGCTCAGAGAGTGGAGAGCCAACAATGAGCCCTCAACTGAAGAGCCATCAACCGAGGAACCCTCCCGCGACGAAGACGATTTTCATCAGGTTGTTCATGAAGTTTCATCATCTCCCCGATGACAACAATTTCGTTATTTAGCTGAACCTCTGCCAGTCCACATACGTCTATACCGCTTTTCTCATCTGTATGGTGATCTTCTGAAACCAGTATAAGAATGAATAAATGTGATTCAGGCGGAACAATGTTGTGTTCATATTGTTGCTAACAACTAGTGCGTTTCCTAAAAAGATTCGAGGAAAATGGAATTTTGTTAAAGGACTAGGTACATTTGGTCCCGCCGCAATTGATAAATTGTCTGCGCACTCTACCTTTATAGTGATGTTTCAAAGTCGCTAAAAAGTCAACAAACCTTTATAATGTCTCTGCTTTGTTGGTCTATGGAAATTCTACTTCAGCGGGATTTGGTAATTAGCGAGAGTACTCTGATGTTGATATTCGAATTACTCATTGTTACATACAAAATAGTGGGCTACAAAAGAGGCGTGGCCGCTTTTTGCCCGAAGTAGGATTGGCGAGGTGTATAGTTAAAAATATACTGTAGTTACTGCACTGTATGTATTACATTGAATTTGAAGTTTGCATTGAAATAGAAGCTTTAAATTTGAAAAAGGGTTAAAAAATAACATTTTTTGTAGTTTCTCTCTGCTTTGTCGGTTTATGGACCTTCGGCCGCATCTGAGTCGCTATTATCTGTTAAGTTTACCATAAACACCCTGCCCGATAATTATGCATTTTTAAATATTTACAACCGTTCACAGAAGTTTTCATTATTCATCACAATACAGAAAGACGCCATTTTGTGTTCGGGGACCTTCGGCCGCTCCTGAGTGCTGTTCGCTAGAGTGGCCAGCTGCTCTTGGTACCCGACTCGAGCGTGCGCGTGTGGGTGACTTAGGACCGCAAAGCGGCCTGAGGCGGCCTTTTAACCAAGACGCCCGAGGCTATTTCAGGCGGCCGAAGGTCACTTGCAATAAGTCCTAAATAGATTTTGATTAGCAGATTTCACTAAAATCAGTTCGGCAAGCGATTGCTTTTTATCAAAAGCCATTTCACAGTTCTGGCTTTGTGAACCCTGTTTCAGGTCAGTTTGACAAAGAAATTTGCAAAGAAATTGAGAATCTAACTCAAATAACCCGCCAAAAAGCGATTTTAAAGTGCGACGGTAAGCCCATAAACGTTAACGTGCGGCAAATAAGGGCGGCGAAGCGGCCTAAGGCCGCGTTTATTAAAAGCCAAAGCCCTCCTCAAAACCTAGCCGCCGGAGGTCACAAGAACTATTAGAGGCGGCCAAAGGTCACATGCATTTCGCAGTTCTGGCCTTGCGAACGCTTTCTCTGGTCAATTTGAAAGAATAGTTTGTCATAGAAGTGTTGCAAGGGTTTACAATTAAAAACATTCCAAAGCAAGGTGCGGCTGCAAGGAAGAGAATGAAACTCATCTAACCTGCGAAAATGCGACATTCGAATTGGTATTCTAATGTCTCCATACCTAATTTGCATTATAATATCTTACTTTCTCTCATTTCTTTGCCTTCTTCCTCAAGAGCATATCGCTCCCCAACATGCACCTTCTTCTTTTTCTCCTCTTTGCAGTCAGCTCTGCAAATTTGCTCCCAACGTCACGGTGCTTCTTCGTAAAACACGATGATTCGGGCAATAATGCTGGTATACGACTTACAGTTATTTGATTTTATGAGTCGATTTCAGTTCGAACCGAAGGGGAATACTGTTTTATTAAGAAGCAAACAGGAAGTGTGGAATACCTTTACGGAGCGTCCCAGACTTATGAGCAGCCCTTCTATACGTTCAAAAAAGAATTACATCCTTGTTCTACGAAGGTGGGTCCCATACTTTTATTTTTTTTAAATTGCTCTCAAGGAATATTCTGTGTACTTTTCCTTTGCTGTGCTATTTTGCTAAAATTTGGCTTAAAATCTTCCTATGACCTTTAAAAACCTTTAACAAACATTGTCTATCATGGACGGTAATAGGGGATGGGGGGGGGGTGAAATTTTCAAAAAGGTTGTCTGGAAATTCAGTTTCACATGATTGTTGCATGTGACCTAAAGTTTAGAAAAAAAATAAAGGACAATTTAGATTTTTTATTTTGTTTATAGGCACATATTTTTAATAGGCACGGTACTTTACTAGTTTCAAAGTTCATTTTCAAATTTCACGTTTAATCTTCCATTTTTGTAGCGAAATGTATTTTTTAAACTGTAAGTTGCTATTAAGAAAAAACAAAAACAATTTTTCGTTGGGATAGCCCCTAAAATCCAATTTTTAGCCTCTGAAAACCGTCCGAAAAACAGGTTTTAGGCGAAATTGGCCACTCTTCAAAAATTTACACACAAAAAATATCCAACTAAAATTAGGAAAGAGCGTGCAAAACAGCAGCAAAATAGCCCAAAAATTTGCAATAATTTTTTCCCTGCGTTTCAAAGTTTGTATACGTCATTCCGAAACTTAGGTAAAAATCGGGTTACGGTAAACCAAATCTGTGTGAAGTTGTGTTTTTTCTTAACCATATAACGTGGACCGATCGAAACTGACATTTGAAACGCGAAACTGTTTTGCATTTTCGCTCAGGGCCGAAAGCATCGAAGACTTGAATTTTTGCGCTTGAAACTACTGTTTTTCGCGTTTTCCGAATTTGTCTAAAAAGACCGCTAAATCTTTTTCGACACGTTACTTTAATAGTTTTCAAATTTCACGTAAATTTTTTCCATTTTGTAGCAAATGTTTTTAAACTGTAACTTGCTATTAACAAAAAATCAAATACAATTTTTCGTTGGGATAACCCCTAAAATCCAATTGTTAGCCTCTGAAAACCGCCTAAAACCGTCCAAAAAACAAGTAAACAATTGCTTCAAAGAAGCTTTTAATTGGAAAATGGGCTAAAACAACAAAAAAAATTTCAAAAAAATTTGAAAAAATCACTTTTTTGGCCGCTGCGTTTGAAAGTTTCATGCAATTTATCCGTTTTAGGGCAGATCAGGAAGGATTTCAGTCTAGATCATTTTTACGTTGCTTTCGCAATTCAAACTTTAATCGTGTCATATTTAAACTTAAAGGTATTGACGCGCCGAGACGTATTAAGCCTGATTATGGTCTATTTCCAAAGAATGGGCAAAGATTTTCACAAATTTCAAAGGACTAGGTACCTTTGGTCCTGCAACGATCTGAATTTACTGTCTGCGCACTTCTCTTTTACAGTTCTGTTTCGCCTATTTTTTTCTTCGATGTTTCAAATCCTTTTTGGTTAAATATGAGAATTTCTAAAGATTGCATGACATTCCAAGGCTTTCCCTAGGAAACAGACTATAATTATTGATTATATACAAACTTGGTAATATAGCGGTGTTTCGTTGTTTTACGCGTCGCAGCGCGTCAGTGTTTTTTTTTTTGCATTGCTTGCCTATGAAATATTTTCAGAGATCCGCCAGCCCAACTTCCTTGCCCGACTGTTTCAATCCGGACCAAAACACACTGTGCTGCCGTGGAGACTATTGCAATTTTATGACAAGTCTGAATTGTGCTGAAGTTCACGTCCCAAAGAAGTGCCCTTCATCCGAAGTTTTGAGCACTCAAATTACTATGAGAGGATGCCCTGCAACCACAAAAACCTGTGCATATAGGTATAGTAAAACTGGCTTCCCTAAAGCCACGTATGATTGCGGTGACTTTTTTTGTGATGTAAGTGAGAGAAAAAGGTTTTTATTCGCTGTTTCGTTTAGGAGGATAACAAAATGGGATGTTCGGATGAGAAAATTGGTTCGGAAGTGTACAAGTCGTTGTGTTGTAAGCCAATCGATGAACAACTTTCGTTGGACTGGGGAAAGGAAGCGCTCAGAGAGTGGAGAGCCAGCAATGAGAACAAAAATGAAGAGCCCACAGCCAAAGGGCCCACCCGCAACGGAGACCTCCGGGGAGGTAGACGATATGGGGTTGGTCAATGAGACATTTTACCGCACCTCACCTCACCTCACCTCACCTCACCTCACCTCACCTCACCTCACCTCACCTCACCTCACCTCACCTCTCCTCACCTCATTTCATTGTATTTCTGTTTAGCAGTGGAACTTCTGTGAGCCCAAGCACGCCCACACCGCATTCCTCTTCGTCCTCATGATGATCTTCTAAATTCAGTCGGATTGGAATAAACGATTGGAATAAATGCTATTCAGGCCGAATATTCCGGTTTTCTGTAATCTTCCTTATATAAAAGCGTGATAAATTCCCGGAGAGCGAAAAAGTGAGTATCGTACTCAACTGACTTGACGTGTACGGAAAAATATCGTACGCAAGACGTTTGCGTACAGCGCGGGCTTACAAAAATACCGCTGTCTTTTCGATTCTTTTTTGAGGCTGTTTTCCTACTTTTTTTTATGTTTTCTGTTGTATTTTCATTAAAATGCTATTTGTGGAGCATTTGTTTATTGTTTACGTGCTCAATTATTGTGTTTGCAACCGATTTATTTCAGTTTTACCTCGGCGAATTCCTAAACATATTTTTTAACGATTCCGGTGGATATTCGCTGTTATTTCGCTTACGTATAGTTGTTGAATGTTCCTTTAGTGCTAAACTGTAAGGTTTACGTGCGAAAGATGCTTCTGAAGCCCGGACGATTTTACAATTCTAACTTTTAAGCTGTTTTGTTTAGTTCTTTCAACTTGCTTCTTTCATAGTGTTTACAATCTCAGGAGAGTACTCTAAAACGAGCGACACAGCTTACTATATATGAGCAAGAAGCTAACTTGACGCAACACAAAATTCGTCATGTTAGTAAAAACATAGGCTACTACCAAGTTCATTTTTAAGTGCCGGACACTACTGACTCGCTTTTCTCATAGCCGATACATCCTGTGGTTTTCTAAGTGTGATGTTTCGTTGTGTTTTTTTTTTTAAGTTTCTCGTCATTCAACATATTTTTCAGGGGACGCTCGTTTAGAAGCAATGCCGAAACTGCCGCCAGGGAACCCGATGATGCTGCATTTTTGATTTATCCGGTCAGTCCCGATGGTCAGAGAAACATTTATGTGACTGTAGCTGTGATATCGAAACCAATTGATCAGAGCGGCCGAAGGCCGCCTAGAAGTGGCACAACGCGTCAAATCCCTCTCTTGGCCAAAACGCGTGTGTGTATGGTGGATGCACTGCGGGGACACGCTGGTATAAAAGAGGTACCGGTTAAAAAACTGTTTTAAATTGTGAAACGAACAAATTTCCTATCTGCAAAGAGTTTGAAAACCCGCCGTTCATAGCCGTAGGTCCACGCGTTCATCGTTTCAAACGGATGGTGAGATCGGCCATAGGCTGAAAATCACGCAATTTCCTCTGTCTGCGGCCGCGTACCGTCGCACTCTTACATACATACATACAAACGGTTTATTCTCTAGGGATCTACCCTGAACCGCCAGAATGAATCGCACTCTTAAGCGGCTTAATTGGGCGGCCGAATGCCGTATGTTGGTGCGACTGTAGTCCACCTGGTTGAGCAGCCAAATGCAGCTTTTCATTGCGGCTGTAGGCCTCCTTATTCAGCGGCCGAAGACTGCCTAAATCGGCGGCCGAATGACGCGTATCGGTGCGACCGCATGCTTCAAGCCAAGAGAGTGCGCGCCTACCTCCGAAAAAAACCTCGGTTCCCCTCTTTCTCATAGTTCGTCCCAAACGGGGAAAGGGTTCAGGTGGCACTCCCTCTCTTGATCAAGCACAAAAAAAATGGTTTTTCTCGGTTCCCTACATTCTCAATTCAAGCGGGGGTCCAAGAATGCGGCAGCCTCCTTCCTCAAACAAAATAAAAGAAAATCTCTGTCAGTACTAAGCGGAAGTCCCCCTTTTATCAACCTGAAAAATAAAACGAAGTGTATTCGATAATATCTGACCATCGTGGACTTAATCTGTTTACGTATTGTATAGTTCATTCTCTGTGTTTGTGTTTGTTTATTTCTTATATAATATTTCTTGTATAATGTTTAATAAATTTCTTGTAAATTCAAGGTGCTGGTGGTGAAGCGCGGTGATATAGGTGAAGGATACAATATGGAACGATTTTTGGACATATTTGTCCGAAAGTGATTAGTCAAAGGGTTCTAAAGTGCTATTCGAGGTAGCTTCAAGGCCATTGGGAATAGGTGGTCGTTTGGGAGATTTTTTTTATGGGGGGGGGGGCTTTGCTTTCGCAGCGAAATTTAATAATACGCAAAAGGTTACTTTTTCCTTAAACACGCTAGTTCTTGTATAAAGGTCCATAATGTTTTGATATCCTTTTATTGTGGTTTTTTATGTTGATGTAGTGATTCCTTTTTGTTTCATAGCTATTCACAAAGAACCACTCGTGCAAGTGATGTTGATGGTATAGCTTTCGCCAAACGAGCATTTTTGCCAAAAATACGCTTTTCTCTGGCGACAGCTTTCTTTTCAATGGTTCAATGAAACATGCATTGTTCATTTTGATCCGTTTGATTGTGTTTTGCAAATTATATTGCTTTCTTTATATTGATGAAACATTCATCCAAAATTTTTCTAAATGGAAAAAAGAGAAAACTTCAGCTGATGAGTTAATTGTAAGCATATTAAAGCGTTTCAAAAAATAACCAAAAAATGAAGCAACTATTTTTCAATAAATTACGAAAACGACTTTTTCATTATCTAGTTAAGCTCCTTTAAGGTTACATGCTCACCTCAAGCCTAGTTACCTTACAGGTCAAAGCACGTTTTTTTCGAAAAATGTCTTATTCTCATTTTACTACTTTGAATTTACTGGCATCACAGTTTTGTTTTGGTTTTCAAAAACCCAAATCCATTTTTTGTATTCGAAAAAGCCGAATAAAAAAGTTTCGCAAGCCTTTTGTCTTGTGGGTTCAGGGACCTTTGGCCGCATATGCTTGAAAATAGCTCACCGAAAACAATTCACCAAGCGACTGTTTTTGTCAAAAATGTTGCTGACTGTTCTAGCCTAACGAACGTTTTCTCGGTACGTAATCCGGCGTGTATTTGAAAATGGAGTATATTTAAAATTACCTCTTATACACTCCGCTTATGATCTCGGTGTGGAGGTGTGTGTGCTCCTCGGTGAAATTACGTTCGCCACGCGACCTGCACTCACCTTTTTTCTCTATAGTGTGTTTTCGAAAAACGGCACCGGTTTCAGCCAAAAATCTTAAAGGAAGGTGAATTGGGTCCCACCGCGATCGTTTAATTGTCTGCGCCTTCTTTTTTTACTGTGCTTTTCGCTTAGTTTGTTTCAAGCCACATGAATGTTTCAAATCTGGACCGGTTACAAAGCAGGAAAACATTAAGACCGCTCAAAAGTCGACCTTTCTTTGGAAACAGACTATACACTTTCGTCAGAACGGGTCCTTGCTTCACGTTAATTCTAAGGGTATGGGCGATATGAGGCGAATTGAGCAAACCGAGCGGCCTCAGGCCGTCTTACCTGAGGCCGCCGATTCGAGCTGAAGAAGGCCGCCAAAACCAGAACGAAAAATGTTTTTTTGTTCCAAAGCGGAGTTCAACTGCAAATATACTGTTCACCAATCCTACTTCGGCCAAAGAGCGGCCACGCCCCTTTTGTAGCCGAATATTATGATGTAGTAATAGAAAATTTGAATTTCAACATCTAATAATCTCACTCATTTCCTAGATTCAGCTAACGAGGGAAGTCCGTAATGGTACCCCCGGACTTTGAAACGACAACTATACCATTGGATAGAGCATAAAAAGTTGTCCCTAAATGTGGTCTCAAAATTTGCTGCGGACACCTGGGATCCGAGAAATTTCGGTTTTCGTTTCTATGCTAAATTTTGATTTACGCACATGTGCCTTATCTTGGGAAGAAATCGACCGCTAAAATGTGAAAGCGTGGTAAAGTGGCTAAATGAATCGTACCACGCTTTCACATTTTAGTGGTCGATTTTTTCTCAAGATCCCAATATACATTTGGTAGTTTCTGTCTGTTGGTTAGCAGCGTAGCGTTTTAGGCGAAGTGAGAGAGATTCTAGAGAGGAGATAAGGCGGTGGGGTCGGAAGCGAGGGGAGGGTACCAAGGGCGGCCGGGAACCGCTCTGGCGCGAAGCGAACGGCCGTGAGAATACATTGAGGCGGCCGAAGGCCGCCGAACCCAGAAGTTGAAGACCCGCGTAGCGGGGCTTTGACTTCTGGTAAGGCACATGTGAGTAAATCAAAATTTAGCATAGAAACGAAAACCGAAATTTCTCGGCTCCCAGGTGTCCGCAGCAAATTTTGAGACCACATTAAGGGACAACTTTTTATGATCTATCCATAAAAAGTCCGGTATATAGCTGTCGCCAAAATGAAATCATATGCTAACTTTCTGTTCACTGGGACATTCTAAAGTTGTTGGCATCATTCCAATTTGGCGACAGCTATATAGCTGCCGCCAAATTGGAATCATGCCAATAAATTTAGAATGTTCAACCCATGCTCTGTTGATATGGATATTCGTAGTCTAATCAATCATCGACAGAGCATGCTTTGCATGTTTCCGCAATTAGCATATGAATTTCGTTTGGCGAGAGCTATAGGTGTCGTTTCAAAGTCCGGGGATACCATTACGCACTTCCCTCGTAAGTAAGATTTGCGGGCACTTTAGCTGGGGGAAGCCAACTGGCACGCTAATATCCGAAATCGGAATTGACATTCTAATCTCCATCACGTTACAAAATGGGCACCTCATTTCTCCTTATTCCTCGCTTTTTTCCTCCAGAGAAGGTCGTTCCCCAACATGCGTGTCCTCGTAATTTTCTTTGCAATCATCGCAACGGCTTCTACTTTACGGTGTTACGAAGGGACTCAAAAGCCGAAGCTGGAAGAGCGGCTAAACAATCGTAAACGAATTCATCGCTAAAGATTGTAAACCAATTTCAGTTTATCCCCAGCGTGTATCCAGTGATTCTGATTTCTGCTTCATTCAACGCGTTTCAATTACTGGGTTTTTTATTACTTATGAGGAGTTTCATCATAGAGATGCACGAAAAAACGATCCTTGTTCAAAGGTATGTTTTTTTTCTAAAAAAAGATGACAAGACTTTGTCAGGAGGAATTCAAAACCCAAACTTCCGATTGTTTCAACCCAGATAACAACACAATGTGCTGCCGTGGAGACTACTGCAATTATATGGAAGGCCTGAATTGTTCTGATGTTTATGTTCCAAAAAAGTGCCCCCAAGGATTGAAATTTGTTTATAACTACGAAAAACCGGAGAATGTCACTGTCATAGAAAACATTAAGCTGGAAAGCTGTCCTTTACCCTCACAGTTCTGCTCCTTTGAATTTTTGGAGGAAGAGGATTTGATCAGCAATGATCATTCTGTTTACAAGAAACATTATTATGGTTGTTCCAATGACAGGTTTGGAAAATTTTGTGATGTAAGTTTAACACGCATTATATATATTAGTCGATCGTAGGAAGGACCTGATTTTTTCCAAAGCACAATCCAAAGTTTCGAAAAATGTGGTTGTTCAATTTTTTTAAGCCCCCCCCCCCCCCAAAAACGATACTTGGTAAAATTTCCCTTTCTCGGTTCGCAAAAAAACATTTCGAGCTCAGGGTTAGACCAATCGATAGAATATTTTCTGCTGAGAATTTTGTTTTTTATGGTTTACCGATAAAATTAAGTTCAACATGGAGAAAATGATGAAAACCAAACAAAATGCCCCAAAAAATCAAAATTAGTTTTTTTTCAGATTTCGACATGTTTCTTTCTGACAAGCGCCAGAAACAATAATTATGTTTTTCAGATTCTAGAGACACTTCCACACCAAGAAAATTTTTATTTGCTTGAGAAACGCATGGTTTCTTAAATGAGCGCTTTTTCATGTGTTTTTATGGTCTGAAATTGGAAATTCGGTCGGCAAGCACATTTGAGACGACTAATTATAGCGTAGTGACTCAATCAACTGAAAAACTATGAATACGTGCATTTTCACAAAAAGCTATCCTAAAATTCCTGAAAAACACGTCAAAGTAGAGAAAAACTCGTTTTTAATATATTTAACGAAATTGTTTTGCTTTAAAAATATTGTTTTTCGATCCGTCATCAAATTTTACTAAAACATACAAAATTTGCAGCATGAAAAAATATATCGATTTATCTAACCCTGAGCTCGAAATGTTTTTTGCGAACCGAGATGGGAAAAATTTATCCAAATATTGTTTTTTTGGGGGGCGGGGCTTCAAAAAAATTGAAAAACCACATTTTTCGAAACTTTGGATTATGTTTAATCGTCATGCAAAGCAAAAGTCCCATAGAACCATTTTGAAAAAATCAGGTCCTCCTTATGGTCGATTAGCTAGAGAGATACGGACATACGTGTTAATTACGTTTCATAATACAGTATTTTTTTTAGAAACCGGGATGCTGGAAGATAAAGGAGATTATAACTAGTGATGTCAATAGGTGCTGCAGACCTATCGATGAAGGAAAAGAACTTTCGATGAACTGGGGAGAGGAGATGATGAAAGAAAAAGAAGAAAAGAGCACTGTGAAGCCAAATCACGAGGAGGGGGGAAGTTTCAAGTCTTCTGATCCTTCAACCGAGACGCAACCAATCGAGGAGACTTCCAGCGACGAACCGTTAAACGAAGATTCTTCAAACGACGGAAATCACTCAACCGAAAAGCTATCGATCGAAGAGACTTCAGGCGAAGAGCCTTCAGCTGAGGAGCCCCTCATCGACCCAGACGACCTTCATGATGTTAGTCGAAAAGTCTCACCTCAGTTAACTTTATACCCGTCGCTCATCGAGCTTGTAATAGTGGCGTGCGCAATTGCCCCAGGAAATTCTCTGCGTCTCCATGTTTCGCATACTCATTAGCTCGTTAGATGCGCAGGTTAATTGTAACTTCTTCCAAGCTCGATGAACTACCTCACCTCCTTCATTTGATAGTTTTTCTTTAGCTGAGGAACCACTACCAGCCCAATCACATCCATATCGCATTCCTCCTCGTTCTTATGGTGATCTTCTGAATCCAGTTGTAGAAGGAATAAATGGATTTATCTATTTTTTGTAGCTCAGTTCGGCGAGTTAAAGCTCGTCATTGTCTTTATAGGCAATACTTACGCAATAAGCATTTGTTATGCAATACGGTAATGCTCATTTTGAGCACTGCGTACACCATTTTCGGTGGCACGGTGTTTTCCTTTGTTACGGTTTTCTCATTTTGGCTTATTGGGTAAATTTTTGCCTTTATTTGGTGTTTCTTTGTGAATTTTCCAAAGTGGCATTTTATTTGCAACGCATTTACATGTTCCTCTTTTAAAGCGTCAAATTGAAGATACTAATCGTAGGATTGCAACAATCCATAACGAAAAGTATTTATCACCAGGATCCTCTGTTCGGGATGAATCATTACGAACGAAAAACATCAAACAAACAACTTTGAACGTTTGCAAGAACAGTTATAATGCCCCTGGTTTGTGGTTCCGGGTTTTTTATTCTTGATGTGAGCCGCTTTTCAAAATTATTTGCAGTTGTAAACGTCGGTAAACAGGTTTTCCGTCAAACGAAGTTAAGCTATTTCGATACGCAATATTGCGTTCTTAGGAAAACACAGAAAAACTTTTTCTGCAAAGCCAACTCAGGCTGCAGAGGCGATTGGGATATTCACTCAACTCACATGTTAAAAAGCAAAATCGGCATTGACATTCTAATTTTTTGGATATTTCAATTTACAGAAACCGCTTTCCTTCATTCCTTTGTTTTCTTTCCCAAACGAAGGTCACTTCTCCAACATGCGTGTCCTCATCTTCCTCTTTACAATCATCACGACGGCTTCGGTGCCAATTTGGACATCAAAAACGGAAACTGGAAGATCCTTTAAAAGACCGTAACCCCATTTTTCGCTTAAAGTTCTAAACCAATTCCAGTTCGTCCCCTTCAACAATCCAATTCCGAATTCTGCGTCATTTATCGCGTTTCGGAGAATGAAGATTTATATCATACATTTTCTGGTCAGAAAGATTATCATTGTTCATTGTCTAATGTGAGTTATTTTTGTTAAAATTGCATTGCATTATACATCCATTTAATTCCACGAAGCTTATTGTTGCAATAATGCTCTCTATAGCTGTCGCCAAATTAGAATCCTGCCAAAAACAGCATTCGTGCGATAAGCAGGCGAAAAGAGCGTGCAGAAAGTGAAGACGCAGAGCCAACGGCTATACAAGGTTTTTCTTTAAAATTACCATTTGGCTCAATTTGACGATACCATTACGAAAGGCTGTAAACGTGGTTTAAACATAATTTTGAAGCCTACTTCACTACCGCAATACATTGAAATTAGAATGAATCAAATTTACATGAAACAGTGAAGCAAAGGAAGAAAAGAACATAGAAGTAGCGGTCATAATTAAATCGACTTTCGGTTTTTTGTTTCTTATTATTTTAATAAAAAACAAAACAGTTTCCACTTCTCAACTTCAGAAATCTAGTAGAAATTTGTCTTTCGCGAAAATTTTTGTTTCTATAAATTTTGACTTGTTTGGTCAATTATAATTCCAATTCCAGTTCGTCCCCTTGCGAAATTAATTTTTTACATTTGTAAATATAAACATTGCGAAATTAATTTTTTTAACCAAGTTTTGTTTTTCAAAGTGTTCGGTGATTTTCGAAGTGTTCGAGTTCGCCAAAGTAACATATTTGTATTTTTTTTCTGTAAAAAAAACTAATTCCAGTAAAAAGAACTCGTTCAGTTCTATGAATGCTTAGCTGTTTTTTCAAAACTGCGGAAGTTGAGAATGGAATGTAAATTTTGCTTCGTTACTCGTTCAGTTAATTGTTATATAGATGTCGCCAAACGAGCTATCAAAAGCTGTGTTTTCTCTGCGTTTCTCGTACACTATTTCTGCCTCAGGCTGCTGCATTAAAGCCGTTTTTGGCAGGATGCTCGTTTATCGACAGCTATAGTCTTTGCCAATTTTACTTCTTGTTCGATTCGGAAATGTTCCCCTGACGCAGTATTGCGTACGTATCCCAAAACACAGGCTTTTCGTAAGCAAATTCGCGTCTGGTGTCATTTTCAGATTGAAATTGGGCGAAGTAGCATTGGCGACGACCATATTTTCAGGTGAAATACGAAATCTACACTTCCGACTGCTTCAACCCAGACTCAAACACAATGTGTTGTCGTGGAGACTACTGTAACTATATGGAAGGCCTCAATTGTTCTGACGTTTACGTTCCAAAAAGGGCCCCCGGGGATTGAGAAGTGTTTATAACTACAACAATCCGGACAAGATCATTATTGATGGAAGAATTCAGCTGGAAAGCTGTCCTGTCCCCTCAACATTCTGTTCTTGAATTTCATGAGAATAAGTATGTCCCTGTTCGCCATAACGATTATGGTTGCTCAAATGAGATGATTCACATAAATGAAACATACTGTGATGTAAGTTTAGTAGTTAGATTTAGTAAAGCAGTTTTTTAGAAACCGGGATGCTGGAAGACAAAAGATGCTAGGACTGGTGACGACATCTTTAGGTGCTGCAAACCTATCGATGAAGGAGAAGAACTTTCGATGAACTGGGGAGAGGAGATGGTGAAGAAAATGAAGGAAGAGGAAGAAAAGAAGCCAACTCTCTAGGGAGAGGAAGATGTCACGTCTTCTGATGCCAAAGAGCCTTCAACCGAGGAGTCTTCAAGCGACGAGCCTCTAATTAAGGAGCCTTCAACTGAGGAGCCCTCCATCGACGCAGATGACCTTCATCAGGTTTGTCAATAAGTCTCACCTCACCTCACCTCACCTCACATTTTTCTTCAGCTGAGGAACCTCTACCAGTTCAAGCACGTCAATTTCGCCTTCTTCCTCGTCCTTCTGATGATCTTCTGAATACAGTGAAATATGGAATAAATGGATTCAGGCCTTTGCCAGTAACAATTTGTAAAATAAAACACATTCATTGTCTTTACAAAAAAACTCGAACGATTCAGCATTGTAAAGAAGTTTTTTTAAATAAAAATTGAAACAAAACCAAAACACTGATATGTGTTTTCCTTTCTATATATCATTTGGTGCTACCCGCTCACCAATTATTATTAGATTAGCTACCTAACCTAACTAGGTTACCTTATAGCTGTCGCGAAAACATGCAAATCATGCTCTGTCGACGGCTGATTAGACTACGAATTTCAATATGAACAGAAAGTACGAAATTGGCATGATGCCCGTCTGGCGGCAGCTAGACCTTAGCTACCTAAGATGCTTATTTAAAAATTTTGTTGAAATTGTCGATTACTCTGATTGTGAGATACATTAGAATAGGAGCGTAAGGTAATCAGCAATAGGGGTACGTTAATGGTTTGTTTCCGAAAAACGGAACAAGATTTGGCCAATTCTTAAAGGACTGCGGGCATTGCATCCTACCACGAATCGTCTAATTTACTGCGCACTCCTCTTTTACTGTGCTCTTTCGCTTGTTTGCTTTATTTTCACTTCAATGTTACTTCAATGTTTCAAATCCTCAGTGGTTAAATAAGGGTGGAAATCAAGGTCGGTGGAAAGTCGGCGCCCTTTCATTGGAAATAGACTATATGCCAATGTCCCCCCCCCCCCAACTGCGATAGCACCTATGATTTAAGGGGTTTTTTGTAACTTAAAACAATCAAATGTTTTTTTTCATCCTAACGCAAACTTCTGATGTTGTAATTCAATAAAAATGTAATAAAGGAAAAAAGGCTCTTTTAAAACTTTTTGTCCTATTATTCACGGCGCGGGCGGGCAAAACTATACAATTGCTGCAATCCGATGTTTCAGTGCGCCGGTTTGTGAATCATGTATTGCGATTTTCGCTCCGCGATCGAAGACACCCTTCTTTTAATTTTACAATTTGCTTATAACTTCTGACTTTTCTTTTATTTCTTTCTTCCATACACTTATTGGTATATTTTTTTAGTCATATATACTCTTACACAAATAAATATTTGGGTTAATTTATGTCATACTTCCAACATTTATAAAAATGGTTAGTTCAAGTTTTTTCATTTCAAATTCATGTATATATCCATGCTTCACTTGTCCTTTAATAATTTTGCCATCCAGCAATTTTGGCTCACGAAAGGCGTAGGATCAAAATTTTATGTCTTTTTATATGTTTTTTTTTTTACAAACTTTATACAAAAGCAAAAATCAGCCGATAAAAATTACCATACAGATTTTAACTTTAACTTTTCCAGCTGGGAAAATTCGAAACTGTTCAAAATGTAAGAAAAAGTTAATGTTAGACCAGTCGACTCTTCGAAAATTTATTTTGTATTAAATCTATTTCACATCATAAAATTTCCAATGCCAAAGTACTGTAAATTTCGAATAAAAGTGCGAAAAGGCGTTTTTTCGCGAATTTTCAAGTTATTATGCCATTGTTAAGCTGTGAGCACCTGAAATTTCAACGCAGTGCAAAACGAAATCTATCCAAAGTCCCAGATTGCGTGAAGTTATAAGAAAAAGTGTCTTTTTCTTTTGAAAGGTAGAGCAAATAAAAAAATCTGTCGGAATACTCATATCGCGTTAAAATACGAGAAAAAAGTGTTTTTTTTCTATTTAACTTTAGAGGTTTTTCAGGTTATCACGCCCCAATAATATCGTCTATATCTAGGCAAAAAACACATTCTGGCAAAAAAGAATAGAATTCTTAGTTGTGTGTTTGCGGGAAAAACGTAAGTTCTCATTCAAAAACCTGTTTTAACTTTTTTACAGAACTGAACTTCTCAGGACCTGAATGCGCTAAAATTTGCTGGGAAAACAGGAAAATGCATCAAATACAAAGCGGAATGAACGATTCAGTAAGGGAGTACAACCAATCATCTCATGTTCGTTGTGTTCTTCAATTGGAATTAATTAGCAATTTAGATAATCTAAGTGAAGAAAGTAAAAACCAATGTTGGCTTGGATAAGTGCCAATTTGTAAGTTTTGTATTTGTTTGTTTATTTTAATTTAAATCCATTGTAGTACCCAAATTTGGCGAAGTGTGCGAAAAGGATGATACTCAGTTGTGAAATCATTTTCGCCCGTCCAAGCGAGATTTGATCATCAAGTAAACAATTCATGATAAAGGGTTTTTAAACGTGAAATAATTTCAGATGTTCCCATCAATAGTCGATCTGCTCCCAACATCTTTCATTTTTCCCATATGCGTCTTTTGTGGAATCACAAGAACGATCCACAGGCCATAGAAAAAATTAAGATTAAAATATTTTTTTGTTCACATTTTTTAATCCAATTTCTAATTTCAATACTCAACAAACAATTCAAAAAAATTTTCAATTCAGGTTCATAATTTTTCAAACGAGTGTTTCAAAATCTCGATGAATGATTTATTCATAGATACACAACAATGTAAGGAGCTTCCCTCGAAAACAAATCGGCGATTTTTAAATTTAAAAACGTTTATCTTAAAAATATGTTTTCATGGGCAAGGATTTTCACAATTTTTAAAGGATTAGGTACCTTTGGTCCTGCAACGATCTTTGTTAATTGTCTGCGCACTCTTCTTTTACAATGCTCTTTCGCTTTTTATATCTCTGTTCACTTCAATGTTTCAAATCCTTCTTGGTTAAATACGCGTTTTTTTTTTCACAGTTGCCCGAAAGTTGAGCACCGTCCTTTGGAAACAGACTATATGTCTCTAAAGTCGCTCAACGCTACTCGGATAAACTGAATTTTCACGCCGTATTACTTGACTTTACTCAAAAAAGTTGACATTAGCAGAAAAACAGAATGATAACTCTAGAGTTGTTGGGTTTATTTTAACATAAAATAATCCTTTTTAACCTAAAGAGAAAATCACACTTGTGGATTTAAACGAAGTCGTCTAAGGAGTTGAAAATGAAAAGTAGATAAATGACAAGTATTTGTTTTTTAAATTGTTTTCTAATGAAAATAAACTTTAAAAAGGACCCTGGTAGTCCCTTTAAGGACAAATTTGAATTTTAACATCAGAGTATTAAACCACATTTACAAAAAAACGTCGCACTATAACTAGGGAATAGGGGAAACATTTGACAAGTATTTGTTTTTTAAATTGTTTTCTACGGAAAAGGCTATTCAAAATTCAACTAAAACAAAAAAACGTCATTTTTTAAATGAAAAACACGTTTCCACAAAAAGCACCACAAAAAGTTATTTGAAATTAATCATCACAAAAAAACAATATTTTCCGTCGAACAAATGTTGTACAATTTGGCTGTGGCCTACGAAATACGGTAAAAGACAAAAAAAACTAGAAGAGCTTTTTTTGTCCAACGCCGTTTTGCGTATTAGAACAGAATAAAAAGTTCTCCAATCGGAAACGGGTATACAAAATTAAAACTTTGTTAGATTTCATTACTATTTTTTGTGTTAATATAATAATTTTACAATTACTTGTATTATTTGTTTTTAACCCGTTGCTTGTTTTAAAAGCGATCTTCTAACTTGTGTTTTGTGATTTGATGAACGCGAAAAATTCATTTATATGTAAAAGCGAAACATCCCCACATTTCAAAATAGCTTTTTTATTCAGTGTTATTTTTACGGCTTTGTGAAATCTGTCATTCTGTTGTAATTGTTTGATTTGACCGTCAAATTACTATATTTTTTCTGTTTTTTTTTTAATTTACTAAAAAAAAATTGTTAATAAAAATTTAGATGTTGTCCAACATTTCTATGACCAGCACTTCGACGAAAAGGTATTTCATTTTTAATTATTTTTTATTGATTATTCAATTTAGAGAGGACGATGAAACTTTAGAACAACGAATTTTGAGAATTGAAGAAGAGAATTTGAGCCTGAGATCAAAATTGACGGAGGAGAAAATTCGAAGCGAGGAATTGGAAATTAATCTGATGAAGGAACAGAGAGAAGTGGCGAAGTTAAGGAAAGAACGCGAGAGAGGAGAGAGGGAAAACAGGTAGAAAAGAAAGAGAGAGAGAGAGAGAGAGAGAGGGAGAGAGAGTCAGAGTTTTTTTAATGTACGCAAAACAGCGTTAGACGAAAAATATTGTTTATTCATTCCAATTCTCAATATTCGTATTTTTTGAAGCATTCATGTGAATAAAGAATAAAACCAATTTTACCCAACATCGTGCGCTTTTTTCAATTTCTAAAATATTTTGATTACATAAAGGAAAAAATTCGTTTGGCATTAGGAATTTTTCTGTAGTTGTATTCATGGCACCACTGAAATTTGTTAACTTTAAACATTGAAAATTTTTAATGAATATTTGTGAATTATATAAATATTTAATAAAAAAATTTTTAATGATATTTTTAAACAAATAATGAATATAATAAAGTAATGTTTTTCATTTTGAAAATTCACTATTTGTTGTTTCATGTAAAATTAATGAAATTTGAAACACTTTTATTAAAAAAAACTTGTATGAAAAATCCAAAAAAAAACATTTTAAAAAACACATTCAGCGAATTGCAATTCCCCATCAGCATTTGATTAACTCACTTTTTGAAACTTTTGTATGACTTTTGACAAAAATGTTTTTTTTTAATCGGGATCTTTTTTAAAGTGGGCTATAAAAGTTCAACTACAAGAAAATCAATACAAATCATAATATAGAAAAAAAATTGGTATTTAAAAGTGCACATCTAATTTTACAAAAATTTTAACAAAAGTAAAAAAAGGTTTTTTCTTGTTTTCTTGTTGTTTTTTTTTGTTTTTTCCAATGTTTCCGAAATTTACTTTTTAGTCGTTTCTGATAATTCTTTGTTTGAATTTCCAGACTTTGTTTCTTTTAATTGTAAAGGACACGGCTCAATAAGTGCAGTTTCTAAAATAAAATTGAACTTTTCAAATTTCTGTGAAATTGAACTTTTCAAATTTCTGTGAAATTGAACTTTTCAAATTTCTGTGAAAACGGATTGCTTAAGTCTAAAATAAAAGTTTTCTAAAGAACTGAATTACGTTCAGGAAGCTTTGTAGTGTTTACATCATTAAAACAAAAAAGGTCCTTGTAAAATTAACATTTTTCAGCATCTCTGAAAGGAACTTCCGAAAAACGATCTGCAATCTACAAAGGCAGTTGAAGAGCCTCCAAGAAATCGCCGACGCAGGAGGTAAAAAACATTGATTTAAACAAAAAGATTAATTTTATTTTTCAGAAACATCAATTTTGAACCTTGAAAGAGAACTGAAGGAGGTTAAGATGGAGTTGGCAAAGGCTTGCTCTTTCGGTTGGTTATCGGTTATTTTTCTGAAAAAGAGATAGCCACCTCATTGGTGTTTTGTATAGCCATAAAATTAAATTAACTATCGAAACACTCAATCAACACAATTTTTGGAAAAATACGCAGTCAGATGAATAAAACACAGTAAATGAAATACTTCGCAGCCAATTTTAAAAAAAGCAGCTACTTGAACGATATAGCCATTATATGATTCATAGATCATTTGAATGCGAAAATTAGATACGCAGCCAACCAAAAGTTACTCAGTTATAGTTTGTTTCCAAAAAACGGAACATGATTTGGCCAATTCTTAAAGGGCGAACCAGCGCACTCTTCTTTTACAGTGCTAGTTTACTTATTTAACTTATATTCACTTCAATGTTTCAAATTGTTTTTGGTTAAATACGAGTGGAAATCAAAGTATGTGGAACATCGGCGTCCTTTCATTGGAAACAGACTATAATCAAAGTTACGCAGCAAATTTTATAAAAATTCAAAAAAGAAGAAGTAGAAAAAAACACAGGTAACTTTGGATACGCAGCCAATCGAATGCTACGTTCAAGTAAATTTAAACAAGAAAAAAAGGCAAGTATCGACTGGTGTAATTTTGACTTGGTGATTTTAAAAAGGTGTGTTGAGATCTACCATATCGTCTTTTTTTCAACAATAGCAAAAACCTTTTACCTGTTATGCAAGAAATTCAACCCATGTGATACTAAAAACAGCTAAACATCTTAGCAAGCCCTTGAAAAACTTTATTTGAAAAACGTAGAATATTTTCTTTACAAAAATAGTTTTCAATGTAACCTGCACTCAATGTTTCACTGCTATCATTCATAAAGTATACAAGGCGTTCAGCAATCACCGGAAAACTAGCTAAAAAAAAGTCAAGGCAAAAAACCTAAGCAAAGTTAGAATTCCATGCGTTATTGAGAATTTTTCCAATGTTTCAACCCCCCAATTTTTCCAATATTTCAATCAAACCCACTACTGCTGATTTTTTTTTTCATTGAAAATGTCTTTCGCCGATAAAAAAAAAACAGAAATTAAGCAAGCATTTTTCGGAATTTCAAGCATTTTCTGCCGTTGTCAATGTTTCACCTTGAAAACAAATTAGTTCCCCCAGTGAGAACTTCGATAAGTCGATCTGATAAGTCGTGTATTCTGTAAGCACACAATTAAGACGTCGTCTCTGTTATAGGGCATTTGTATTCGATATTTACAATTTTTAAGAGTGATTTTCGAAATCAGTGCAAAAAATTGACCTAGAAATTTTTTTACAGAAATCATTTACAGAAATCATGCACCAAACTCATAAATTTCCATCGAAACATTGAAATGCAAAGACCGAAAAAATCCGGATTTTGCCCATTTTTGGGCTATTTTTGGCCATTTTTTCACTTTTAAGTGGATTTTTAACAAAAATAGTCATCTCCGATTGTTGATTTCAAAATCTTATTCGATGCCAAATTTTACGTAAATTTTGAATCTGCAGCGTATTTTTTCTTGGCTTTTATACTGAAAGGTCGAAAACTCCAAAAAACCTCTTTTTAAAACGGTTTTTGAGGTTAATTTTTTCTGGAATAAAAAATCGCTTTAGGTCCAAAAGTTAATGTTTTTGGAAATTGAATTTGCTACATTTTGGTATTTTAAATCAAAATTTGGACTACGTTGAAATTTATAAAGTACCATTTGGGCACCTACCGTAACCCGGGTCAAAAGTTTTTCTCGGCCCAAGCCCTTCAGCATAAGGTTTTTTGGCTATAGAAAGGTTGTACACAAATTTTCAGCCCGATCAAAGCACTTTGAATTTCTAATACAGTGTATATAGAGCCTCTGCTCGAATATTAAAGAGACGACGTCAGCATTTGGAAGAAAAATTCAAAAAACACAAAAAAGAAATATCAGAAACTGGACCAATAACAGACTTTTTTCATAATTTATATTTATACAGCCCTAGTTCAGCGTTCCTTCTTTGCGTTTTTTGGGTACCTTTGGGGCCTGCAAAAAATCTGGAAAAAACATATTTTGTACTAAACAAAGAGCCTAACAACATATCAAAAAATTGCAATACCCTTTTTTGATTCAAGGAAAATAATTTCATTTTTGTGACAGTTCAAACACCTTTTGGCTTCAAACTTTTTTCAACGTAGGAAATCGAGTTTGAGGACAATTTCAATCTTTGTCAGCATGCAATGTTCAATCGTTTACATACCTCACATGTTAAGTTTTCTCAAGTTTGAGGGTTGTTACAGTACCCCGGGGGTCGATTATCGTAATCCGACCCAAAAATCGATAATTGGTTTTCCGTATCATTTTTCATGTTTGAGTGTCCTAGATAGTTTCTACACAAAATTTGAGCCCGAATGGACCATTTTGAAATTCTATGACCACAGGGTTTCTGAGTCTCTCAGACATCGCGTCTTAATCGCTTTGCCAACGAAAAAAAAAATTTGGTACAGTTTCGCGAATAAGTGAAAAACAAATCCAAAGTTTTAACTTTAAAATGTTTTTTTTTCAGCTGACTCCACCTTCGAAGAGGAGCTGAGCCGTAGCTTTGAAGATTCCTTCTACTTGGCTGACAGCACTTCTACGGTAGTTGAAAACATAGCTGAAACCAAGTGGTACAGTACCAGAAATATCAGAAACAGGAAGATCAGTTACTCTCATAATATTTCTGATAACAGCACGGATACCAGTGTTGACGGATAATTGGAAAATCATTTATGTGTTGAAGGCAGTTTGGGAATTTTGCCACAGTTCTCTGTTATCATGAATGAAAGTTATGTGAAATAAATGTAAAAATAATAATATATTTTCGGATTTTCGATTTATGCTTTTCAGTAAAATATACCATCTGCCGTACAGATCCCAGCTTTTAAAGACAATTTTGAAATTTCTATTACATATAATTTTTGTTTTCTTTGTGCTAACATTTTTTTCGCAAATTTGAAAACACAAAACTTAAAATAACGTCTTTTATATTTTTGTTTGTTTTTTCTGCCTGGGTAAAACGTGGTTTAAACTTTAAATTCATTCTTTGATTTGTTTATGGGGAAAATTGGGGAATTATTTATTATTCTTATGATATTTCCGAACTAAAATTAATCTTGGGATTTATTATTAAAATTTTTAAAAAAAACTTTTGGTTTGTTTTTTTAAAATTTTTCCGCTGCTAAAATTGCCAAATACCTCAAAGTAGCAAATGATACTTTTTAAATTTGTTTAAAAAAATATATTAATTTTCGGTAATAAGATAATTATTATTAATTTGTTTACTGCACATACCCATAAACGCCCTTCCAAAGCAGATGGTTTTCTCTTTTAAGACCGGTATGTACTGTTTTTAGATAGGCTTTACATAACAAATTTTTTAATTTTGGTTTTTTTTACAACTTTGTTTTATTGTTCCATGAATAATTTCAATTTCTAGAAAAAAAAACTACTGAATGTTACTATTCCAATTGCCTTGTAAGTCAATTTTTTGTTGTTATCAAAGTTTGGAGAATGTTTCAAAATCTCGATGAATGATGACTCGAAGATGCCCAGTAAAGTGAACAGTTTGCCTCGAAAACAGACAAGCAAGTATTTAATTTGAAAAAGTATTTATCATAAATTTATACACTTCTTCAGAAATTGTTAAACCCAATATTCTTTTAAACGTTTAATTTTAGACTGGTTATTGCTTAGCTACCACAATTTTGATGCGCCGGGGTCTGATGATTCTTGGAAGCCGTTCGATTTTCCTTTTCGACACTACACTTTCGAAGAGGATTGGACAAACAAAATTTAAAAATTGAAATTTGAAAATGCTTTTTGTGCAAGAAACTAACAATTGATTACTGTTTCATACCAGAAGTCAAAGCCCCGCTACGCGGGTCTTAGACTTCTGGGTTCGGCGGCCTTCGGCCGTTCAATTTCGGGGCCTGCGGCAGCATTGGGCCGCTTTGCGGCCTAACGTTGCAAGAGCACACGTGTACGCTCGGGTCGGATATCAAGGGCGGCCGGCCACTGTGGCGCTTTGCGCAAGAGCGGAAAAACAACAGTTGTGAAAATGTGCAGCCTAGAACAATGAAATCATGAAGATGCGACTTGGTAAATAAAAAATATTCTGTTTCGTTATACGATTACTGCCTTACTTTGACAAAAAGATTCACCACTTTTATAAAACACTCAAACCAATTAACCAGAAAAAGGTAAATGTTTCATTGACAGAAGTGGGCATCCGGTTACAAATTGTCTCGTTACAGATAGAACAAAACTGAAATTTAGAACAAAAAATTTATGAATGTTGATAATTTTTAATTTGTTACTGATAAGAAGTCTAAAAATTGATTTTCAAAAGGCAAAAGACTAAATTTTTCGTTCTTTCGAAGTTTTCAACAACAAAAGATACAACTAAATCAATTTTAAAAAATCTCTGCGTTTTTTTTTCCAATGTTTCACCTTTGCCAAAAATCGGTTCTTCAACTGAGAACGATTGGTATGAGGAACCTGAAAAAAAATTTTTTTAAACGAAATAATGTTTTCCATATTTTGCAGCTAAGTTCACATTTAAATATAATCTGAGTCGTAGTTTTGACAATTTTTCAGCTGATATCACGAGTCTACGGATAATTATTCATATTCGCTGTTTACGTCAATTGTTGTAAAAGGCTTTTTTAATTATTTAATTAGCTAATTTTTATCCGCCGGAAGGGAAAAATCGAGTGAACTGACGAGCACGCGTTTAGCAAATGAGATGAAACATTCAAAGCATTCACTAAAACCCACTTGAGTCATTAAAAATGAAGTTCATTTGTTTTTGAAATTGAATGCATGCTTGAACTTTTTTCCTGACTTTTTCAAAAGTGACGCAAGAGTCAAAAGATGTGTACCGAAAAATCCATTTCAAAAATGAAAATGTAAAAACACAATTTTCCAAAGTGAAGACGTTTGTATTGTTCTGAAAATATTTTATACGTAATTTACGCCATATGACGTTTCTAGCACTGTCCACTGCAGTAAGAAAATTTAACTTCCTCAGTAGAACATTAAAACTATGTAGAAGAAATTAAAGTTTTAAGGAAAAAAGTTTTAAAGGAAAAAAGTTTTTAAATGGCTAAATAATTATCCACTTCCATTTGGTTTCCATGTGTTTCCATTTGGGGGTTGGTGGTCTAGCGGTCTAAGGCGCAGCAACCACTGGTAAAACATTAGTTTTACTACAGCACAAATCAATTGTTAATCTCACACCTTTTTGTACGCAAAAAAACCAAATATGAAGATAAATATGATTCGCTAATAACACCTTTGTTACAAATAATTAGAACTATATAGGGCATTTCCAAAACTGAGACAAGGAAAAGGGGATTTTCCTAAAGGACTAGGTACAATGGGTCCCGCCGCGATCGTCTAATTGTCTGCGCACTCCTCTGTTACAGTGCTATATTTTATTGATATTTACTTCGATGTTTCAAATTGTCAATGGTTAAATACCAAGGAAATTCACGGTCATTCAAAAGTCGTCGTCTCAAGATTGGAAATAGACTAAAGTCTGTTTCCAAGGGACGGTGATTGACTTTCGGGCAATCTTGAAAAATGGCCCGTATTTAACAAGAAAGGGTTTGAAACATTTAAGTGAACAGAAAAAGAAAAAGCGAAAAAGCACTGTAAAAGCGGAGTGCGCAGACAATTAGCAAATATCCTTGCAGGACCAAAGGTCCTTTAAATCCTTTAAATTTTGTGAAAATCCTTGCCCATTCGTTGGAAATGGAGTATACTCCAATTCATTAAATCTTGCAAATACACAATTTTTGTAAAAACAGATACTTTACATTCTTCAAAAATTGATAAAATGACTTCGGGTTGCATGTAAATTAAAAAGAAAGCCCAGTATTAAATTCTAGGCTACTACATGTTAGCAATTAGAAGAAGGAAAATAATAATATTAACCTTCCGAAGCAAAAAAGTGAGTGTTCATATTGACTCACTTTGTGTCGAAATGTCTCGAGATAAGAGACATATCTAGCTTCTCCCGCCTCTCGCCTTGTTCAACTATCGATCCCTAGCAATTAGAAACCGGTTTTTTTTTGTTTTATTTACTTTAAATGACGTTAACGCGGACCTTTTGGAACAGTGCTAAAATTGTTTATGAATGATTTAAAGGCTTGTTCCAATTAAAGTTCGTTTCAGTTTTTTGCCGAATTCTTAAACTCCCGTCCTCTACATCTGGAAATGGTGTTGGAATGTTCCATTTGCACCAATTTTCTTGGTAAATTTTCTGAAACAACCTTAAAATTTGGATTTTCAGATGACGGCGAATTTAAACCTGTGACTGGTACCTGTGGGCACACCCTTTGCATCAACTGCTGTCGCTCTATTCAAAACAGGAAATGCCCCACGTGTCAAAAGCAAAACGCTTTCCGGGATGAAATCGTAAATTTTCAACTAATTGGTGAGTTATAGTCGTCGCCTATGCTACTTCGCCCACTTTCGCTCTTAGCTCTGTGCAAATGACACCAAACGCAATTTGTACAAAAACCCGTGTTTTAAGATATGTACGCAATACTGCGTGAAGGTTACATTTGCGATTCGGTCAAGAAGTAAAATTGGCGTAGACTATATACGGTTTTCCTTCCCTTTAAGACTGAAAGTCTGTAAAGATCAAGCGAGTAAAGATCGAGTAAAGATCATACCGAAGACATAGAGAAAAAGTGGGAAAATTCCAAAATTGGGTCAAATACATTATGCCTGAAAAACATTATTCAGAGACGTTTGGCGAATTATCGAATATTTACTGGATTACAGTAGGTCGTCACGTGGATACTGTTGTTTCGCTCAAAATGGTTTACAATTCAAAGTTGTACCCTTTCTTACCGAGTTTTTTTTTACTTTTGGGCTTGCCAAAATTGGGTCAAATACAAATAAATCAAAAAAAATCAAAAAATACTTTTCTTATGTGGTTTTTCGCGTTTATATTGTTTTTAGCGCCTTTTAAAATGAGCGACGTAGACCACACGATTCAGCACATTTTTACTATACTTTTACGAATGTTTGAAATGTTTAATTCATTTCCTAAACGTTTTCAAAAAAAATATAATGAAAATGTTCCCATTAAAATCAACAATGTGAATGTAGAAAAAAATCAATAGCTTCAAACCAAATGCGAAACGTTCCATACTATCATTTTCCTTCGAGCTGAACAGAAATTTTCCATGAAAAATTTCAGTTCAAAGTCGATTTCCGTCATGATGGTCACCGATTTTTTTCAAACTTCGACATTGCAAAAAATGCGCAAAAATGCGCATCTTTCTGGTATAGTGGATTTTTGCAGCCCTTATATGACTGAGGTCAAAACACTCGAAAAATTGCAATTTCAACAGCATTTTCCACTTTTTTGAAGTTTTCTAGGTCCATTGCAAAAGCCCACAAACATTTCTCTAATTGTGGGTAAGATTCGGTGTACCCACGACTTAAGCTATTGAAAAAACACCACTTCGAAAAACTACAAAAATTACAGTACCCAGGTAAAAAATCGATATTCACCTAAAAGTTTCAAAGTGATGTATACGGCCAAGGAAGGTAAAACACCGATTTTGGGCCAATTTTAGTCTTATCAAATTTTTCCTAAGACGACCTGCTCGAGTTTACCGGAGACGATGTATTAACTTAAAGTTATACTACACAAAGAAGTTTCATTACACCTATTTCTCTCGATCCTAGTATGATCGGGCCGGGCTGTTCCGGACCTGGCCCGCCCTAAATTTTTTCTTTTCGACTCGGCCTGGCTGGGCGCGCCGTGCTGAACACGATGTTTGGCCAACCTTGCTATTCTAGAAATGATCAATGCTGTCAAAGAAAAGGAAGCTAAACAGGTTCAAAAAGAAAAGGCCGAGGAAGAAGTGAGTTATAACATTAGTTTTTTATGTGTGGCAAACATAAGTTGCCTTTGTGCTTTGCGCCTTTAGTGACTCATATTCAGAATTTGAACCGTAATTTCTGCAAGTGCTCCGAGTGTAATTCCCTGATAAGGAAGGATCAGAGTAGATTGTGCCTGCCGTGTTGTGAAACTTTGGATTTTTGCGAAAATGCGCTCAACGAAGAACTGGTAACACTTTTTTTGGCCATATATGCTTTAATCCAGGCCAAAGTTCTTGTCTTCTGTGGAAGTTGTGCTTTGGAAGGAGTTCACAAGAACCACAAAACAGTTCTCTACAATAACTTCAAGGTGAGGGTGGACATGTAAATTTTTCATTGGTTTTCAGTTGCAACAACAAGCTGTAATCGCTTTGGGAAAATTCGTAAGAGAATGCGAATCAGTGACAACGACTGGATGTAGCGAAGAGTTTGAAAAACTGAAATCCGTAAAAACCCGTTTAATGAAGGTACTATTAAAACATTTTTAGTTATATACGCTTTTCAGGTTTTGACAAACATCACTTCGAATGTTCAAAACATAGAGGTGGCCAAATACAATGAGTTGTTGAAAGTCTGTGAAAACGTCAAAAATGGGCACCAAGACGCAATTTACTATCTGAAACAACAGATGATAGAATCTACAAAAACCCTAGAGGTAATGGGCTTTTAAGTTCTTTTTTTGAACTACTAAAGAAAATTGGTCCTAACACTCATTACTAAATTGAGAAACTTTCAAGCTATCTTCGGATTGCCAGTCTGATCTTTTATAGTGCGTTTCCTAAAAAGAGACAAGGAAAATTGGATTTTCCTAAAGGACGCTTGCCAAGTCTTCATTAGCATGTGATTTGGAAAAGGTCCCTGCTGAGCCCCATAGTTCTCAAATGACGGACCGGCCCGCGGGCCGAAGCGGGCCGGGCTGGGCCGAAAAAAGTGTCGGCCCGGCCCGGCCCGGCCCGTTTCGGCCCGGTTTGTAAACATGTCAAATGAAAAATTCTTTAAATCGTTATTTCAGCTTACGTCATTTTTTTAAACCCCGAAAACACTTTCATTATACTTCTATTAGACATTTAAACTAATTTTAAGTTAGCAAAAATAAAGTGTCCCGACCGGGATCGAACCTTGATCGTGTGAATGACAGTTTGACTGGGTGGTCCGAGTGGACGGGGCGAAGCGGGCCGGGCCGGGCCAAGACGGGCTGGGCCGAGCTGAAAAATTTTTTCAGGTCGGCCCGGCCGGCCCGGCCCGTGAGAAGTATGCTAAGCCCTTTAAGTTCATTTTTTGAACTACTAAAGAAAACTGGTTTCTTAACTGTAACTTTAAAAAACTTTAACTTTAAACTTTTTTATACATTGTCTGATTTAAAGTTAGCCAATAAAAAAATGTAGTCCAAAAAATACATTATTCCAAAATTCAAAGCAATATGGATTAACTTGTTTGATTGCACAAAGTCTCACCGCGATTGTTTTAATGTCTGCGCACCCTCTTTTACAGTGCTCTTTCGCTTGTTAAAATTCTTTTCACTTCAATTTTTCAAATTTACCGTGGTTTAAAAAGAGTAGGCATCAAGGTCTTTTAAAAGTTGTCGATTCTTTGTTGGAAATGGACTATAAAGTGTTGCAAACAAATATTCATTAGCAGACGACACTGGCAGGCGCCGTTGGCCCAAAAAAAACATCAAAACGGCATACGGTTAGAAATTTCTTGGGACATCGAGGCAGTTTGTAAAGCCCTTGAAAAGTCTTGGAAAATGTTTTCCTTGCATTTCAGAAAATATTCCTCTTCGAACACAAGCTTTGAAGCGGGAAAACTTGCTGGTTTTCTGCAATCAAATAGACAATTTTCTGATTTTTTTGGAATACAGATGGTGAACTTGTGTTTTTTTTTGGTTTAGAACCCTAATTTGTTCCAGAGAAAATTTTTCTGAACTGCAACAAAAACATTTTCTAAGAAAACTTTTCAAGGGCTTTCCAAATGCCTTGCTGTCGCAAAAAAAATTTAATTTTTGCCAAAAACGCCAAAAGGCTAATGATTTTTTTGTTTGTAACACTTTAAATTGTTCTTTAGACTTTGCACAATCAAACGAGTTAATCTATATCGGTTTTGAAACCTTCAAATAGCTTTTAAAATAGCAAACAAAGGGGACCCATACTTATTTCAAGCAGTGTGTGGTCTATTTCCAACGAAAGGTTGGCGAGTTTCAGCAAATTTGAACTCCTAATGTTTATCCAGTGACAATTTGAAACATTAAAGTGATTAGCAATCAAATTATGGCAAAAGCGCTGTGAAAGAGGAGTGCGCAGACATTTAAACGATCGCGGCTGGACCTAATGTGCTGTCGTTTAAGGTTTCGGGCGAAAACGGGTTTCGTTCTTCGAAAAGAAATGAAAAGAAAATAGCTGGGGTGGATTAAAACCTATGCACTAGTAAAACGTCAACAGATGTAACTAATTTTGCTTTTCTAGGATCTTGAAGCAAGACTGTTGGCAACGTTACCTGATCAAACTACAAATGTTCAACTGACAGAGAGGAACAAAAAACCTACGGTATTTTGTTTGGTTACAGAACGCTAGCTTCTTTATTTCTAGATTCCTGTTAGCAAACGTTTTTTAACTTTGTTGCCTAATGAACAAATGGCTATTGGTACACCGGCGGAACGCCTGATCTTACCACTGTGGTTTGTATTCGTTAGCAGATCGTATGTATCAAACAATCTGGGTTTGCTAATAAAGTTGGCTGAACCAATTACTCATATTGTCATGTTACTTATACACAACCTAAGCTACGATGTTGATGTATGTCGAAAGCGTTTTACCTTTTGTATAAAAGAATTTAGGTTGAATTAAACGTTGGACAATTTCTTTCACCTGGAATATATTGTCACAGTGCCAACTGCAGAACATGTTACCGTGCGACAGTAAAAGGATGTCAAGGAAAATTGTGTCAGCCCATACAACATGAAGGACTAGAGGTTCAGTTTAATAACTGTGAATTTGATAGCGAAATTTTGTAGGGTCTGTATCCGTTTAGCAAAACATTGAAAAATTTGCCTATGTTTCAATTTAATGGAACGTGTCAGCTGTGTGAATGCCCATGGGAATATCATGCATATGAAAAATACTACTTTAAAAAAGATGCTGTTTCGACAGATTTAACGAATTCAAAGGTAAAACCACTTTTTAAAAAAAAGTTTATATAGCTTTAGAAGGAACAATTTAACAAAGAGAAGGAATTTCTTGAGAACTTTATTGTAGAGGCAAATTTGTTTGGTTCTGTGTTTGATTCACCTTGGAAGACACAAGGTCCTTTCAATGCTTTTCTAGACTTCTTTAAAACATCGGTTTGTTTTTTAAACTAATTACATGAATATTTATTTTTATACAGTTCTTTCTCTCAAATAATGAAATTACGCTCCTATTCTTGCATATGGCGCACGACCGAATTAAGAAAACAGTAAGAAATACCCTGGTTGAACTTTTGAATATTCTCTTTAGGTTGAAAAACGTCTAATGGATCAAGATCAGCAAGGCCGTTGTAGTGCAAAAACTCCGCTTGGAGTTGGTTATATTTATTTAAGACAGCGTCTCTATAGCTGTCGCCAAACGAGCATCGGTTATTTAAAGACGCTTTTTCTCTGCGTCTGCGCTCCTCCCACACTATTTTCGCCTGAGTATCGCACGACTGCTGCATTAAGGCCGTTTTTTTGCAGAATGCACTGTTATATAAGATTCGAGCCTTAAGACCACTGTCATAGGAAAAAGTTGACAGTCTTAGAGTTGGTCCAAAATTGGTCTGTAACCTTGCTAGGGCCCATGTAGAAAATTTTAAAGCTTTCAGGTCAATATCGAATTTTCGACTCGGGTTACGGTAGGGTACTGCAATTTTGCAAAATTGGTCTGAAACTAATGTTTATTTGATGGCTTCTGCCGTAAATAGATCACATCTATCACTCAAATAGTGAAAGTCGTGTACATTCGAGTCGTAAAGCGTCGAAAAACATTTAATTTTGCGTTTAAAATTGCTATTTTCATCCATTTTATGACCTATTACATAGTTGCGCAAAATGTCAGCATTATGACTCGATTATCCGTGTTTTTGCGCACTGTTTGAAAATTTAATATCCGAAAAACTCCGGAACCTTCCTAACGAAAATCGACTTTGAAGATGAATTTTTCCATCGATTTGATCAGGAAAAAATCAAATTTGGTACGTCAAAAATATTTTTTGGTCGAAAATTCAACCAAACTTTACAAAACACTGTTTTTGTGATACATGACCAACATGTTTCCTGCCGTCTCAGTGCAAAAAATAGTTTCACCTACCAATTTGAATTTTTCCTGTTCAGCTCGATGATAAAATTCATCTTCAAAATCGATTTTCGTTAGGAAGGTCCAGGAGTTTTTGGACTTTAATTTTTAAAAATGTGCGCAAAAACACGAAAAAATCAGTCATCCTCTTATATAATAAAACGCTATGGTGTGTCTATCAGCGGAACCCTACGTACCCTTACGTGACAAGCTAAGTACGAGTTAGATTATAATAAGCTAATTTTCGCCCATTCTTTCCTTTTTCCTTCTTCCAACCGGTCAGGTCTTCTCAATCTACCAGGAGCGTAAGCGCGGCCAAGGCCGCGCTAACGCTCCTGGTTGCGTGGGGGTTCGTCCATATTTTTTAACTTCAACCAATTATAAATTCAACAAATTTTATTTGCGGCAGAAGGCCGTGTACGCATACGGTAAGCATACGGCTGCAGACCGCAAAATTGTTCGGCAGGAGGCGAACAGCTGAACCAAACGCCGTCTAACGGAGCGACCAAAGGTCGTTTAACTGAGCGGCCGAAGGCCTTAAAAATGTTCGACCGCAGGCCATCTAACTAAGCGGCCGAAGGCGGCGAACTTTTTAACCGAGCGGCCGAAGGGCCCAAAAATATCCGGCCGCAGGCCGGCTTACTGACAGGCCGAAGGCCAATTAAGAGTCCGGCCGTAGGCCGGCTTACTGAGAGGCCGGAGACCACATAAGAGTCCGGCCGCCGGCCATCTAAGCGGCCGAAGGCCGTAAAAATGTTCGACCGCAGGCCATTTAATTGAGCGGTCGAAGGCCCCAACAGTAGTCGACCGCAGGCCGTATAACTGAGTGAGCAGAGATAGACAGAGAGACAGAGAGACAGAGAGAAAGACAGACGGAGAGAGACATAGAGGCAAACCGGTCAGGTCTTCTCAATCTATTTCCCATTCTTCTATCTCTATCTTTCTCTCTCTCTCTCTATCTCTCTATCTCTCTATCTCTCTATCTCTATCTCTCTATCTCTCTCTCTTTCTTCCCTCGCTTCTTCTCTGTTCCTATATCTGTGTCTGCCCCTATCTCTCTCACAGTCTCTTCCTCTGCCCCCTTCTTGATTCGTCTCTGTCTCTCTCTCTTTCTTTCTCTCTCTGTCTCTGACTCTCTGTCTCTTTCTGTCTCTGACCCTATCTCTATCTCTGCCTCTGACTCTCTTTATGTCTCTGTCTCTGTTTCTGATCCTCTCTCTCTCAGTCTCTGTCTCTGACCCTCTCTTTCAGCCTCTGTCTCTCTCTGTCTCTGACCTTATCTTTCTCTCTCTTTCTCTGCCACTTAATCTCATTCTGTTTCTGTCTCTGACCCTATCTCTCTCTGTCTCTGACTCTCCGTCTCTCTCTGTCTCTGACCCTATCTCTATCTCTGCCTCTGACTCTCTTTCTGTCTCGGTCTCTGTCTCTGATTCTCTCTCTCTCTATCTCTCAGTCTCTGTCTCTGACCCTCTCTCTCTGCCTCTGTCTCTCTCTGTCTTTGACCCTATTTTTTTCTTTCCGTCTCTGTCTCTGTCTTTCTCTCTCTTTCTCTCTCTCTGTCTTTGCCTCGGAGTCTCTTTCTTTTTCTGTCTCTGACCCTATTTATATCTCTGCCTCTAACTCTGTCTCTGTCTCTGATCCTCTCTTTCTGTTTCTGTCACTGTTTATCTCGCTATCCCTCTTTCTGTTCCTCTCTCTACCATTTTTTTGTTGGCAAAGGTTGGGCCCAAACTTCAGGCATTGCATGAACATAGTCACAGAAATAACTAGCACCAGAGTTACCAAACGTATTTATCCACGTCTCCTGACGTTGTTGATCGTAGATTGTCGATTTTTCTGATTGTGGCATACATTAGAATAAGAGAGTTAGATATGAGTACGCATATTCAAATGTGGATGCCCCCCAACTGCGACAGCGCCGATTTTTCACACTACGTCTTTCACATAAAAGAAGTTTTAACAAACTCTCATTTTTTTTCTCTCTACCTCTCTGTTCCTATATCTGTGTCTGGCCCTCTCTCTCTCTCTGTGTCTGTCTCTCTCTCTCTCTCTCTCTCTCTCTGTCTCTGCATATGACCCGCTTTCTATGTCTCTGTCTCTGTCTCTCATTCGGTTTCAGTCTCTGACCGTATCTCGCTTTCTGTCTCTAAAAACCTCACAAATTTCCCGGCTAAAACAATCGTTCCTAAACACACATGCCAGGAGGTAACGCGCCGATAGGCGCGTTTACCGACTGGTAATGCTTACATTTTCGCAACTTTCATGTCAAAGGTAAAAAAAAAAGGAAAACTGCAATTTTTAACGCAAAATTTCACTTTTTCGAGGTTTTATGACTCCTGTGTTTTATGACTGAATTGAGTGATAGACTTGAGCTAATGCGTGCTATTAAAAAACATTAGTTTCAGTCATTTTGACCAATTTTGCAAAATTACAGTACCTTACCGTGACCCGAGTCGAAAAATCGATATTGACCTAAAACTTTGGCCTACATGGGCCCTAGGATGTTTATACACCAATTTTGGACCAATTCTAAGACTGTCAACTTTTTCATAAGAGGTTAAGTGTCCAGAAAAGATATTTTGAATAATTACGGTTATTGACTTGATATTACACCACATTCAGATACCTTGCGGCAGAATAGCTACGACGTTTTTCAAAAAAAAAATCCGAAAAGAATTTTTTTTTGAAAACTTGGAAAAAATCTCAAAACTCGAAAACATGTAGAACTTAACAAGCAAAAGAAAATTAGGCATACCAGGATTCGATCTAGATATAGCTGCCGCAAAACCGAAATCTTATGCTAATTGCGGAAACATGCAAGGCATGCTCTGTCGACAATGATTAGACTACGAATTTCCCATATCAACAGAGGATCTCTTGAACATTCTAATTTTATTGGCGCAATTCCAGTTTGGCGACAGCTATAGCTCCAGGGCGACAGACCGGCGCCCTCACCACTTGGCCACCGGACCACTGCTTACAGTTTGCCGTCGCAGCCGCTATATACGGCCGCGGCGCCCAGTACGCTAAAACGTCAATTTTGAAATGCGATTTTCCCGAATATGGTGAACGCACAGCAAAATTGGACTTCTATCCCTTAATACTCATGGGATAGGCTACACAAATTTGTGGGTCTCGTTTGATTTGGCCACCCAGACCCAAACGACTACCCATGTAAGACCTTCTCGAGTTTTCCAGAGATGCTGTACCAACTGAATTTTTCAGATGGGCCGATTGATCAAAGACCTGGGCCAACTCGAATTCACCGGTCCTATTCTTGCTCAATGGAATCTTCTGAATTTTGCCTAATCCTCATAACTGAAATTCGTCATCAACCACTGTCAATTCGTGATCTGAAATATTTATGCTGTCGTGTGATTTTCGTTTAATTGTCAGATAATCCGGGCAGAACTGGGCCCTTGTTTGTCGCTCTAAATAAAAATATACACGCAAGTTAATAGAATGAAATATTAAAAAAGGCAATTTCAAAACTGCTCAAAAAAATATTTCAAATTTTCTTTTTCATATAGGAAAAACAGAAGTTTTACTTACTGGAAGCTTTATAAGAGAAAATAAGTGTCTAAAATCGAAAACTATTTTTGATAGCAGTAATGCGCTTTGATGTGAAAAAAAAATAAGAGACAAGGAAAAATTTGTGAATTAGCAAAAAAAAACCTATTTTTCTTGGTTAACTGTTTCATAGTCAGGTAAATTTGTTTCTTTTTGCTTTTCAAATTTGTTGCGAAACATGTCACCTTTATTCAGAAAAAAACAGCTTTTTGCGCAGATACGCCAAAATGGCTAACTACGGAAATGAAACACGTCATAAAAAAAAATCAAAAAAAAAATACTTAAAAAAATATATAAAGCAAAAAAAAAATACTTAAAAAAATATATATAAAAAAATTAACACCATCCGAATCGTAAACAAATGTTTTCTTAAAAATGCTTCCATTTATTTAATTTTTCTAATTATTTCAAGTAAATTTGATTTGTTTCAAAATCAAACCATAACTTTCGTAAGGTGTTCATCGATTTTTCACAACACTCGTCGTTTTCAATGAAAAATGTGTTAAAAGCGGTTTTTGTTTCTGAATTACCGTGAAACATTCGGTTAACCACGACAAGAAAATATTTATTTGTTTGAAGAAATTTGAGATTCCAAGAAGAAAAAAACACTAGCTCAAACAACAAAGCTCTCGCGTAAGATCTTCCACTTTTTCGTAAATTTCAAATTTGACCAAGTCTCCTCCATCTTCAATAACACAAATGCCACCGATTTCTTCGGAGGGAAGAGGAAGAGTGTAGTAACGTCGCTTCAGGAAGGTTTTATTTCTCTGAAAAATTAAAGAAAAAATCAAGTTTGTCGACAAAAAACTCACATAACCAAGATGTTTATGAGCAATTGTGCTCTGTTTATGGGTGGCCAGAGACCAGAAAAGAGTGAGATTTTTTATTCCCTCAATAAGAAAAGAGGCATCCAGGTTCATGCGATTCATGCGGAAGAAGCAGTTTAGTTGGAAAACACGAGTTCCGATTTTTCCTTGGGCCATTAACTGAAAAGGGAAGTGAGTGTGAGTAAGTGAGTGAGTGAGTGAGTGAGTGAGTGAGTGAGTGAGTGAGTGAGTGAGTGAGTGAGTGAGTGAGTGAGTGAGTGAGTGAGTGAGTGAGTGAGTGAGTGAGTGAGTGAGTGAGTGAGTGAGTGAGTGAGTGAGTGAGTGAGTGAGTGAGTGAGTGAGTGAGTGAGTGAGTGAGTGAGTGAGTGAGTGAGTGAGTGAGTGAGTGAGTGAGTGAGTGAGTGAGTGAGTGAGTGAGTGAGTGAGTGAGTGAGTGAGTGAGTGAGTGAGTGAGTGAGTGAGTGAGTGAGTGAGTGAGAAACCTACTTTGAACAGTTTCTTTATGGTGTCCATTCCTTTTTTCGTCATTTCTTTACACTGGATATACATTTCACGCTCTTCTCGCGGTGCCAAAACGAAAGAAAGGTCATAATCACCTTTAAAAGCCACGTTCAAACTTTGCAATGTCTGAAAAACAAAGAACTAATTATGTAAAAAAGAACAAAACTTACAAAAAGCAAAGGATGATTCGAAATTGGCTCCCTGAACTCCTCGGAGCTGAAAAACAAACGTACTTATCACCAAAGTAGAGAGGACGAAGAGATAGAGAGACAGAGAGAGAGAGACAAAGAGACAGAGAGACAGAGAGACAGAGAGACAGAGAGACAGAGAGACAGAGAGACAGAGAGACAGAGAGACAGAGAGACAGAGAGACAGAGAGACAGAGAGACAGAGAGACAGAGAGACAGAGACAGAGAATCTTTCAACTCACCTTGTAATTTTGAGTTTTGTGACTCCGCACTCCATCAAAGTATCAAGAACCGCAAAAGATGCCTTCGAAATTGTGATTTCTACAGAAAACCAGTTGATTTTCTTCAATAAAGCGCAACATTTTTTCAATTTTTCAAGAAGCCCCTGGTGGTGGGAAAGTTCTAATGAAATTCGTTCAGGCCTTAGATAACAGAGGTCGAATTCCTTTAACTTTGCAGGAATGACTCGCAATTCACGACTTATTTTGAATGGAATGTGAGGCTAAAAAGGGCAATTTTAAATGTGAAATTGAACTATTGTTACTTTTTTGTAAGCTCTCCATCTGCGAAGTGGAAATTTGTGTTCGAAGTTTTCTTCAATTTCGACGGATACGGCTTCAATCGATCTGTAGACATTAATTTCTCTACAGTAATCGTTGGAAAAGTTGTGAAGCCAACGAGTTGTTCTGCGAAGATTCATCACGGTTTGGAAATTCATCTGGAAATATGAAAATTGTAACACGTGTAAGCCCCCCCCCCCCCCCAACAAATCGAATAAGCCCCCTTATGATTAGGGAAAATTTCGACTTTTGATGTAAATAAATTTGATGTAAACACGAGATGCCTTTGTTACAATCCTGTTTTTTCCACTCGCCGTTGTTGGGCGGGGTCATTCTCCGCCCAGTGCACAGGCGCCGCTAAACATCGGGCGGAAACTTGGTTGAATGCAAACTCCCTCAAATTGAAGAAAATGAAAGGATTTTGGTATGGAAATGACTAACAGTTTTTTTCTACGATTTATGGCACCAAAATAAACTCCAGAATAATATAATTACACGTTTAATTACCCGTTTTCAAAATTACACCGAGAATGGGATTTGGCAATGGACCGCGAAAAACAGTTGAAATTCGGTAAAAATACACTTTAAATTATATTTTATATATTGCATTGCGCGAATGAAATTGGCTCACTTATACATTAAACAAATAAGAATTATGATTAAATTCATAATTTGCAAAGAATGCTTGAAAATTCTCATAATTTGAAATTGTTTCGAATAGGTGGAAATTGCAAAACATTTGATTGAAATTTCAAAACAAAAGCGGTTTTTTCAAGTTTTACAATTTTAAAACGACAAAAACAATTTCTAACAAGTTCAGTGCGCATTTATAATGCTACCAAACGCGATTCTGCGGCAAATAGGAGCGCCGCTAATGTTAAAATTCGGCGTAATTATTTTCGGGTCCAACCTGTTTTTAACGGGAAAGAAAAACGAGAAAATAGCATGGTTTTGGCAAAAAAGGCAAAGATCTATCGATTTGAATTCCATTTCATGCGGTATTCAGATTAGCCCCCTCCTGCTGATTTGTTTAAGCCCCCATACATAAACCTCCAAACGCACCGTTCGATTAAGCCCCCTGCTCACGTAAGCTCCCAAACACAATATACAACTTTCTAATGCGCCATTCAATTAAGCCCCCTCCCAGAACTGTGTGGGGGGGGGGGCTTTGTGTTACTAATGTGAAGGGTTTTATGAAAATTCGGTTATGGAAAATTTGGATTCGCAATTCACTTGGGAAATTTTCCAAAAGTACAAAAGTACACATGTAATTTTTTATAAACAGTTTTTTTTTTAAATTTAACTTTAATGTTGCATTATATAATATATTTTTTTATGAAAAACTTTACTCGGATGGGTCAAAGAAAAAATTCATTTTATGAGAATTTTTCACAGATTCCTTGTTTCCGTTTTTTTTAACTTCCTTTTTTCACGAAGAACAAATCATTAGATCTCTTCGCGAATAATCAATTTTTGAAAATCGAAAAAAAATACAAAAAAAAAGTGTTGCAACTGTATTTTTTCCTATCATTAAGAAAACCCTTAGGTTAACTAATTTCCTTTTTTTTAATAGCAAACAAAAAATAATCAAGCTTTCGAAATGCAAAAAAAAAATAATAATTTTCAGTGCAAATGTAAATAATTTCCCAATCTACATTATTTAGTGAAGATTTAAATATTTTCCCAAATTTCCTTATGTTACCATTGTTTTATAACTATTAGTAAACTTTATTAGTCTTTTTACTTATTAAAAACTTTTTTTTTATATTAACACCACCCACCTTTTTTAGTATTTCAAGCACCAGTCGAAGGGGAATTTTTCCAAGTGGAAGAACAGAAGGAGCCATATTATCTTAAAATATTTATTTAAAAGTATCAAAAAAACAACAAATTAAATTAAAAATGAAAAAAAATTTTTGTGTAGTTTGACTGATTTTTGTCAACGCCGGTTCAAAATAATGGCTGAAAGCGATGTGTGTCGGCTTTGGAACGAAAATGTTTAAACGGAAGCGGGAGGGGCAATAAAATCGCTTTCGGCAGGGGAAATGTAAAAAAAAAGCCAAAGCTATCCGGGTTAAGGGTTTTTTTTTTTTATACAAAGACTGCTTTTTTGCCAAAAACTTAATTTTTAAAAGATGAAAAAGATACAATTCCCAATAATAATTTTTATTATTTGAAAAAAAATTTTTATTATTTTTTTGCAACTTTTATGCATTTTTTTTTTACAATTTAATTGAAACATACGCAATTTTTGCAGTTATATATTTGCTGATTTATTTTTCAAAAAAAAATTAAACTTCACTGTGTTAGAATGTTTCAAAATATCGTTTTATTTTTTTTTTTTTTTTTTTTTTTTTTTTTTGAAAAAAAGTCAATTGTATTCCATGAATCTTAACGTCATTTAACGCCATATTAATATAAGACTGGCATTTATTTCCAATTTTTACTACACATTTTTTTTAAAAAAAAATATATGAATTTAGGAAAGCTAGTTCAAATTAAGCATTAATTGCGAGTTCAAGCAAAAATTGTGGCCCAACTTTTGAAATCACCTTTGATATTTCGGCGATGGCGGAATCCTTTTCTCAGAAAAGTTATCACTTCTATTTTCTTATCAAATTTGAAAATAGCATGTTTATAATTTAGATTTACAAAACAAACCAGGGGTTGTGGGCTTATCGACATATTGCAGTTGAATCGCAGAATCCTTATTATGGAATTACTAAAACATGAAACTGAAACCCAAACAATTTTTTTTCAATTTTACAAACTTTATCCCCATTTAAGATAAAAACAGTATAAAAAAGATGAAAACAGAAAGACATAAAAAATCGAACTTTGAACAAAACATCAAAAGATAATTCAATAAAAACTAAAAAATATTGAAATTTTTTGTTGTAAAGCTTGGTTTTTCATGTTTTTATTATTTTTTATGTTCATCTCCGCTATGAGATTAATAATACATTCTTTGCAACATTTTCCTACAGTGAAAAAAATTTTTTTTTTAAATCTCTTTGTGCTAGGCGGGCGTGATTTTGCCTTTGTGCTAAGATCATTTATTCACATGTACAAATTGTAAAATATACATATTTTGATAAAACACAAAACTAAGGGCTGAGAGCTTCACAAAACTTTGGAGAATTTTGCAGACAACATTTTCAGGCAAGGTGGAAAGTGGATAATTCTGAAGAAAAAAATGTTAATTGGTAAATAATAAACAAAATTTGTTCTCATCGGAAAAACCCTGTAAAGTTTTGAATTGGATTATGTATGTTCTGAAAACAAACAAAATTTAAGCTTTCTGAATCCCCAAATCGAAATTATGATCCTTTCGAGTTAAAAATACTAATCTAAAAAAAATTATCGATTTCAAAAACTACTTTGCACTTTTTTTCTGTAAAGTGCCAATGAAACAGAATCTACAACAAATTTGCATTTTTATTCGAATCGGGCAAATAATTATTCAAATCATTCATGAAACGAACAAAAAATGGTTTTAAAAAATTTTCCGGTTAAAAAACATTTATTCCACCAGCAAGGAACCAAATTGTCGTTTGAACTTTTATTTTTAATTCAAAGAGTTCTGAAACACTTGAATCACAACAACAACAAAAAGTCCCTCTGAACCGCAGCCATTCATTTTTTAACAAACATAGATTCTTTCAGCCCAGTTTTTCAGATTACCTGATAGTATCACAAATTATTGATATAACTTGAGAAATTAGGTAAACGCTCTGCTCTCTTCCTCAATGTTCAGTTATAAAAGGCCCCAAAATTTCATATTGCAACTTATGATTTTTCAGAAAGTACAAGCAAACTATGCTAATCGAGTGTTTAGTTGAAATATGCCCAATACACCAATCGCCATCCAAAAAATCAAACCGACCACGCCCATTCCCCACAACCCATTCCCCACAACACGACCCTGGATTTCAATGATTTAAACATTATAGCTGTCGCCAAACGGGCATCTTGCCAAAAACGGCCTTAATGCAGCAACCGTTTGATACTCAGGCGGAAAGAGTGTGCCAGTAGCGAAGACGCAGAGAAAAAGCGGTTTTTTATAGCCGATGCTCGTTTGGCGGCAGCTATAGCTGATAGCAGATTGTGATGTTCCTAACCAGTAGAACTTGAAACATTGAATTCTGTTTCCCCAGTAAACAGTTATTTAGTCTTCGCCATTTTACTTCTTGACCGATTCGCAAATGTAACCCTGACGCAGTATTGCGTATGTATAAACACACGATTTTCGTACGCAAATTCGCGTCTGGTGTCATTTGCACAGAGCTAAGAGCAAAATTGGGCGAAGTAGCATTGGCGACGACTATAGTTTTCGATGACTAGCATTACATAATGTCAAACTGGTATTCTAATCTCTCCCCTCCAGCTCTCTCCCCTCATAACAACAAATGTGAACAGGTACTCTCTCTCTCTCTCTCTATCTCCGTCTCTATCTCCGTCTCTGTCTCTGTCTCCGTCTCTGTCTCTGTCTCTGTCTCTGTCTCTGTCTCTGTCTCTGTCTCTGTCTCTGTCTCTGTCTCTGTCTCTGTCTCTGTCTCTGTCTCTGTCTCTGTCTCTGTCTCTGTCTCCGTCTCTGTCTCTGTCTCCGTCTCCGTCTCTGTCTCTGTCTCTGTCTCTGTCTCTGTCTCTGTCTCTGTCTCTGTCTCTGTCTCTGTCTCTGTCTCTGTCTCTGTCTCTGTCTCTGTCTCTGTCTCTGTCTCTGTCTCTGTCTCTGTCTCTGTCTCTGTCTCTGTCTCTGTCTCTGTCTCTGTCTCTGTCTCTGTCTCTGTCTCTGTCTCTGTCTCTGTCTCTGTCTCTGTCTCTGTCTCTGTCTCTGTCTCTGTCTCTGTCTCTGTCTCTGTCTCTGTCTCTGTCTCAGTCTTAGTCTTAGTCTCAGTCTCAGTCTCTCTCTGTCTCTCTCTTTCTTTTTCTCTTTCTCTCTCTCTCTCTCTCTCTCTCTCTCTCTCTCTCTCTCTCTTACTTCTCCAATCATTATATCCCTTCTAGACCCCAGATGGACAAGCCTCTAAGGAGTGTTTCAACATCGGAGACGATTTCTTGTGTTGCAAATCTGATTATTGCAACAATCAAAAAAAAGTGTCAATTGTGCTGACCTGAAGCCGTGGCCTGAAAACATCAGCAGACAGAGGAATCTCTACTCCGCCATCAGCACATTTATCCTAATGGTCATCATTAACTAGATAGAAGTAAACCGGATAAATATGGTTCAAAGCATTTTTGTGTGTGATGGGGGTTCATATTGAACTGAATGAATTATACTTAGGAACCGCAGAGGCCCACTTCGCGAGCGCAGTCCAATAAAAAAAATCCATCCTCACAAAAAATTGTTATCCAGTTTTTCTCCTTTGCCGGCCAATATTTCTAATGGGTAGTACTCCAGCATTCCGACATGAGGAGTTGCTGATAGGTTGCTGCCTGGTGACAATCAGGAGGCGTTTGCTGCGAGTCTTCATCAGCAATGACCTTAGTTACTGGATTTCTCCTTACGGCAATCTGTTTCTTTGGTTGCATTAAGTGTGAATCTGACGCTTGACTGCCCCATCGATCTATCTATGAGTGTTATTCTGATTACGTTCTCAATAGAAGACCCAAAAAAAAACCCTAAAAACTCTGAAAGAGGTAGATCTCTGTGTTTGCTTCTATAGTCTATTTCCAACTAAAGGGTGGGCACTTTTCAGCGACTTTGAAGTCCACTCGTATTTAACCACTGACGACATGAAATATTGAAGTGGATAAATAAAAAATACAAGAAATAGCACTGTGAAGGAGGAGTGCGCAGACAATTGACTAATCGCGGCGGGACCTAATGTACCATCCTTTAAGGTTTTTGGCCAAAAACATGTTATTTTTTTATCGTTATTAGGAAACACACTATACCACAGTGTCTGAAATTCCAAAAAAAAAAGATTCACAAAAGAAACAATAAACAAAATTTATTTCCTTTGCATCAAATTTAGATACTTTGAAATTTCACAAACAAAGCTCCTTCGTCAAATCTTCCACCTTATCATACGTTTTAAACATAACCAAGTCTCCATACTCTTCGCTGACACAAAATCCACCGATTTTTCTATTTGGCAGAGGAACGGTGTAGTAATAACGCTGCAGAAAGGATCTGTTTCTCTGAAAATGAATTTAAAAATGAACATTTCTCATTAAAACTTACATAATCCAAGTTTTCATGAGCAATTGTGCTCTGTTTGTGGGTGGCATGAGACCAGAAAAGAGTGCGGTTCTCGATCCCTTCAATGAGATAGAAAGGATTCATATTTAGGCGGGCAATGTGCAGAAATCCTTTGAGGACGAATGTACGGATTCCGATTTTCCCTTCGGCCATTAACTGAAAAAGAAAAGTGAGTGAGTGAGTGAGTGAGTGAGTGAGTGAGTGAGTGAGTGAGTGAGTGAGTGAGTGAGTGAGTGAGAAACATACTTTGAATAGTTTCTTAATGTTGTCCATTCCAGCTTTTGTCATTGCAGAGCACCGCAGATACAATTCACCCTCTTCCCTCGGCGCCAAAATAAACGAAAGGTCCAAGTCAGGAGATTCTCCAGCAAAGGTCACATTGATGTACCGTAATGTCTAAAATACAGTAACTCAAAACATAAAATTATACAACTTACACTAAATAAAGGGTGAGACGAAACTGCTCCGTTGTAATCGCCACAACTGAAACAAACGTTTTATACGGATAAAGGAGAGACAGAGACAGAGACAGAGACAGAGACAGAGACAGAGACAGAGAGGCGCTTTTTAACTCACGTGGAAAGGTCGAGTTTCGTAATACCGTACTTCATTACAGTATCCAGAAATGTTGGTATTCGATGGTGAAAGTCGAAATGTTGAGGGAAAATGATAGCTCCCTCCAGCCAATTGAGTTTTTTCATAAAAGCGCAATGTTGTCCCAAAGTTTCAGGAGTAATCCTATTTCTATGGAAGCCACAAGAGAAAATAATCGCCTGCGGCCTCAAAAGAGACAGATCCGCTTCCCTAATCCATTTAGGAACAAACTGTGACTCGCCAGACTTTTTGAATTTGAGTTTCATCGACTGAAAATAGGAAAAAGCTTTAAAAAAATGAAAATTCTCTTACTTTTACGATCCCTCCCAAGTCAACTTCGACTGCATAAATCGGTTTGGAGACTCTGATTTCAGTAGCATAATCGTTAGCAAAATTGTTGAGCCAACTTGTCGTTCTACGAAGATTCATCAGGGAGTTGAAATTCATCTGAAAAATGTAAAAATTTGAGTAAAAATAAGGCGAAAAAATCAAAAAATGGAAGTGATTATTTTTATTAAAAATTTCAATTAAAAGTGAAAAATTCAGTTGAAGTTGTATTAAATTTTTTTTGTTTAATTCGAAAAACTAACATTGTTACGTAAACATCGCTTCAACATTTCAACTGTAAATTCTCTAAATTGAAAAAAGGGTTTTAAAAGAATAGAATTTTCTGGAAAACCTAGTCAATATTTTTCAAAAATTGATTTTATCGATAAATTTTCGGTTATTCTATCTGTTTGCTGCAAACTATTTGCTGCACATTTTAGGTCGTTATCGATTTTTTGGCCTTTGTTACCGTTCACTTTCAAAAATCAAGCGTTTAACTAAATTATAACAAAATTATTCTTTACAAAAACAGTTTACTATTACACCGCAAAAAGTTTGGTTTTAAGAAAAATAGGTTTCTTTTAAGTTTTCGAGGATCTACGTTTAAAAAAGCGCTTTTAATAAAAGTAAATCAATTATTTGTAATTAACATGTCAAAAAATGAATAGCAAAAGTAATGAAAAAAATGAAAAACTAGTCTTTTTTACGGAATTTTAATTCTAATTTTAATGCTAATTTTTAATACCACATTACTCTGCATAAAATAATTTTAATTGTTGGCTTGCAAAATAATTAAAATTTTATCGAATAGTAGTTATTTTTATTTTACTCACTTTATTCATTGCTTGAAGCACCAATTTGCCGGGAACGTCGCGAAGTGTGAATCGCCTTTGGTCCATATTTTCTAAAAAAAAAAATCATATAAATTCTCTAAATAATTTTTTTAATTAAAGTTAAAATTGAAATTTTTTAAAATCATAAAACCGTGGGATTTCTAAAAGCTGTTTCTAAAGCGAAATTTGAAACGAAAGCGACAATTTTCGGCGTTGGAGCGAAAATCGGCGTCGCTGGAACAACAAAACCGCTTGGATGTTTTAGCGCTGACGGAAAATTTAGAATCGGAGAGCAAATATTCGAAAGCGACTCGCAGCGCTTTGAATTGTTATGATCGGTTCTTTTTTTTTTAAAGCTTCTTTTTTTTTAAAGCGACGTTTTTCAAGGGTGTTGGTGGACAGAATTCAAACTAGAACATGAAAGCGGCTGAAATTTCCCCAAAACCTTATTTCGTAAAAGCACACACTCATACTCACACTACTTCTCTAATCATTCGGCTCTATTCTGTCTTATACTCAATTTCCAACGAATGGGCAAGGATTTTCCCAATTTTTAAAGGACTAGGTACCTTTGGTCCCGCAACGATTTCAGCTAATTGTCTGCGCACTCCGCTTTCACAGTGCTCTTTCGCTTAATATATCCCTATTCAGTATGTTTCAAATCTTTTTTGATTAAATAAGTGTAGTTTTTCACGATTGCCCGAAAATCGAAGACCGTCCTTTGGAAACCGACTATACCCGTCCCAAAGGTCGGAATGCCCGTCCCATTAGATCCACCCGTCCCAATCCGATATGCCCGTCCCAATCAGAAATCCCCGTCCCAAAAATCTAAGTGCCAACAGATATATAACCCAAAGGAAATGGGACTATAGTCTGTTTCCGAAGAAAAGATTGCGACTTTTGAGCGGGCTTGAGATTTTCCTTCTTTTTAACCACTGACGATTTGAAACATTGATGTGAATCGAAATAAAATAAGCGAAATAGCGCAGTAAAAGAGGAGTGCGCAGACAAATATGCGATCGCGGCGGGACCAATATACGATCCTTTAAGGTTTTCGGCCAAAACCGGTGCCGTTTTACGAAAACACACTATATAGTCTGTTTCCAAATTATGGTCGGCGACTTTCGAACAGCCTTGTTGTTTTGCTCTATTTTAACCACTAACGGCAATCGCGGCGGGACCTAATGTACCATCCTTTAACTGAGCCGGTGCCGTTTTTCGGAAACCCACTATACAAAGTTCATTTATAAATTCCTAATAATCAAACACTCATAAGACACATAAAAACTAGTATTCACGAGCAATCGTGAGCAATACATGGGGTTGTGCTAAGTATGGTAGAAAAGACTCAGTTTTTCTCAAGCTTGCAAGCACTCCGGAAAAGGTATCTTTACAGCTAACCATCCATGAGCCCTTTCCGAACACCATATTTTTTATGGACCCTTTCAAAGCACTCCATTGTGAATAGATATTCTGAGTGTGAGTTTATGTCGTTCGAGTTTTTTCATTAACTGATACTTGGCAAGTAACCTGAGGGTTTTCAAGTAGTCGTCCGCAGTTGATCCCATACCTATATCGTTGGGACGGGTAAGTATATCAAGTACGTTGGGTAAGACTCGCCGATCCCCAGTTAAAAAAAAGTTTGCATATGAAAAATCTTCGGTCGGGTATAATGTATTGGGACGGGTATATCGGGTTGGGACGGGTATATCAAATGTCGGACGGGTAAAACTGCTTCGGACTGGTAAGACAAAATAGAGCCAATCATTCTATCCCTTCTAGACGGACGAGCCTCGAAGGAGTGTTTCAACATCGGAGACGATTTCTTGTGTTGCAAATCTGATTATTGCAACAATCAAAAAAGTGTCAATTCTGCTGACCTCAAGCCGTGGCCTGAAAACATCAGCAGACAGAGGAATCTCTACTCCGCCATCAGCACCTTTATCCTAATGGTCATCATTAACTAGATAGAAGTAAACCGGATAAATATAGTCCAAAGCGTTTCTCTGTGTGATGGAGGTTCATATTGAACTGAATGAATTATACTTATAGTGCGTTTCCAAAAAAGAGACAAGGAAAAAGGGATTTTCCTACAGCACAGGTACATTTGGTCCCGCCGCGATTGCTTTTTTGTCTGCGCACTCCTCTTTTACAGTGCTCTTCCGCTTGTTAAATTTCTCCTCACTTCAATGTTTCAAACTGGCAATGGTTAATATAAGGCTAGACATCACGGTCGTTGAAAAGTCTTCGATTGTTTGTTGGAAATGCACTATAGGAACCGCAGAGGCCCACCTCGCGAGCGCAGTCCAATAAAAAAATCCATCCTCACAAAAAATTGTTATCGAGTTTTTCTCCTTTGCCGGCCAATATTTCTACTGGGTAGTACTCCAGCATTCCGACATGAGGAGTTGCTGATATGTTGCTGCCTGGTGACAACTGAGTCTCCATCAGCAATGACCTTAGCTCTAGTAATTGAAAACTCGCTTCAAGTAGAACTTTTCCTTGCAGTTACTGGTTTTCTCCTAATGGCGATCTGCCTCTTGGTGAATCTGACGCTTGACTCTCCCATCGAAGCTAGTTTCTATAGTCTGTGTCCGAAAATCAAATGGCCTTCCCGTTGATTTCACAGAAAAAACTATCTCAGACGCTATTTCGGCTGGTTTCTCTGCGCTCTCCTATCAAAGGGCACTCTCTCACGCGTCCGCAATTGGCGCCTTTTGTGATCTACTCCAATCGCGGCGGGACCAGGTGCTTAGAATCCTTTAAGGTGTCAAAGGGGCAGTTGTTGTTTGGACACAGACTATATGAGTGTTATTCGGATTACGTTCTGAATAGAAGTAAAACCCTAAAAGAGGTAGCTCTCTGTTTCTGCTTCTACCTCAGTCTCTGAAAATTCTAAAATAGAAGATTCACAAAATAAACAATAAACAAAATTTATTTCCTTTGCATCAAACTTAGATACTTAAAAATTTCACAAACAAAGCTCCTTCGTCAAATCTTCCACCTTATCATACGTTTTGAACATAACCAAGTCCCCATACTCTTCGCTGACACAAAATCCACCGATTTTTCCATTTGGCAGAGGAACGGTGTAGTAATAACGCTGCAGAAAAGATCTGTTTCTCTGAAAATGAATTTAAAAATGAACGTTTCTCAATAAAACTTACATAATCCAAGTTTTCATGAGCAATTGTGCTCTGTTTGTGGGTGGCATGAGACCAGAAAAGAGTGCGGTTCTCGATTCCTTCAATGAGATAGAAAGGATTCATATTTAGACGGGCAATGTGCAGAAATCCTTTGAGGACGAATGTACGGATTCCGATTTTACCTTCGGCCATAAACTGAAACTGAAAAGTGAGTGAGTGAGTGAGTGAGTGAGTGAGTGAGTGAGTGAGTGAGTGAGTGAGTGAGTGAGTGAGTGAGTGAGAAACATACTTTGAATAGTTTCTTAATGTTGTCCATTCCAGCTTTTGTCATTGCAGAGCACCGCAGATACAATTCACCCTCTTCCCTCGGCGCCAAAATAAACGAAAGATCAAAATCCTGAGATTCTCCAGAAAAGGTAACATTGATGTACCGTAATGTCTAAAATACAGTAACTCAAAACATAAAATTATATAACTTACACTAAATAAAGGGTGAGACGAAACTGCTCCGTTGTAATCGCCACAACTAAAACAAACGTTTTAAATGGATAAAGGAGAGACAGAGACAGAGACAGAGACAGAAACAGAGACAGAGACAGAGACAGAGACAGAGACAGAGACAGAGACAGAGACAGAGACAGAGACAGAGACAGAGACAGAGACAGAGACAGAGACAGAGACAGAGACAGAGACAGAGACAGAGACAGAGACAGAGACAGAGACAGAGACAGAAACAGAGACAGATACAGAGACAGAGACAGAGACAGAGACAGAGACAGAGACAGAGACAGAGACAGAGACAGAGACAGAGACAGAGACAGAGACAGAGACAGAGACAGAGACAGAGACAGAGACAGAGACAGAGACAGAGACAGAGACAGAGACAGAGACAGAGACAGAGACAGAGACAGAGACAGAGACAGAGACAGAGACAGAGACAGAGACAGAGACAGAGACAGAGACAGAGACAGAGACAGAAACAGAGACAGAGACAGAGACAGAGACAGAGACAGAGACAGAGACAGAGACAGAGACAGAGACAGAGACAGAGACAGAGACAGAGACAGAGACAGAGACAGAGACAGAGACAGAGACAGAGACAGAGACAGAGACAGAGACAGAGACAGAGACAGAGACAGAGACAGAGACAGAGACAGAGACAGAGACAGAGACAGAGACAGAGACAGAGACAGAGACAGAGACAGAAACAGAGACAGAGACAGAGACAGAGACGGAGACAGAGACAGAGACAGAGACAGAGACAGAGACAGAGACAGAGACAGAGACAGAGACAGAGACAGAGACAGAGACAGAGACAGAGACAGAGACAGAGACAGAGACAGAGACAGAGACAGAGACAGAGACAGAGACAGAGACAGAGACAGAGACAGAGACAGAGACAGAGACAGAGACAGAGACAGAGACAGAGACAGAGACAGAGACAGAGACAGAGACAGAGACAGAGACAGAGACAGAGACAGAGACAGAGACAGAGACAGAGACAGAGACAGAGACAGAGACAGAGACAGAGACAGAGACAGAGACAGAGACAGAGACAGAGACAGAGACAGAGACAGAAACAGAGACAGAGACAGAGACAGAGACAGAGACAGAGACAGAGACAGAGACAGAGACAGAGACAGAGACAGAGACAGAGACATTGCTTTCAACTCACTTTGAAAGGTCGAGTTTTGTCACACCGTACTTCATTGCAGTATCCAGAAAAGTTGGTAATTGATAGACAAAATCGAAATGACGAGGAAAAATGATAGCTCCCTCCAGCCAATTGTGTTTCTTCAAAAAAGAACAATATCGTCCCAATGATTCCGGAGTAGTGCTTCTTCTATGGAAGTCACAAGAGTCAAGAGAAGAACCCCAAGCGAAAATAATCTCTTGCGGCCTCAAAAGACGGAGATCCGCATTTTTTATCCGTTTAGGAATAACATGTGATTCGTCAGACTTTTTGAATTTAAGCTTTATCGCCTGAAAAAGAAAATTGTTTCAAAAAGAAATGGTCATTTTCTTACTTTTACGTCAGCTCCAACGTCAACTTCAACTGCTTGAATTGGTCTGTAGACTTTAATTTTAGTGGCATAATCGTTAGCAAACTTGTTGAGCCAACTTGTCGTTCTACGAAGATTCATCACGGAGTTGAAATTCATCTGAAAATTGAAACAAGGTTTCTAAGACACGATTTCTGTATAAGTCGAGCGGTTTCCAAACCATGCGACATGATGTCTTAGATTTTGCCCAAACTTTGTCAAAAACGTTTATTTGGTGCGGAAACTCTTATTTAAATGCGGAAACTCCGCTGCTTCTGGGTGTTTTGTGGGGTTGATGTGTGCTTTTTAGCGGCAACTTCGCGTTGTTAGAGAATGAAGGGCGTCGAAATATTATAACCTCAAAAACTTTTTTTGTAGCAAATTTTGTGTACAATTCGGTAGTATTAGTGCTTTTGCTCACATTTCTCCTCTTCATAGTGAAAACTTCAAAAATCCTCGAAAAAAGACCATTTTTGGAATTTAAAAATTTCTAACTTTCTTCAACATGGTTATTTTTCAACGCTGTAAAAACAAAAATTTGTCCTCAGACCAAAAGAAGTTGATTAAAACAAAGTTTAGCTTATTTCAACCATTTTGAGCAAAACTACAGTAACCAGGGGTGACCTACCATAACCCGGGACCAAAAATCGATAATGTTCCAAATGCTTCAGAATAGTGTTTTAAGACCAAATAAATTTTTATTTTGACCCCCTGTTTTACGGTAGAAGCCCAAAAGTAATTTTTAAAAAAAGTTCCATGTGAATCGTTTTGCAAATTCGGAAACTTCTAATTTTGGACAATGTACGATTCCCCACCATAAAGATAAATCTCAAGAAAACTGCCGGAAAAAGCGCTTTTGAGGAACTAAATGTTTAAAAAAATGCTTTCAACGGATGTAAATGAGCCAAAATTGTAAAATTTTTTATTGGACGTTAAAAAGAATTAAAATATGCATCAGAATGAGCAAAACTGAAATTTTTCCAGTACGAAAGTACGAAGTAGAAATGGTTTAAAAAAATTATGATCTAATAATTTTTAATTACATGTTTTCTTATTCCCTTTCGTTGCTGACTTCCAAATAAGGGGTTATTAAGGGTTGAAAATAAAATAAAAACGCCCCGCGGCGCGTTTTACTTTAAAAACTGCTAATAAATAACAAAAAAAGTTATAATTGATTTAATTTGATATTCACAATAAAAATACGTTTTTTCAATCGAACAAAAACAAGATTTCAATAGAAGGATTAAAGAAACGCAAAACCTACAAGAAACACTTTTTTGGGTTTTTTGTCAGTTTAAAAAAAAGTCTGTTTCAAAGGCTCCATTTTACTTTACTTTAACCAATTTTTAATTTTATAGTTTTTTTCTACAAAATATATCTATTAAAATTTGATTCAAATAGATTTTCGTATTAATTTCAATTACAAAAAAAATTTTGGTATCGCATTTCTCTTCAAATAAGACTTAATAAATTTATTGCTTAAATTAGTTAAAATTCCATATATGCTTCTATTTTACTCACCTTATTCATTGCTTGAAGCATTATTTTGCCGGGAATGTCGCGAAGTGTGAATCGTCTTTGATCCATATTTTCTAAAAAAAACAATTCATATAAAATATATTTTAAAAAAAATACATTTTAAAACAAATTTAAAAATTTAAAAAAAAAACATAGAAAAGTTGGTTTTCTATAGGTGTTTCAAAAGCTGTTTTTAAAGGACAATTTGAAGCGGCGGAAAGCGAGAATTTTGGGCGTTCGAGCGAAAATGGGCGCCGCTAGAATAATAAAACCGCTCGGATGTTTCAGCGCTGAAGAAAAATTTAGCCCATGGGTGGAAAATGTTTCGAAGTGGAAACGCTGCAGTTTGAAATGTAAAGATTTGTTCATTGAAACAGCTTTTTTTCTTCAAAATGACGCTTTTTCATTTGTATAAATCAACAAAATTCAAAATAGAACATGAAAGCGGCTGAAAACTCCGCAAATCCTACTTTGATAAAAGCACTCACACTCACACACTCACACACTCACACACTCACACACTCACACACTCACGCACTCACACACTCACACACTCACACACTCACACACTCACACACTCACACACTCACACACTCACACACTCACACACTCACACACTCACACACTCACACACTCACACACTCACACACTCACACACTCACACACTCACACACTCACACACTCACACACTCACACACTCACACACTCACACACTCACATACTCACACACTCACACACTCACACACTCACACACTCACACACTCACACACTCACAAACTCACACACTCACACACTCACACCCTCACACCCTCACACACTCACACACTCACACACTCACACACTCACACACTCACACACTCACACACAAACACACACACCCACACACCCACACACACTCACACACTCACACACTCACACACAAACACACACACCCACACACACAGTTACACCAACCATGGCAACCGGCTGGCCCGGGCCGGCCCGTTGCCATCCCAAATTTTTCTCGGCCCGGCCCGAGATTTTGCCATGGTTGAGTCACACACTCTCGCCTTGTTCTACCATTTACAATTAAATTTTTGCATGGCAAACAGCCACTGACGTTTTTTTAAACATTTCAGCTTTCATTAGAGAGAACTTTTCCAAACGCGATACATGCACATGGGGCAAAAATGTCAAAGAAAGAGATTGAACCACATGCTGGTGTGACATTGCTCATCATTCGCTGCCTTGTGGCTACTGAGCCACCATCAGCAATGGTTTTGACTCTGGTAAGTGAAAACTTGCTTTATTTCACAACTCGAACTTGTAGATACTCTTATTCTCCTTATGTCGGCCTGTTTCTTCGGTTGTCGTGAGTTTGAACCTCACCCTTGACTGCCCCATCGATGCTAGTTTCTATGAGCGATACCCTGGTTTTGTTTTCAATGGAAGCATCACCATTAGAGAGGTAGGTCTCTGTCTCTGTCTCTGTCTCTGTCTCTGTATATGTTTTCAGAGCTGGAAATGGCGACAAGATAGAATAGCACCTCGTGTCAAACTCTTCGAAAGAGGAATCCACAAAGGATCTCCAATCAAAATTCAAATAAAATCTGAAGATGTCATTCCTGGAGGTCTTTACCACGTCTACCCGGCTCTGGTTATTTTTCATAATTGCCCCCTCAGTCCGATGACAGTCGTTAGTTTCTTTTTTTTCGTTGTAAAAATTATGGGTTTTAGGGTTTCTTCTACAAACTGCCCAAATGCTCGGTAGCACTTCGCGAGTGTGGCTACAACATCTACGCTGGTCTCACTTACATGAGCGAAATGAGAATCAAAGAACTTAACCAAGTGGATTATGTGATCTTGGAAAGTGACTATTACAAATGAAGCATTGAATACAAGAGACAAAGACGGTAAAAAGACAGACAAGTAAAGATAATAAGAGAGAGAGAGAGAGAGAGAGAGATGTTAGTCCAGAAGTTGCACTATATGAAAAGTGGGTGAATATCTACTATCGGCGTCAAAGACAGCTAGATTTCAAATCGCTACGACACAGGCAAAAAATTATGCTGTCTCCCACGAACGCCGCCGACGCTTGTATTCCGACAGCTATATTGAAAACTCTGCAACTGTTATAGGGTGTTTCCAAGGAACGGTCCTCGTTTCTCAAAATCTCAAAAAACCTCAAAATCTCGGGAGACAATTGACGGAAACACCTAACTTTTGGGGGTCATAAATGGGGTAACCCCCTTAACTTTTGGCCTTCCGAGCTGAATTTCACGTAAAAATGGCTTAATCACCATAACTTTTGCGTTTTTGGGACCTCGGCTCCTCTTAAACTGGGGTAAGCAGACGCGAGGTATGAATGTGAAGGAAAAGGCATTAAGAGAATCCACAACTTTCCCTCGAGACCGATTGTAACCGGCATTTTTCCTATCCTGTCGGAACCCCAAAAGTTTTCAGATCCTCCTATTTTAAGGCACATGCGTAGGGGGCCTTAATTTCCATATACCCCCCCCCCATAGATCATTTTTAAAGAGCTGGGTCTCGTCACTACCAGGGTTCCACAACAGGTCGGCCTGGAAATGAAAGCCTGGGCCTGTGTTTCAGAGGCAAAATATATATTTAAAGGGACCATAAGGGGGGTTTTTCACGCTCATGCAAATCATATGCTAATGAAGACTTGGCAAGCATTCTGTGAACAACCGTTTCCTGGAGCGGTGTTGGAAAATAACATTTCAATTGGAAAGGTGCAATTAGCATACTGTTCATTTCCGTTTCGAAAAGCAGGCTGATGGTCCCTTTAAATTTCGCAACCGGCAGACCCCCCCCCCCCTCCCGATGACACAAAAAGGGACATTGGCCACGCCCATGTTTCGCAAGCTCATTCACAAGTTAAGGAAAAAGTAGTTTTCTCAGGGGACTCTAAAAATTTCACGGCCCGGACCTCTTCGGGCTGGCCAAAAATTTTGGCATAGTTGGTTTTGACAATAACTAGATGTACAAAGTCGATGAAGGATAGATGCGCACAACGAGAATGTTGTACCACGCTTACTCCTTTGAACATGTGTATCATATGAAACAACACTTGCATTCTATGTGTCGAAATTGGCGACGACGGAGGGGGGGGGGCGACAGACACAAGAAAGGCATCGGAAGCATTAACATACACATTCAAATGACCGCAAAAGAACAAAGTTCAAAACAAATGCAAATTAATGGAAATCGGAATAATTAACGCATAGTTCTCAATAATGTAAAATCTCCACTGGGTCCGACCAAAAGCCTGGGCGGCCTGGTAAAATGACCAACCCTGGTCACGACAAGGGCTGGCAAATTTGAGGGCCGGCCCGGGCCCAACTTTTCACCGAGCGGGCCGGCCCTGGTCACGACCAAGCATGGCAAAATTTGGGGCCGGCCCGAGAAAAATTTTGAAGCGGGCCGGCCCGAAAATTTTTTTTTTCGTTTTCTTTGATTTTTACATTGAAAAAAGGCGTAAATTTTCGGTTGAGTCGGGCCGGCCCGAAAAAAAATTTGGAGCGGGCCGGCCCGTTGCCAAGCTTGGTCACGACCCAAACGACGGACCTGTGCCCATCTATGAATAAGACACAAAATCTGAAGGATTCTGAAAAAGCGCCAATTTTATCGCACACCGTTCAAAAGAAGAAGAAGAAACATCTGGGGTGCCACACTTCCTTACCCCAATTGTGGGAATATTCGAACTCAAATGATTATGTAACCCTGCTCCCCAAAAAACCACTTTCACAACAATCAACACAGTTTATTTGACGATATTTGTTATAAATGCATCATAGATTATGCACAAGGCAATGTCGCGAATGTGAGATTACACGTGTTTACCAAGTGTATAATAACAGACTCTGGGAGAGGAGAAGAGGTTAATCGGGAGGAGATAAGAGAGGTAACTCGACAATATGAGGGGTGAGGGTCACCGAGAGAGCGACGAGGAGTGCGAACCGGCTAGTATATCTCTCGCAAAACCGGCGGTCATCAAATCCCTCCGGGGGCGGGTTAATCTAACAAAACTAGCATAACAACGTAGTAACAAATTTGGCAGAGAGAGAGTATCAGCTGATTTCCATCATGCTCTGCTGCAGAATGTCCACAGTTTTCCTTTCAGCGGCCGGAGGTGGAGGAGCCGTGCCTTCAGAAACCGAGGGATTTGGAGCTTGTTGAGGGGGTTGTTGTTGCGTCACGGTGGGGACTACGTACTCCTGTTGCTGCGCCACAGGCTCTTCTGGTTGTAATTTGTAGACGCGTTGTTGATGAACGACCTGTAAATAATGAATTTGGTGGGAACAGATTTATGAAGCTGTCTGGGGTCTCTTCAGAAAGCAGTTCTTTCTCACTTGGGACAACTGTCTACACCCTCCTAGGAGAGTATACTGCCTGATACTCACACGGTAGGCGTGTTTTGAGAGAGCACACTCTCACTCTCTTCTTCAATATATATATATATATATATATATATATATATATATATATATATATATATATATATATATATATATATATATATATATATATATATATATATATATATATATATATATATATATATATATATATATATATATATATATATATATATATATATATATATATATATATATATATATATATATGTAAAATTGTGTTATATGTACACTGTGATTCGGGAATAAAATAAAATAAAATTAAATTGTACACTATTACCCGTATCATCGTCTGCGGCTCGCGAGTCGGTACTCTCTTACCCATTACACTGCCTAAGTTTCTTTTGCCAACACGCACTCTCTCAATATGGCGATGTCTGCGTCTGTGACAAAAGCATACTGTCTCTTGAATGCATATCTGCACCTTCTTAACATATCATATAGCTGTCGCCAAAATGAAATCATATGCTAATTACGAAAATGTGCAAATCATGCTCTCTCTCGTCTACTGATTAGACTACGAACTTCAATGTCAGCAGAGGATCACTGGAACATTCTAATTTTATTGGCATGATTTCAATAAGGCGACAGCTATGTTATCTCATTCTCACCCAGCCTGTCACATTACAACTTTAGGCTACTTTCTACGAACTTTTAGCCTGTATCTTTGCTTCGTACGTCTGCATCCACTCTTATACGTTAAACGGTCTGCGTCTTTTTCGCCAACAAGCATTTTAACTGGAATTGTATCCCCTCTCTGCGTTCGGCTTACTATCTACCCCTGCTATCCTCGTATTCCTTCGCACCGCCTGGGTTTCGCAACTCTTATTTCTTAATCATATTCTCTCGCACAACTGTCTTCACTCTACTCCGATATAGTTCGCCACTAATTCATTTCACTGTCTGCGTCTCGCAGAAATCGGAACTCTTTAGTTGTACAAAACTGTCTGCACTTCTTCAATCACATCACTCCCAGTGTGTAGCTGTCTGAACTCTCTCCATCCGCAGTGCACTATCTAATTTCTCTACCTGCCTGTGTCTCTCTCATCACTCTCTCCAATTAGGAATACAGAAGATAAACGGGATACAGTAACTCACATCATAACCGTGGTTGACCATCATCATCTGGCTCTGAGGTTGTGCGGGAGACGTCAATTGGCGGATTCCATCGTCGATGTACTCGGGCAGCTGACCGTATTCAGAAGCACCTGAAATAGAAACACGGTAAGATACAGTACTCCAAGCCGGTCGCAATACCCTGCGTAAGAGAGAGAGAGAGAAAGACTCACATTTCGTGTTTCCGTACTTCGTCGGATCGAAGCTACTGGTCGATTGGAAGGCGCCGTCCGTCTGCTGTTGCGACATGGGAGTATCGTACTCCACATCTGAATAAGCTAATTGAAAAGGGAATAAAGTCATGCCTGTCTCTTTCCGTCTACCATCAATACAAAATTTGTAGTCTGTTACGCCGTCTACGTCTCATTGCTTAACATACTCTTTCCTTTGGAGCAGCACGCCTGCACTCTCCGCGTCCCGTCCTCTGTCGATCTGTCTGCGTCTCTCAAGGCGCAATATTAGTTCTATAGTTTGAATGATTGTCTGAACTCTCTCTGTGTGGGCTGTGCCCTCTAGTTTGTCGCGTTCACTGCGCCTGAGCTAAACATACTCTCTACCGTAATGCAACAAGTCTGCACTCTCTGCGTACGGTATACTCTCTTCCGTCGAACTGTCGGCGTTTCTCCGACAGAGAACACTGTTGTTAGTCATTATGTCTGTGCTCTCGTCGCCTAGCGCACTCTCTAACCTGTCGTTTGTCTATTTGGCCCGCCCTCTCACTCTAACTGTATAAACATCTCTCTTTCTCCACTCACTCGGCTGCTGCATTGGCGTAGCAATCACGACGTTCGACGAAGGCTCACAGTAGAGCAGTCGTTTCGCCGGTGGAGGCTCTAACCCCGCTGAAGTAGGCGATTGTGCCGGTGCTTTCCGCAAGAACTGACCCACAGACATCTGTAACTCCTTGCGTTTAGGACCGAAAAACAAAAAGGCCAAATACCTGATGGTTCATGGAGTTTGGCGTGGCCGGTTGGGCGTTGTACTTTCTCACCACGTTGACCATGTTGGAAGGACTGGGCACTGAAAAAAAGAAAAAAAGTTGCGGTGATTGAGACATGAATACACATGGGCTAGACTTCGTTAGGTGGCTATCGGCAACATCACCCGCCTTTGCTGTGGCCAAATGACCATTAAGAGAGCGGGAAGCGTTTGAAAGGGACTAGTTAGAAAACGTCGTGGCCTTTTCAGAGACGTAAGAGAACGATGTCTCACTCAAAGGACCTTTTAGACAGTGATGTGGCATTGGAGACCGAATATTTAGCGTTGTCACCCTTGAATAACGAGTGAATCAAGTGTGTCAAGGTCAATTAGACCGCTGTGGCCCATAAAGTACTGTATAGACACTGCTGTGGCTATATTTAAACACAGCTGTGGCCTTTAAAAGACCCGTGAGACACCGACATGGCCAAAATTGAACATAAATACAACACTGCCTGCGGCTGATGAGCAGCCAAGTACACAGTGTTGTGGTCTTTCAAGGACTAAACGTGACGAGGCAGGACACAGTTAGACAGCGTTTAAGCCTTACTTAAACAGCCTGAATATGCGGTGCTGTGGCCATCGATGGACTGGATTCAACTGAGCTGTGGCCTTTTCAATACCCACCAAACCCAATCCACTGCTGCGGCACTTACCATTAGGCGTCTGTTGTTGCCCCGTCTGTGATGGCGGTGGCGATCTCCTAACAATCGTGACAATGTTCGGAGTCGACGTTCCGGGAACCGAGCCTGGCGGCGGCGTCCCCTTCTTCATAACCACAGTAACCGGCGACGAAGGAGCGATTAGACCTTTAAAAACTACGTAAAATTAAGCTTTAAAGGCGTAAAAAAAACCTGCTGGCGGAGGGGTGATGATGGGTTTCTGGACGGTAACCGTTCCATTCGCCGCCAGACGGACGCTGGCAGAAGCGGGAGCTTTGTAGACACTTCTGAAGGAGAAAACCGATATTTAACGATAAAAAATGATGACTTACCGTTTGTAGATGGGTCTCGACACGTATTCATCCGTGGAAAGTGGAGGAGCACTCTGTTGTTGTGAGGAAGAGGGACCGGCACTGGTGGAAGGAACGACGAGATTCGGAGCGGAGGCGGAACCGGCGGCAGTTCTGGCGGGAACCTGGAACATTTGGATTTGAACGACTCCGCATAGCTAATATTTGCGTGGACTCTGCATCTCTAACCTTGATTACCTGCGTTTCTCACTTGCGCTGACTATGTGTCTACGTCTCTAACCCTCATATCTTGACATCTCTGCGTCTCTAACCGTAGACAAATCGCTGCGTCTCTAACGCCTTAAATCATACCATCTTTATCCTTTATTATAAGTCTGCGCCTCTAAAATTGTCAATGCCACAATAATTTGATTCAGACAACATCTCTGGGTCTCTAACTCGAACCATACCGCTCTGTCTCTTACGATGTGCCTAGAAACTCTGCGTCTCTAATCGCGGTGCCTTTTTAAAGATATTGACAAGGTTAAAACCTTGTCAATATCTGTGTGTCTAAAAACCTGCTTGACGGACCCACCCGTAACTTTTGGGGCCATAAATGAGGTATCTCCCCATAACTTTTGGTCTTCCGAGCCGAATTTTACAAAAACAATGCCTAACCACGCTTAACTTCTGCGTTGCTGGGGTCTCTACCCCCCTTAACCTGGGGTAAGCCGATTATACACTCCCGAGGTATGTAAAAACCTGTAACGCTTCTACACGCCAGTATTTCTAAGCATCGCCGTAATTTTGCATCTCTATCCTGGATCAAGTTTTTAAGTCTCTAGACCTATCGATCTCTGCGTCTCTAGCCTTGACAAAATCTCTGCGTCTGTAACCATATCCACATCTCTGTCGCTCGGACCGCGACCACTTCTCTGAGTCTCTAACATTGGTCATACCGCTGTCTCTAACCGTGGACATGCCTCCGCCCCTCTCATCCTGGGCACATCCGCTGCGTCTCTATACCTTTCAATATCTGTGTCCCAATCCATCTCCCTAATCAGCCTCATTAACCTTTACAACCTCTCTGCGTCTCTACCCAAAACCACATCTCTGCAACTCTACAACGACCATTTCTCTGCGTGTCTGTCCATAACCGTGGGTCTGCGTCTCTAGAGCTCTAATCCTTTGTCCCTCTCATTCTGGGCACATCCTCTGCGTCTCCAACCACTACAACGACACGGCTTCTCTCGTTCATCCATCCAATCAAGCTTCCTCCTACCTGTGTGCGATTGACACTGGCTAGCGAAAGTCCTGTGGCGTAGAACGTCCTCGTCGGCGGCGGCGACGCGGCCGGCTGTTGTTGCTGCGGCGCGTCTCTCGCAGCCACTTTCAACTTTGCCACCGGTACCGATCTAAACCACGCCCACATTTTAAAACTAAACTTTAAAGGACTAACTGTAAGAACGGAACTCTCGACTTGGCCACTGCTCGTTGCGCCAACTCGCTGGGAGACATCGCAGTGGGTTCGGAAAACGAGGCCACACGTGGTCGTTTGTAGATTCCTAAAAAATAAACCTCAAATTTCTCAAAAGTTTAAACAGAAAATCACCTGCGACCGGGGTTGAAGTCACGGCGGGATTCGACTTGGGTCCCTGGCCGGGCGTTGCCGGTGACGGCAGTCTTCTCACAGTTACAACAGGCTAAATTCGGTACATTAAAGTGAATTAAAATGCAAAAAATTACATTTTCCTTGGGTACGGGAGGCGCGGGCATGGCGGCCTGGTCGTGGGACGTGGAGGGGCCCAGACCGGAAGCTGCCACCTGCTGAGGCTGGTGTTGTGGAGACGCCTGAGGCACCGGCGGTGGCGCCATTGCTTGAGGCACTGGGGACTGCTGTGGCGTGGTGGCGGCGGCCACGTTCGGAGGGTTCGAGCGGCCTCTGAAATAGAAAATTCGGAAAATTTTTAGCTTTAAAAGCAAAAATAACGTACAAAAAGGTACCTGGGAGTGGGTGTGCGGTCGGGGTTGCCTCGTGGTGGCTTCGTCCCGTCGGCCAGGTAGCGAGGGAAGAGGAAAGGACGCGCACGGGCGCACTCCTGGTATCCTTCTTTCTGCAAAGGGAAATATTGTTATGAAAAAATCGCTAGGTTCCCCTATAGTCCCTTTTTAAAGGACGAGGGTCTCGCCACGACCCAAGCGACGGACCTGCGCCCATGTATACGAGAGACATTCAAAATTCAACACCGCGTTGTCGTCCACTTCCGATTCAACACCTTTATTATGACTTCAGCAACGCACTGTGGCGTGCAAAGTCGCTCTGGCCTTATCAAGATTGAAAACAGCTGGCGTTCAAGAGATTCAAAGTCATGCTTTGGTAGTTTCAAATTCATAGCGTCGTGGGCACTGGCAATAGACGTACGCAACCTTAAAGGGACCATCAGGGACCTTTTTTCTACAATTAAAACCAACGTCAGAATACAACAGTACGATTTTGTCAGTTATTTTTCTTTTCGCCAGCAAAAACCATTTGCACGAAAGTGGAACCGATCCCGCGACCGTTCGGTTACCAGCCACCGGCGCTAACCAGTTGGCTATGAGGTCGATGGGAATTCAGCGCTGCGTGTTCCTCATCCCCAGCGGCTTTCACCTTGGACAGCGGACAGATGGTGTGAAAAAACGTAAGCTGGAGCCCGTTGGAAAAAATGTTTTTGAGTTTTGATTTGCAATTACGGCTTTTTAGGAAAAAGGAGTTGAAAATGATTAGTAGATAGTTGATCGACTAAATTAAATTTATTAATTAAAATAAACTTTAAAAAGGACCCCGATAGTCCCTTTAACTTTTAGGCCTTGAAATTAAGTAGACACCATTAACTTTAGGACGCTTAAGGAAGTTGTAATCAGATTTAACTAAAGTAAACCATAACCACCCTTTACAATAGGTCATTCGGAGTGTCAATAACCTTTGAACTGAGGAAAGCCAGAAATACACTTTTGAAGTACGGCGGTGGGCTTCATGAGACTCAAAGCCGCGCTGTGGCTTTGTTTTATGACCTGACCATGCGCTGTGGCCTAGTTATCAATTGCCGTGGGCCATCCTGGTTCAAAACAGGGTCGTGGACTCGTCGAGATTCAAAGCAGCGCTGTGTCCTTCTGAATTCAAATCCGCGTTTTGGTCCGCTTCCGCTTTGCCGTTTCAGAACGTGCTGTCGCCTCTTACAGGTTCAAAGCCGCACCGTTGCCTGATCTAGATCTAAAAATAGCGTTTCAGGCCTAAGGCTACATTGCTCAGTTGTAGGACCGAAGGCGACAAAAAATGAATGCAGTGGCAGCGTACGATTGAAACATGCGGTTCCATTCTGATTCATAACGGCGTTGTGGCCTTCAAACAAACCTTCGGAACCAAATAAACGAGGTTTCAAAAGCGAGGTTCGCCCTCTATTTCATAGAAAATTGAGCGGTAGCCTTATTTCGTTTCTCAGCCAAAAAGTAAGGGGAGTGACCAAATTCTTTCGTCAAAAAGTGAAAGGGGGTCCCTTCATGACCGGCCTCTTTCAAGGTATGCCTTCAAATATTCAACGCGGTGTTGTGACCTTGCCATCCAGCTGCCGTTGCCCTGATGGGTCCCGCCACGATCTCCTTCCTTCCCCTCTCCGTTCCATAATTCACCTGTGCCGCCGTCTGCCTTGGTTTCCTCTTCCTCCTCGTGCCCTGCTCCGTCACAGCCGTCCTTTGCTCCATTTCGATCTGCTGCTGGATCTTGTTGATGAACTCCTTCACCCCGATCGTTTCAGCATCCTTCGACGGCAGGAATCCTAAATGCGTAGCTAAAGTGAAAAGTAGCACAGAATTTCCGCAAAAATTGGGATTCTAAGACACGTCATGTCTTCTGAAGACCTCACTTACCCAAAATAGCGGCTGCCTGATCCTCAGTCGACACTTTCTGCGGCGAAAGGAGCGGAGGGCCTGCGGCCGTCGAAGTAGAAGGCATCGAGAGCCTCTCAGGCGTGTCCATGGGCACCGGCGACATGCAGTCTTCCTGAAATTATTAAATTAAAGGTCTAAATTGTTACAAAAATGACAATTTTAAGGCATAAAACCCACCTCTTTCAGCCCGTTGGCTTTGGATTTCCTCTTTCTGCGAACGGCCGCCGGTTTGGGCGTCATCTTCGGCTCGACAAAGGTAAACTCCTCGGGTTCCTCGATTTTCGGCGGGAGAATTCTCTCCGTGTGCAGAGACTCCGTGTCACGTAGTAGTTTCCGCAGCTTCTCGGGAACTGAAATTAGAAAATTGAAGTTTTTTTTTGCAATGGAAATGATGGAATCTCAACATTTTTAAATTTCCCGGTTACGGAAGACTGCTATTCACGTTAAATCTTCACCACCGAGCGGTCGGTTCTACCTTCATTGATGTCAGAGCGCTAAATACCAGGAGGTTTCCCGCAGGAGCCGCAGATATATTTCGCCATCGGCACGAGCCATAGCTTGACACGAGGTCGTTTTGGTACCTACATATTTCGCCGTTTATTTCGGTATTTCGGCTAAAAAATGGTAACAGAAGATAACTATGTGTTTACGCTGAGTCCTAGCCACCATTGGGGAAGGGGGCTTACGGACTTAACCCCCTAAACACTCCATGTCCAAATGTGGCATTACCATAGCGTATCTATAGCATAGCCATAGTCTTCCGTAACCGTAATAGTCTGGTTTTGTGGCCCTGGGCAGGACAGTTCAGGCGCAGATGCCACCAAGATATTCCACTAAGCACTGTGGCCTTCACTGATACAACAAAGTGTTGCGTTATTTCGATACAGTTGCTCTTGTATATTCCACGGTGAAGCCCTAAGGCGCTAGGGTTACTTCTTCAACGCATTTTTATCCATTTAATCCTGGAAATTTCCCATTTCGCCACTAAAACGAACCGTAAGGTTGCTTGGGCAGTTGCAGCATTCCGGCCAACACGACGTCGCACTCCTCCACCCTGGCGTTATGAGCACTGGCCAGCATGAGAAGTTCGTCGGCCACCGAATGCGTCGAAGACCCTTCGAAATAGCGAGGTTGCGGGATCACCGGCGCCTCTTCTTCAGCCTAAACCCGATTGAAATATTCAAAAACACGTTAAAACTCCCTACCTCGAGGCCCAAAACGCCCCAATCGGTGAACACGTCGTAGCAGGGATTCAGAATCGTGGCGACCTTCATCAGGAACTCGTCGTTGGCCGCTTTCCGCATCTCGGCCTTGTAGGTTTCGTCGGAAATGCTGGAAAACGAGGATTCAAAATTGACAATGGGACGCGAAAACTCACAATAGGGCGGTTTTCACTCCTTCGAGCACGCCTTCCTTAAACTTGTTGAAGACGCCTTGCGCCCTCATGGCTGCAACTACGGCGGAAAAGGCATTTAGCTCTGAAAATGGTGCATTTGGATAGAATATTAAAGGAAAAGACCACAGAAAGTATAAAATGACGAATTTAGCTATAAGAAGTCTGTCCGACAAGAACACATCGAAACTATACGCTATTTTATGTATAAATGTGGCGAACAGGCTCTAAAAAGCTCCATAAAGCTTGCCCGACAGCGCTGTAGCACTGGGTCTCATTTCCCGCACAGAAAACGTAATTGCTATTTGAATAATTCAAATCCCAACTGGAAAAATAACAATTTCGACCAGAAAAGGACATAATGACCTGAAAATCGATAAAAACGTGAAGAAAACGAACCCATTTCGCGTAGGACGTAGGAGCAGTCCTCCTCCTCCATCTCGGGCAACTTGGAACCCAAAGCGGTGCTCATTTCTGCATCAAATAGCGAATGTGGCGATTTCGATAGTCGTCGGTCTTACTTCCATAACCTGGAAACGAGAGATTTTAGACAAAGGAATCGGAATTTAAACGGGAGAATGATAAATATCGGTGTTGAGAGAAGCGACTGGGCGAATGCGGGAGCAAATCGATAACGGCACAAGGGAGAGAAGGTGGTTGGGGCGGCCGCCGGAGCGCTCTCAATTATATTTATAGAAGGATTGGCAATGGAGACTTTTACATTTTTTAGGGAAATTTATTAATTTCTAGGCGTGAATATCAATTTGGCGTCGAAATGAAAGAAAATTGTGTGACACTTGGCTGTCACGAGGAAATTTCCGGAAATCATCGTTCGAACATGGCATTTAAAAGTGAAATTTGTTAGTAACGATGCGGGCATAAATTAGATCACATTTTAAACATTTGGCAATGGTAGGATTTTGAAATCAAAAAGATTTCGAACAGTTTACGCAAAAATTTAGGCGTAAAATATGCAAAACTGTGATAGATCTGGCCTAAAAGGATATTTTCAATGCTGACGCCAGAGCTCAGTCATAAATGTTCCAATAAAAAGAACCAAAATGATGAAATAACCTACGAGGATTAAAAATAACGTTTGTGTCAATTAGGCGGCCTAAAAAACAACTTAACCAGGTAGAATTTAACCCATTATTTATTTTATTCGCATTAAAATAAATCCTAAATAATTATGAAACAGAAAAACATTATAAAATCCCACCTTGTAACGTAGAAATAATAAAATTTCAATTGAAACTGAAATATAGAAGGAATCGTAAAACGCGCCCCAATCGCAATTGGCAGCTAGCCAGAGCCATTCCAAGTACCGTAACTGCCTGCGAATCTTACTTTTCACCCCTCGGGTGGCAGAAATTTTGGGACCTAGTTTCTTTTTCCTTCATTGGAAACCGGAGCGCCATGAGGTATGTTTTAATTGTTTTTCTTATAAAAGTTTAAATCTAATTGCGTTTTTTTAATCTCCATTTGTGAAAATTACGCTTGTTTACAGCGTTTCGCTGAAAGATGTGATTTTTGAAGGTAGTTGGAATTCTGCATTATTTTTGAAGGTCGATATTATTTTCACTGTATTTAGCTGAAATTGCCGAAAATTTAACTTCACTGCATAGTTTTTCTCAGTTTGTTTACGACAGTGCGTCTTTTATACCGGTTGCTAGGCGCTGCGCCCAACGTTGCGTCTTATTTCACAACATTGCACATGAATGAAAATACCTTTCGGGGGATCACCATTTTCCATTGCTTACATGTCTCTTTCCAGCAATCTGCGCCTCCAGAAGCGGCTCGCTGCCGCCGTACTTAAGTGCGGAAAGAACAAGGTCTGGCTGGACCCCAACGAGGTCAGCGAGATCTCCAACGCCAACTCCAGGCAGAACGTCCGCCGCCTGATCAAGGATGGACTCATCATCCGCAAGCCTGAGGCCGTGCACTCTCGCTTCCGCGCCAGGAAGTACCTCGAGGCTCGCCGCAAGGTTGGTTGTTTCTATTTTATTGTTTTCCTTTTTCTGCACCACCAGTTTACGGTTACCATTCCGTTTTTAATATTTTATTCATAGTGATTTTCTAGGGACGTCACACCGGTCTCGGAAAGAGGCGCGGTACTGCCAACGCCCGTATGCCCGAGAAGGTCCTGTGGATCCGCCGCATGCGCGTTCTCCGCAACCTGCTGAAACGCTACAGGGATGCCAAGAAGATCGACAAGCACCTGTACCACGAGCTGTACCTCCGCTCCAAGGGAAACAACTTCAAGAACAAGAAGACCCTCATGGAGTACATCTTCAAGAAGAAGTCTGAGAACAAGCGCGCTAAGCAGCTTGCGTAAGTTTTACTCTTTTTCTTTTTACCAAGTTTCTTTGCATTTGTTTATATCCTTGCTCATCTTCTTTTTTCAGTGACCAGGCCCAGGCCCGCCGTGACAAGAACAAGGAGAGCCGCAAGAGGAGAGAGGAGCGCCAGCTGGTTAAGAAGAACGAGCTTCTCCGCAAGATCTCGGAAAGCGAGAAGGTTGCTGAGCAGAAGTAAATATTGTTACTTGTTGTTGAACAAAGCCTTGTTATTATACTTTTCTTCAATGTGGCTGGGTGTCGCCGGATTGGATGTCTTCTGATTGTTTCGTTCTTGCTCGTCGCCTGCGCTACTCGTTTCGTGGGGATTTGACCAGTTGCGCGTTTTTTTCATTTGTTCGTCAAGGACGGGGTGGTTCGGGCTTGATTCGTAGATTCCCCAAATGGTGCCTCGGAAGCGGCGTAAGCCCCCATTGATTTTTTTTAAAACCAAGTGCTGAATTATGTCGGTACCGCAAGCGCCTTACGTCTGCCTATGCGGTTGTGCCGATCTTTGCATCACCTGTTTATGCATTTTGTCCCTTTGCCGGGCTTGTTTCAACAGAATTCTACTTTTTCGGTTTATTTCGCCCCCTTGGAAACTATCACGCCGGTTTTCGTAACCAGTGCGAAGACTTTCGTAGCGATTCGAACGCCGTTACAGTGCGCCGTACCCGTGCGCGGGAAAATAATACGCAACTGCGGGCCATTTCTGCGCCCACGGGTGGAACTCATAATTACTGTATGGTAAATACCTACTGTGACCGACCGAGTGGTGACCTAATTCACGGCGGGACCAGTGGTATAAGAAGCGGTAGTGAGCGTGGACCTGGCACTTGTCCAAGAAATCCGTACTGACTACGGTAATTCATTCAAAATACACTGAAAATTCAAAAAAAAAAACACGAACTCACGATTCGTACACGCTGAGCGTAAACCTAAGCGTACACCTTACCGGGAGGTCCGCGGGTTTTTTGAATTTCAGTGTTTTTTTTTCAATGGAATTACCGTAACCAGTACGGATTTCTTGGACGAGTGCCAGGTCCACCCTCACTTCCGCGAGATCCCACCGTGAATTTGACCTGTCGCCTCACAGTTGTCACATCACCGCTCATCTGCACCGCTTTTCACTCCTCTTTCGCAGAAATTTCCACTTTAAATGGGTTTTCAAAAGCCGGAAATTAAAAAATTGGGTTTCGTTGCTTACTTTGACGTTCTCCGCCTCTTTCTTCTTCCCCCCTCTCTCTCTCTCTCTCTCCATCTCCCTCTCTCTCTCTCTGTCTCTTTCTTAAATCTCTATCTAGGTAGGACGTATGCTATCCCAGGAGGACGGGGATGCCCGATTTTGGCTGAAGAGGGGAGGCACTTCGATCAGGGAGAAAACGTTTCTGAAGAAACGGGCGGCCCAGAAGGCCACGTCACCAGTAAGTAGAAGAGAGATAGACGCAGAGTGCGAGATTTATGAGAGACATTGTCACGAGTGGAGACGCAGGAACGCAGACACATCTCATTTAAGGGTCCCACCACGACTGCTCCGCCCCACGACCCATCTACCTACGATGGAATCCACGCCCATTTTCTCCTCTCCGAAGAGGACATCAAGCCGGTCTGTGGATTCGACCAGTTTAACCCGGCAATCGGTTAGTTTTCCATCATTCTTCGTACTTTTCCCTGAATTTTCTAGACGTCAAAGAGGAGGAAATCAGTGCAAATGAGGAGAGCGATGGTGCTTCGAGTTCAGCCAGCTACAGCGAAGGCCTCGTGCGCCGAGTGGGCAAGAGGCAAATGAGGAGAGGCAGTACGTGCATGGTAAGTATGTACAATAGGCACGACGTGCCCAAGGCGGCGGGGGAGTCCACCCCTGACCGCGTCGCGTCCGAACGACCGCGGCAATGATTCGGAGACCCAAGGATGTTTTATTGCATTTTCTTCATTATTTGACTTAAAATTATATATAAATTGAAAGTTTATACAATTTCCAATTTTTTAACAACAAAAATTAAGAAAAATAATGATTAAACAAATAAAATAAATCGTGCAGAGAGAACCAGTTAGATGCGCAGGGACCCGAAAAGGCCTATAAACGGCGTTGGAATTCGAAAAGGGGGCGTAACCTGGCTCTGCGCCAACCTCACGGATCATAGGGCACCGCTGCCGCCACCTCCTATACTTGGGCCCGCCGTGTAGGGGGTTAAAATAACGCCATGAGTGTCAATAATGATAGGAATGACATCGTTTTTGACTTTCATTAATTACGGTTTTCCTTCTGAGTTCTGCGGTAGTTCCTACCAGCGTAATAATTTTTCTAAAATCAGTACTTTGTATTTCACACAATTTCCTGCCAGTTGGGTGTTCACAATGATTAGAAAGATGTCATTATGTTGGTTTAACACTTTCCAATTCGCTATTCCCTGTTTGATCGATATCTTTACTGCCAGCTGTGTGTCAGAAACGATAGAAAAGACGCTCACTATTCACATCCCTCGACCTATCTAACTCGAAAGCTTAAAAGCTCACCGATGCCGGTTTGAATCATGGATTGTCATCTGCCATTTTGATGTTTATTGGCGTTTTCATCTTCCAAATTAATAATGATTGTATTTGTTAAGAACTAAAACACGTCTGTGGAAGAAAATAACTTATCCGCGTGGGGCGGCAGGGAGACGACCGCCGATCAGCATGAAAATAGTAGAAATTCTCGGATAATGCGACCACGTAATCGCGCAAAGTTAACGTATAGTTCGCCTATTACATGTTCTCCCTTTCTTGGACTGATTGGAATAGTTGCGCTGTGCCTCATGTGACCTACTTGTGGTCCTGGCAGACGTCTGACATCCCCTGTTGTCGCCTGCTGTGGTCCTCCTTGTCCCGTGGTCTTCGGTGGCCAGGTTTTTGCACTCCTGGCCTCTTTTGGGGACATACGATGTGGCCCTGCTCGTTATTTCGTTCGTGCTGTGGCATCAGTTGTGCCTTTTACTGGCCAAGTTTGCTTGTTCACTGGCCACTTCTACTGTTGTGGCTCATTTTCACCGTTTCATTCACACTGAGATTCCTGTTTCAGAAATGCAAGCAAGTGTTCAACTATGACGCGCGCAAGGAGTGGGAGATGCGCGTCAACCACGCCCTCGGCCACACCCCTTACAAAACGTGGGTCCCGGCGCGAAAATGCCACTATCAGATTTTCCAGATTTCATTGCCTTTTGTGTGATTTCTCCACCTACGACGGCCAGGATCTCTACACCCATCACCAAGAAATGCATAAATTCGGTGGAACTGTGATGTTGCACCCAGCTTGCGAGTGAGTTTTTAAAAAAAGGCTATATTTACACTTTAAAAAAGCACATATTTGCCACTGTTGTCGTGGGATATAAGTCCCGTAACCGGCGGAGACGAGTGATGTAACCGAGATTGTACTGTGACCGTGCGGATTATTGTACTGCAGCCGAAAGAATAGTAGTACTGTATTCGAACTGATAGGGTTACTGTGGTAAAGCGGATACTGTAACTGAGCAGTGGAAAGTGGTGTCGCCTAGTTGATAAGTGTGCTGTAACCGGAAGGATAGTACTGTGGCCGTGAGCTCATCTGTACTGTAACAGTGCATTTAGTAGTACTGTAACCGACGACGAGGGGGCTGTTGTAATTGAAGTGATACGGTTACTGTAGCTGAGCTATACTGTATGTTCCGTAGTCCAGAGGATACTGTATCCGAACTGAGGGAGCAGTGCTGTAACCAATTTGTGGCACTTTGGCCGAGCGGAGAAGAGTATTGTAGCTGAGTGGATACGGGTTACTGTATACAACGGGAAATTTGTTACTGTAGCCAAGCGTGAATGAGTACCGTAGACGTGCAAAGTGGGGTACTGTATCCTCATACCTGTAGCCGAACAGTCAGAAGTGGTGTAACTGAATATAGCTACCGTAGACGTGCAAAGTGGGGTACTGTATCCTCATACCTGTAGCCGAACAGTCAGAAGTGGTGTAACTGAATATAGCTGTCGCCAAATTGAAATCGTGCCAATAAAATTAGAATGTTCAAGTGATGCTCTGTTGATATGGAAAAATCGTAGTCTAATCATAGTCAACAGAGCATGCTTTGCATGTTTACGCAATTAGCATAAGATTTCAGTTTGGCGACAGCTATAGGGTACTGTAGCCCCGAGGATCGGAGTACTGTAACCGATGGTGTGATACTGTAGTCGCGCGGATTGGAATACCGTAGCCGAGCTCTTATCTGCACCGCATGTCTTTAATCGAGATTATGGAATACTGTGCACATGTATGCCTTCGTCTCAAATGTCCGTGGCTTTAACCTTGTCAGAGTCTGTCCGTCTCGAAAAAGGTGTCTATGCGTCTCTAACGTTGTCACTCACGTCTGCAATTCTAAACATAGCCGTAATTCTGCGTCTCTAACCTGGATCATCATGTACATGGGTCTCTGATCCTATCATTGTCTGCGCCTCTAATACTTATCGGAACTCTGCGTCTCCAACTTTTACAAAATGTCGGCGTCTCTAACCACGACCACTTCTCTGCGTCTCTATCCTTAACCGTGGGCTGCGTCTAACCTCGACAGTTTATACGACTTTAACTCTAACCGCCTCTCTGAGTCTCTAGCATAGGTCACATCTGTCTCTAACTCTAAACTTGGCTATGGCCCTCTCATCCTGGGCACATCCCCTGCGTCCCTAACCCTACCAACATTTGCGTCTCCAACCATCCCAAAATCTGCGTCTCTAACATTCGCAACCACTCTACCTCTCTCATTCTAGCATTGTATCTACTCTCATCCAATCAAGTTCCTACCTGTGTGCGATTGACACTGGCTAGCGAAAGTCCTGTGGCGTAGAACGTCCTCGTCGGCGGCTGCGATGCGGCTGGCTGTTGTTCCGCCGGCTGGCGCGTCTCTCGCAGCCACTTTCAACTTTGCCACCGGTACCGATCTAAACCACGCCCACATTTTAAAACTAAACTTTAAAGGACTAACTGTAAGAACGGAACTCTCGACTTGGCCACTGCTCAAGGGGGAGGTTGCTCTTTGGCCAGTCGCTGGCTGAACCCCTTCGATCAATCCTTCCCTTCTCCATTTGTGTCGTCCCGGGGTGGCTTATAGTCTTCCGCCTGTTGAACGAGTCTCCTTTGCCCTCGTCGTCCTCAGTTAGTTCCAAGCAGTTCGTCGACCATGAAAAATGAAGTGTGCTGTGTTCCCGGACAGGGAAATGTGGCTTATGGTTCCAGGACCGAACCGCTCGCACCGATCCCTTGGGCGAGTCGCCAAAGCCTTCCTAGAGCCCGGACTACTCCACAGGCAACGGCGAACCGTTCAGCATCACCCGCGCAAGCGCAGGGTGTAGGGTCCGGTTGGCAGTGACGGCTCAGGGATCGGAACTCACGATGTGGTCCCGGATAGGGAAAAGGGAACAAATAGAATCACCTAGGGGTTTGGAGGAAAGGTGTGGTGAAGAGAAGGCGGTGAAGAGCAGCCGTCCTTCAGGGGAGCACGCGGCGGAATGACTGTCACGACGAATGCCGAGTTGGTGTATTCTAATTAGGATTAGCACTGTTGGGAAGATTCAGCCAATCAGAGAGCGCCACCTAGCTTTTGGTATGCTAATTATGCTAATCAATGAACGGGAGTTCAGCTGTTCGAAGACAATGGTAGGCTAATTTTTTGGGTTTGACACTTGTATTAATGTTTCAACCCCTTACGATTACGTTCCCAAGTTATTCTGGGTACGTTTCGTAGCGGAACTAAAATCTGTTTGGGTGGATTCATTGCGGGACCTGCAAGTCTAGAATGTTGTCCTACGTAGCTCGTTTTCCATAATTCGACAGTTTGGCAGCTTTTGTATGGCTAAGGAGGGTCGTCGTATTTCTTGTAGTATTACGTTTTGCGATAAATAAGGTCGACTGGTTCACTCCTAACCCACTTCGGTCTGTGAGGTTTACATGGACTTCGGTCTTCGTGGTGTCGTGTCGCGTCACGTGGTGTCGCGCTGTAGTCTGGCGTAAATGGATACTGCATCCAAAGGGATAGAAATACTGTTGTAAAGCGGATAGGATCACTTTAGCCTAGAGAGTTTGATTATTGTATCCAAGCTGATTGGGATACTGTATCCGACCGGCTAGTCATATTGTAGCCTGTGGTGCAGCTGAGTGGTTGGTGTACTGTAGCCTAGAGCATAGGAGTACTGTAGAGGAGGTCAAGCAGGAAGGCACTGTAGCCGTGCGAATAGGGGTACTGTAAACAAACTTCATTCACGCTAAATCTTCATTCACGCTAAATCTTCACCACCGAGCGGTCGGTTCTACCTCCGCTCCGCCGCCTAGCTGAATCCGGCCCCAGAACCTCGTCAAGAAGGGACCGTCATCGACACTACTTCCAGTTGCTGTGAGGGATCGACTACTGAAGCTCCTGCTCAACGTCTACCTACACAAGAAGGCACTGGGCTCCGCCGGCAGAGCAATAACACCAGCTCAAGATCTACGCTTATGATCCAGCCGTGATTCGAGAATAAAATTGTAATTGTAATTGTAATTGTAAACAAGCGGTGAAGGGACACTGTAGTCCTCTCTGCTTTCTATACTCGGATAAAAGTACTGTAGATGTGTGGTCTGTCTTACTGTAGCTGAACCACAGGAGGACATGAGGTGCTTGTAGTACCTACGTATTTCGGCGTTTCGTTGAAAATGGTAACAAAAATCGAGTGGGGACTTTCGCTGCCTCTGAGGCACCATTTTGGGGGGCTTACGCATGGAGCCCCCAAACGCTATCTGTCCAGCCATGAGCTGAACTGATAAGATTACTATAACTGACTAATGAGAGGTAAGGGTACTGTATCTGTGCGGAGGGGTACTGTGAGGGTACGGTATAAAATCACGATTTTAAGGCTACCGTGATAAACTAACCTTTAAAAGTACTTTTTCAGTAACGACAAGGACAGAGTACAACTGGAACAGATCGTCCACGACTGCTTTCCAGGAGCTAGGTTGAAATTGTAAGTAATTAGCGTACTAATTTTGTTTTATAATTACTTAATTAGCCCCCTAAAACACTATTTTCAGCATGGGAGTGAAGGAGCGCAAGTTGAATAACCGGAGAAGGGGAATCGAGCGCTACCTGGTCACTTTCGACGTAATCTCGTAAGTTTTCTGACTTTTATGCCAATTTCTGGATTCACTTTGGAGATATGCTAAATTTCAGACCGCATGCGCTTGCGAAGAGGAGAAAGACGACGGTTAGGTGCAATGTGGGTTTTTTTTTTTTTGGAGAAGTTGTAGAGAAATTGTTGGTTTCAGAGATGCCGGCAGTTTTTCAGCAATTCCGTTTGGAGTGAGCAGTGTCTGCACGCGCTGACACACGCGGAGTTTTCTCAGTGAGTTGGAGAGAGAGAGCATAGATACGCATAGTGATAGAGATTTGAAGAAGACAACGAGACGCAGAGTGAATGAGAAAAGGGAGGCAGACACGCAGAGTGAATGAGAAAATGGAGGCAGAGACGCAGAGTGTGTAAGAAATGAGGCAGATACGCAGAGTGAGTGAGAACAGACATGCAGAGACGCAGAGTGAGCGAGATAAGGGAGGCAGAGTTAGACAGCAAAAGATAATTGTTTATTTTAGGCTCAAGTGTAGTATCTGCTCGATGAAAATGGTATCTCCGGATGACTTTCACGCCCATGCCCAGAAGGAACACCGAGGAAAGGCCGAACTCATCCATAAACCGATGGAAGATCTGTGAGTTTCCTCTGCGTCTCGGCCTCTTCGCTCTCTCTCTCTCTCTCTCTCTCTCTCTCTCTCTCTCTCTCTCTCTGCCTCTGCCTGTTTCTGTCATGCATACTAACCATACCTCTGGAGAGTATCCATTGGAAGACCACGTAGAAAACAGAGAAGGGTGCTGCTTTCGCCAAAATTTAATTTTTCCATTCAGGACCCCACAAGAGACCGCCCGTGTAGAGCAACTGGTGTGCGAGATTTTCTCCCCCTCGAAAGCGATGACAATTTCCAAGAAAAGGAGCGTAAATGAACGGAAAATTCGCTGCAAAGTTGGTTCGACGTGTCCGAGTTTTACTGTGTTGTTTGGTTTCAGAAGTGTAAATGTTATACTGGAATGGATTGGACGTCCAAGTTGGAACACGCCCTGCTGCACACGGATGTCGGGGAGTGAGTAGGGAGAGGAAGAGACAGAAGGAGGAAGAGGGAGAGAGAAGTAGAGGCATGGAGGAATAATACAGCCAGAGAAGGAAGATACAGGGTAGACATGCAGAGGAATGAACAAATGTGGTAGAGACGCAGAACAAATAGGAGCAGAGAGGGATGATAGTGAAATGGAAAGGTTAGAGACGCAGAGGAAAGAAGATAACAGGCAGAGACGCAGCGGAAAGGGTGGTAAAGAGACAAACAGAGACTGAGAAGAGAGCAAGGGGACACGGCTTTGGGAAAAATTGGTAGATACGCAGAGGATGGGCAAGATAAGGGGAATGATGAGACAAAGAGAAAGGGTAGATACGCAGAGTAGGATGAAAGGCAGAGACTAGGTTGATACGCAGTTGTAACAGGGAGAAAGAGAGGCGGAGACATGATAGGAGACACGGCTTGATACTCAGAGAGACAGAGACGCAATGAAGAAACCGGGCAGAGACGCAGAGGAAGAGGTAGACAAGAACAAGGATGCAGAGGAAAGGAAAGGAAAAGATCAGGCACGGGGAAGCAGAGATCAGGCAGAGACGCAGAGGAAGGAAATGGCGAGGTAGACACGCAGAGAGTAAAATAGTCTAATCAGAGACGTAGAGGAAGGGAGAGACCTGACAGAGACGCGAATGATGGAAGAGACTGGGCTGAGACGCAGAGTAAAATGAAGAAATAGGCGAGACAGAGACGTAGAGGAAGGAAAAGACTAGGCAAAGACGCATTGAGATGGGGAGGGTAGACTGGTAGAGGCAGGGTAGAGACGCAGGAAAACAGAAAATAAAATAGACCAGGCAGAGACGCAGAGGAAGGGAAAGACTGGGCAGAGACGCAGAGGAAGAAAGAACCCAGGCAGAGACGTAATGGGAAGTAGACTGGTAGAGGCATGGTAGAGACGCATGGGTAGTTTGCGTTGAGTAGAAGAGGCAGACGGTTAGAGAAATCACACCCCTTTTCAGATCAAAATGCAGTGACTGTGACCGTCGTTTCGAAGAAACCGGAGACTTCCTCTACCACAATTTGTTGGCCCACCAGGCCAAAGCCAATCTGACCACGAAGTCGTTGAGTGAATTGTGGGTTTTAAAAACTTTTATTTTAATAAGAACGGTTCAGAAGTCGTGAAGACGTTGCCAAGGTGGAGGAGGCGGTGCTCACCCTGTTTAACGATGTACTTACCGTAGCTAGGGTTGGAGATTTTCCTGAATTTTTTGAAAAATTTGGGTGTTTTTCAGAAAGTTGAGGCAGAACAAGACGGGAAAATCGCCCCGAAGAAGGTTGTGAGGAAGCGGAAGAGGGCGCCGGCGGCTGGAGGGAAAAAGGTTAGATACGCAGAGAGAGAGAGAGAGAGAGAGAGAGAGAGAGAGAGAAAGTCAGAGAAGCAGACAAAAAAAGGAGAGTCAGAGACGCAGAGGGCCCTGGAAATTTCAAAAATGTACCCCATTTTCAGAGAAAAACGAAGCAATTCTTAGACGTGGATTCTGATGAAGAGTCGGACAACGAATAGCTCTTTTTGTGATATGTGTTCGTGTTTTATCTATTTTTAAGTGGTGCTTGTTTTTTAGGAGAGAGCCTTAATAATTTCTTGGCGGTTTCAGAAAAAGCATTTCTGCTTATTTTCTGATTTGCTTGTACATATGTAGGAATAAAACTTGAATATGATTGTAATCTCTCTCTCTCTCTCTCTCTCTCTCTCTCTCTCTCTCTCTCTCTCTCTCTCTCTCTCTCTTTCTCTCTCGAAAACCTACCGGGATACATAATTTTGAATTGGCAAAATTATTTTGCCAATATAGCACTTGCAAGCACGTTTAAACGCCGCAACACGTTTGTAGTGTTTTACAGACTATATTAAAGGGCTCGTAAGGGGCCTTTTCAGAATCGCATGCTAATGAAGACTTGGCAAGCATATTGCGCACGGCCGTAGTCTGGAGCGGTGTTCGGAAAAATCATTTCATTTGAAATGGTTCGATTAGCATACTTTCCATTTCCAATCAGAAAAGGTCCCTTACGGGCCCTTTAAGATGTATTTTTAAAAGCTGCATTGAAAAATCATCAAGAAACAGCCGATTTATGACACAAGAAAACTATTGTACTTCTTTGTAATTTCAAGATGTTGGTCTAAGCTTGAATCTTAAATTTGAACCTTGGGCACCTACCGTAAGCCGGGTCAAAAAATTGAGACTGGCCTGAAAGTTTTAGTGTGAGTTAAGGGTTTTCGACAAACATTTTCTAAGACAATTTTTTCTAAGACTGGCAACACTCGAACACGAAATCTGAAACACAATGGGGATGGTTCCATTTTCGCATAGTAAACTGGTATCATTTTGTTTAACATACATTCAGGAACACCCAAATGATTCCCACGCGTCAAGGAAAAAACGGTTTTGCGGAATTCTTGCAAAACACTGGTAGAAACAAACCATTTTGTTCATGCTGCTTTCAGCATTGTTTAGAGTTAAATTGGAAGCTTCGCAATTTTCCAGGGGAAGAATCCAAAATAATTTCGTTGTATATGATATTTCCACGATTTTTTTGAAACTGAAACAATGTATTTTAAAGTAGTCATTTGTTTACTCACTTTGGTCAGAATTCAAGACAAGACTATTTTTTTCAGCATTTCGAAAAACGTGAAATCTGAGACGTCGTCGAACTTTGAGTCGAACTGAATGAGTCGAACTCAAACTTTGGAAAACATTTTCTCATTTTCAAGATGTGAAGTAAATTTACATTCGTATAGCTTTCAACCTGGAGACTCCGTTTTCGCAAAACTAGAAAACGTTTGATTGTAGCTCGAAATTAGTTTGCAGCATACATGGCCGTGCCTGCCACATGGTGCACTCCATGCGAGCTTATCATTAGGGAGCTGTCAATTTTACCAGTGACAGTTCCTAAAAAGTAGATAGGTCACCTGGATTATGAAAAAGATTTAAAAGGCACTCGTCGTGCAAGGTTCATAATTCACGTCAAAGGCTGTGTCGGGCCGGTTTATTTTACTTTATATGTTACTTTACAATGTTTGAATCAATATCTCATTTTTCAGATGCTGCTTGTCTTTATAGTTTTGCTACCAGTAATTGTGGGATCCCAGCGGCATTGGACCAGCCTAATAGTAAGTATAGGTTGTTTCATAAAAACGGCACCGGGTTTGGCCAAATACCTGAAAGGGTGGTACATTAGGTCCCGCCGCGATATTTTAACTGTCTGCACACTTCTATTTTCAGCGCTTTTTCGTTTTTCTGTTCATATCAATGTTTCAAACCGTCAATGCATATTTTTTACCGACATTATATAAAAATTGCAGGAAGCGAATGTACATTTGTTCGTGGAGATCGCGCTTCAATTGTCAGAAATATGATGATTGCAATCATCACTAGTGGCCCCATAACGGCTCAAATTGTGGCTAGAGAAATGCTCAGGAATTACCAAGGGGGAGTCTTCCGAGTGAGAGAAAACATTATTAAAAAGTTGGAAAACCATTTCAGACAGAGGAAAAAGGCACCCCTAATCACCTTATGAATGTCGTCGGTTGGGGAAAGACAGTCCTTCTGGAACTCCCTTCTGGAAAATGATTAATGGTTGTGGGCCAGCTTGGGGGGAGCACGGTTAGTTTGGCAAATCGAATTTTATAAGTAGAGGTTTCGACATACAATTTTTCTTTCTTCCTCGACATTTCTTTATTCAAGACGCGATGTCTGAGAGACCCAATTTACTATTGGACAGAGAAATTTAATTTGGCCTAACTTTTGTGTAGACTTCTCAACAAATCTACTTCGGCCATTTTGGCTACGAACACGACCGGAGTATCTAATATTGCACGCTTTACTTGAGGAAAAACATCGAAACATTGGCACGTTGTTCCGAAGCTCGAGTTCTTACTCTAGATCTTTTTTCTTTTTCGTTACTGGACTACTTCCCCCCCCATTTTTTTAAATGTGTCTTTCCACTCTCTGTTCGGATTGCGAGCAAAAAATGCGAAACCTTCGTGTAACAATACGTAGTGCAGATAGCCAAACAAAGTAAGTATATTTCGATGTAATTATTCTCCTCAAAATTTGCACTGAAATGAGACTAACCTTTTATTCGATAAAAATTTATAAGGCGTTGTACAATGTTTGAACCCTACAACCTAAAAATGCGAAGAAGAAAACAAGTACAAAAATATTTTTCCGAAGAAATTATTTAGAATTTGTTATTTTGAAGATTTGTACCATAAAGGAACGGTACCGATGCGACTTGTGACTGTATTTTTAAGGTTACAAATGATTCCAACCTTGGTTTCAAAGTGTTCAAAATTATCAGAAAGAAAAACAAACGAATGTCGGACGAATACTTTCGAATTTCTCAGATTTCGCACCATGCATATATTTTTATTGTTTCAGGGTTTGAAACGTAACAAAAAAAGTAATTTTTTTTGCTTTCAGGATTCTGCGTATTGAGAGGGGCATAAATCTGAATCAAATAGAAACCCAGCCGGTTCTTATGATCGTCAGGGTTGCCTGAGATTTTGGTGAGTTTTTGACTTGTAATTATCGCGCAGAATGCCGCTTCCCTATTCTAAAGCAGTTTTTTAGATCCACTTCCGAAAAGGCTCCGTCTGCCCCGACTTTACGTGTCGAAAGGAACGTTCTGCTTCTCGAGGCACTTGATAAATAGCTGCCCAGCCGGATTCGTCGGATCTTCGATCTCTGTCGAAAGAATCGCTTTTTTCTGTTACCCTGTTTATTCACATGAAACCAATGCTATCAAAAGGTCGCCACTGTCATCTCCTCCTTTTTCCTCATTCAAACATTCTCCGCTTTGAAGAGATATATGTTCCTCATTTTTGTCGAAAGGTGGATAATTAGTAGTGAAATAGTAGGCTCTTCACAACCATGTGTGTTCACAACCATACAACAGTTTCTCATTGCCTTTGGAAAACTTTCTTACGAAGATCTGAAAGAAATTGAATAAATTACAGGGACTTTTATTGTTAAAAGTATATATCCCTATACTTTTACGTAAGTTTGGATTTCATATGTGTTCAAAAAACAATAGTTTAGGTTCACGCGAAAAGACGGAAAACAATGTAACTTTATCAGTGGAAGAAAACCTCTTCTCCAGTTTGAACCAGTGGACAGCGACTTCGATGATATTTTCTCGTTTTTTTGGATACACGATACTCCGGTGGCATAAAGCGTTTACTAAATTTTTTTTTTCGTAAATTCAGATTAGAGAAATGTAGAAAGAGAGAGATAAATCCGTCTAGCACCTGCCCTGATTGCCTAACTATGAATATCCCGCCTTGAACACTTCTCTTATGTGCGTGTGTGTTGGTTGTCCCAGGGAAAAAATGCACCGAGTCCGCCACGTGTCTGCGTCTTTTCATTTCTCTTACACTTTTACCAATGAGGGGTTCTAACTCCACGTAAATGCATAGGATGTGTGGCCCGTGGTCATTTTAATCGGTCACTTCGGAGGCGCAGCCCCCGGCAAGCGGCCGCAGGCCGCAATCAGCCAGAATATAACCACCACCGTTAGACCGGTGAAATATTCTGGTCCCCTCCCATTCACTCCGCTTATGATCACTGTGTGAGATTACTCTGAACCTCTGGTGCTGTTCCACCGTAGAGTTACGCTGCACTGAGTTACATTAGCATATCCACGTAAGCGGCCACCCTCTTTCGCGAGTATGTCGCAAAAAAAATACAATTCAAAAAATTACAATTCAAAAAATTCAAGACACTTTTCAGTTACGAGGATTACCATTTTTCACAGGATTTAGTTTTCTATACCTATAATAGCGAAGTGTCCTTATAGAGAAACAAGCCTTATGTTCATCAGTTTTTATTTGCCTTTGAAAAACGTTTCTACGAAGAGCTTAAAGACATCCGAAATTTAAGACACATTTCAGTTACGACATTTCAGTTATTTCACAAGATTTAGTCGTTGAAGAATAGGACCAGTGAATTCGAGCCCACCCAGGTTTTTGAACATTTTCTCCATCTGGAAAATTAAGTTGATTTATAGTAATTCTAACCCACCTCAATCTGAGTTTTAGCACTGTTGTTGCCCTGTTGCATTTCTTTTTGTCTTTTTTCAACCTAAAAAGATTTTTCAAAAAATCAATCAGCTTCAGCAATTTTACGATTTTTAAAATGTTGTTGTAGAACGTTGTAAAGGACGTGAACCATCTGCCACTCATTGAAAAAATCTAAAATATAATGATTAAATGTAATTAGTAGAAAAACAAAACCATCGTAGTAGAAAAAAAGCGAAGAAAAGCTATGAAAGGATCCTGGTGCTGTTGCCAAGCAGGGTCAGACAAGGAACGAAACAAAATTGCCTCTACAATGAAGTTCTTAAACTGATCCAGCTCAAAGGTGTATTGTGTCTCCTAAAATGGCATATCCTTTTTGTAAACGACGTTTTTACATCAAATTGTGTTAACTTTTTTTGTTTCGGATCGATCTTATATTTCAAAAAATAGCTTCGATATTTGTGACACTCCATTTCGCATTTACAATTTCGGCACGTTCCATCAGAATAAAACAGAGGCGAGTTTAGCAGTAAATCGCTAGACGGATACAATCCCTGAAACATTATGCGATCAATATAACAGTAATAAAATTAAACCTCTTTCCCTTCATATTTGACTGACTGACACAATTTTTGCCTGTATAGTCCAGACCCGATATTTCTTGTGGAGCATTTTTTTTGATAACAATGTATTCCGGGCGAATCAAGTTCAATGTCCACATAAAACTGAACGCTTTTATACCTAAGGGGTAAAACTGTCAACATACGTTTCTCTTGTTTACTATACTGCTTACAAGTAACTTGACCATTTCTGTAATCGGTTCAGCTATTTTTGTTAACCAATTTAGTTTGTCCAGTCCATCCGATACTTCATTGGGCACGATCCTATTGGTTATACCTTGTTCTCTAGTATCAATTGCGCCTTGCTGCACAAGCAACGGGGCCTGCAAAGGTTTGTGAACAGGAACCTAGTAAAAAAGTGAATGAAAAATTACACGAACACTCTACCTCAGGTTTTGTGGTTCTTTCTGTACGTGGAACATTTGTAGCTTGATTAGGCAACGTGGACAACAATCTTGCTTCAAGATCCTAAAAAAGAAAAATTGTTTGAAGCTGCTGATGTGACCCAGTCACACACATTTTATTGAGGCCAGTAACTTAACCTACTAAGCAAAGTTATCTACCTTTTAGTAGAAGAGTTCTTAGATGGTAAACAGCGGGGGGAAGTTCAAAGGCGCATTAGAGCAGGTTTCTTCGCTTTCAACCGATATACAGATCTCTTCCAAAACAAAGTTGTTCCCCGACAAGTCAAACAAAACTTATTCCACTCATGCGTCGCCCCTGCGCTTTCATACTCGCTGAAACTTGGGCAGTAACCAAGGCCTCTCTTAACAATTTAGCGGTAGCTCAGCGACGCATGGAGATAGTTATGATTGGGGTTTCTCTGCTAGACCGTCGCGCGAATGAGTGGGAGAGAACAAAGTTAATGGACGTTGTGACGGAGTGTATTAAGAGAAAATACTTGTGCTAAGGTGCTCACTGAGCGGCACCCACGCGGACCAAAGACGCCCTGCGTGTCTGTCTTTTACAGGGAATGGAAATTTTCATTCTTTAGGTTGAGACAGTCCTGGAAATGAGAAGGGCGCGATACAGTTTACCATAGTTGTTTCGCATAATATCCGATTGAAAATGAAATATAAAACCCTCCTTACTGACTCCTTTAAAACTCTAATGAAAAACGTATTGCAAGAATGCGATTCATTGGATATTTTTCAATTCAATAACGCTATGCTGGCGTAGGGACAAAAAAAGAAAACTTAAAAGCAAACTACCTCTAAAGTTTTTGTAGTCTCTCTCATTTGTCGTTCCAGATGGTAAATTGCTTCTTGGTACCCATTTTTGGCGTTTTCACAGACTTTCAACAACTCATTGTATTTGGTCACCTCTATGTTTTGAACATTCAAAGTGATGTTTGTCAAAACCTGAAAAGCGTATATAACTTTATTTTTTTAATAGTACCTTTATTAAACGGGTTTTCACGGATTTCATTTTTTCAAACTCTTCCCTACATCCAGTCGTTGTCACTGACTCGCATTTTTTTACGACCTTCCCCAAAGCGATTACAGTTTGTTGTGTCAACTGAAAATCGATGAAAAAATTAATTGTCCACACTTACCTTGAAATGATTGTAGAGAACTGTTTGGTGGTTCTTGTGAACTCCTTCCAAAGCACAACTTCCACAGAAGACAAGACTTTCGGCCTGGATTTTTTTATGTTGGGGTCATTAAAATTGTTACCAGTTGTTCATCGAGTGGAGTTTTGTCATTGGAAGAGATTCTTTGTGTTTCACAACACGGCAGGCACAGGCGACCCTGCTCCTTCTTTATCAGCAAACCGCACTCGGAGCACGTGCAAAAATTACGGTTTACCTGCAAAAGTTGCTCAAAAAGAGAGAGAGAAAAAGTTAGAGTAAAAGAGAGAGAAAGAAAACGACAGAAAAAAAGAAAAACGAAGAGTGAGAATTACAGAGACAGCGAGAAAATCAACAAACGCAAAAACAGAGGCAGAGGCAAAGGCAGAAGCAGCGGATCACCGTTTTCAGTGGTAATGTTTTTTAGACTCACTTCTTTTTCTTTTGCAATCTTTTTTGCAGCTTGTTTGGCCTTTTCGTCTTTGACCGTATTGATCAGTTCTAAAAGAGAGACCTGTCTTTTTCGAGGTCGACGAGCTCACCAATTAGTTGAAAATTTACAATTTCATCCCGAAAAGAGTGTTCCCTCTGACAAGTAGGACATTTCCTATCAGCAATAGCACGACAGCATTTGATGCAAAGGGTGTGCCCACAGGTACCAGTCACAGGTTTAAATTCGTCGTCATCTGAATAACCCAAATTTTAAGGCTATTTCAGTAAATTTACCAATAAAATTGATGCAAATGGAGCATTCTATAACCATTGCTAGTTATAGAGGACAAAAGTTTAGCAATCTAAAAAAAACACCTGAAACATTGCCAAACGAAGCGTCAATTGATCAACTATTGTTTGAAAAGGGTTTCTAATAGCATGGAGCGCCAGTTGAACAAAGCAAAGGGGAGTGAAGCTGGTCGTGTCTCCTATCTCAAGATGATAAGGGGAGTGTGCTCCTGTTTGCGAAACTAAAATCGAAACTAACATTCCAAACAAAGATAGACAATCTGAGCAGACAAAATTCGTAATAATAAGAAAAGTTTATCAAAAAATTTAAAGAAAAAAAAATTGGAAGAGAACAAATTGGTAGCTGAATTTCTGTAGTACACAGTGTACCTTGAAACGCTTTCGAGTTTTAACTAAAGGAACATTCAGTTGTCAAACGGAAATGGAAAAAAAATAGTATTTTCTGAAAAACTTGGGTTACTAACGCAATAAATGTTTTTTTCTCGTTTTGTAAAAAAGCTCTTCCAAACGTAGTTTAAAACGGCAGTCAGGCGGGCTTTACAACTTTGGCTAAACCAAGTCGCCGATCATGAATCTGCACATGACCGTGGGCCACAAGTTTACAGATGTTGCTAAAACACGCTACAATGTTGCCAACAATGCGAACTGCAAATCTGCTGACGGCCAATACGCCCTGCCTGTTTGACTATTACAAGTCTTGCTAATGAAAAAAACTCATTTGATTTAGATGAGAAAGCGCTGAAAATGAGGAGGGTTTGCAACAATTTAACATAATTGATTTGCAAAATTTCAAACCGTAACCGATCCAAACTTAAACGTAAAACATTCTTACAGCCCCTTTACTTCTGTTAATTTTCATAATGACAAAAAAATTATGTGAACGCGCTCTGCCCTCACACAACTTGTTCTCAGTGACAGGTAATAATCGAATCATATTTTAGCGAGCAATAATGAAAAAAAATGAACAATACGATTCCTTTTGTTCTTACGCAAGACTTGGGAAAATACCCATTAGTCTATTTTTGTTGAATCGCCCGCCATCTAGCCTATTAGTAGACTGTGCAATGCCCAGGTACAAAGCTACATGTGCACGGACATCCTTTGAAAGGGCCGAGCGAACATCTCAATAGGCATGTACGATGGTTACAGGACACATAGAGTTTGAAGCCTTTCCATCTCTCCACTCATTAAAAACAATGAACAAACAGGTATAACAACAAAAGAACCGGTCGGCAGGTGCCAGCGGTCAACCTAGTGCAAGGTCAGCATGCCCAACGATGACCCGGAAGTATGCTGAGAAAGACTGGAGGGGAAAGTGTGATACATCACGATCTGGGCAAAGAGCGCAGGAAAGAACGCAGCAAGAGCACCGAAGAACGTGGTGTCGACAATAAAGCCTACGTCTAAACACCGGGGACCCTGTTACCACAACTGAACCCTTTTTTCATTGATACAATAATCATAAAAGATGACATTTTATTTGTTACAATTCAAGTAATCAGTAAAGTTTTCGTGAAACTATTCATTCACCAAGACTACCAAAATTCAACAGATCGAGCTTGAAAAGTACGGAACAGGTGATTTCTAGCTGTCCCAGGTCTTCGATCATTTGTTTCATCTGAATAATAAAACTTTCTTACTATAAGCAACACCAACTTGAAGCTGCGTTGGTGTTCTGTAACGGCCCTGTTGAATTTCAATTTGTTTATTTTCAACCTAAACAAAAGTTTCAGGAAATCAAAAAATGTTAATTCTTACAATTTTCATTATGTCGCCCTCCAATGTTTTCAATGACGATGACACATTGGGATAAAGCACAGGAAATTTCTTGAATGTAATTCTTTAACGCATCTGGTATAACAAACATCGACAGCCAATACAAAGAAACGAAGGGAAGCTTTAAATGGATCCTGGTCCAAATGCCAAAGTGGATCCCAAGAGGCACGAAATAAAATTGCCTCTACAAGAAACTTCTTAAGGTATTCCAACTCTCTTTGTGTGCTTTGTTCTTTCTGAAAGGCTTCAAAAGTTTTTAAAAAATATTTTTGTTTAACCTTTATATTAGAAAAAAACCTTTTAATTATATAGCTACGGTGAATATGATGCGTCCATTGACAATTACATTTTCGGCATGTTCCATCAGAATTAAACAGAGGATATGCTTTTAATTCTTCGCAATACGGATACCACCCCTTTAAAAAATTGTGACCAAAGTTAAAAATAATAATACCTCTTTTTCTTTTAATCGCATATTGCTTTTAAACAAGTTTCCAACAATTTCTCTTCCTGCGGGACAGTAGTTCCTGCAGTTGGCGGCACAACAAAAAATTCCGGATGTTGGGAGTTTTTCAAACATTAAAGCAATCTAAACAAACGCTTGGCTAAAACAATCTAAACAAACGCTGGGGGAAATCTGGCTAATACCGCCGTCGTCAATGGCAGCTTCACTCATTGATTTCGCTACATTCGCCCCACCACAATTGTTGTTGTCTCAACCTCCACCGGACACTCCGTGACAATCCCCAGAACCGCCTCTTTTAATTGTAATCTCTGTTGAACTTTGCTTGGGGAATGCCTCTCAAGGAGGACATCCTGATGACGACAATCCGAGCCTCTTATTGCTGTTTTGACACCAGTCTGCCAATGCGGTCTTTAAGACGGTGCCTAAATTGCGATGTTGATTGCCGAAAATACGTGCGGATCCGAAAATTGACATGATAGCAAACAAACTTCAATGAGACGACTTTATTCTGAACCGACAACTCCAGGACAGGCCGACCCAGTTCCGTCGATTTCCTTAAGGCCAACCGAGGGTTGATTCGGAACTAAAGTAATTCAATTTATGCGCGAATTCAATTGCTTCAACAATTACAAGTACGTAGATCAAACATAATTTTATTAAACGTCATGTGTTTTTACGCATTAACACGCCGACATCTACAAATTTCTCCTATTTGTCACTGAAATGCGCTACGGCCGCAACGCCTATATGCACGATGTTTAGAAGCCAGTCTAATTTCCACGTTTACATTCGGGGCGAGATTACCTAGAAAATGAGGAGTATTGCAGTCAATTTACCCTACATAATTAATATAATTTTTTGACCGTTCCCTGTAAAAATGGAAATGAAAAGGTCCCTGACAGTCCCTTTAATGTATTTTGGGGTAAGTTTACAAAACAAAGTGGCTTTACATTGTTTTTTTTCAGGCTTTTATAACCTCCAAAATTACAAGTGCTTTCACTGACGGTACCCGGGCAATCATTCAAAAAATTGTTGTATCATATTACAAAAATGTGGCTCTGCATAGTTTTTTCCAGAATTTTAGTGACCTCCGAAATCATTACACAAGTACTTTCACCAATGGTACCTAGACAACTATTTGACTCTTTTGTCTTTAAAAGATGTTTTCGGTCGATTTTGTTTTTCGCGTGACAAACTGGAGGGGGTATTTATATGCATCGCACATTGGGGGGGGGGTGGCCAGAAATCTTTCACATGAACCTTTTTCCTTCATTTATCCGTCGTACCTCAATATTGTGTAGAACATCAATCCTCACAAATCCAGTATTTCCCTGGTCATCTTGACAAAAAACCCAATCAATCGGGTTAAACAGTTTGTTTAATTTTAAATTGAACTGCTTGCAGCCCCCCAGACCCCCTGCGGGCGTCCGATGTTGAAAGCTATACACAAAGAAAGTCCCCGCTACTACTCTAGTGTTCCCCTGAAAAGAAAAGTTCAAAATTTTTTTCTTGGTGAGCAATCTTTGAGTTGTGAAATTGCTGAGTTTTGAAGCAAATCATTTTTTTCTTTTTAACGAAAAAATTATTTTCAAGCTTAGAAGACCAAAAGATTCAAATTGTAGCCAAAATTGTTTGATTTGAGCAAATTCATTCGGAGGGGTTCGATCCAAGTACTAACTGGGCCCAACGTTGCTTGACTTGCCAGATCGGACGGGATGGCGTCCAATAAACAAACTAAAAAAAACGAAAGGTCTAAAAAAATTCTTAAAAATTCGACTTTTGTTTTTATTCAATTTTAACACAACAGTTGCATCCGAGTATAGGTTATCTTCCTTCCGTCCCCAATTAAAATTTTTTGGGACACTTTCGATTTTTTGCATTTTGTTACGTTTTTAGTTGGCTGTTAGTCATGCGCCTTTAGGCTTCAGGGCCTAATTTCCCATTTACGGAATATATGCTTTGTATTTGTTTATTCTACCCAACGGGAAACATTCCAATACAAGAACTGGTCAAATGTCACTCATTCAAATGTGCCACTTCGTCATACTAAAAAAGTGTTTTATTGTATATTTTAGGTGAAACTGATTTTCAAACTTTAGAAAAGCACACAAATACAAAGCTTCTTTATATGTATCTTTCTGTTAAAACAGAATATGCAAATTCGGAAATTTCATAGTAACAGTCCATTTTTCTGAACTTTGCTCTTATTGCGAAATCGATTATAAACAAAGTTCCAACGTGAAAGCCTACAGGCATACATTGCCTTATCGCAATATGGCCCCTTCAGCTGAACTACAACACGAGTGAGAACCTCTCGAACCTGAAAAAAACGACGACTTTTTGTCTACTTTGTAGTTTATCTCGACCGGGGTTAATTTTGAGAGGTTGGCCAAGAGTAATTTTTTGAAGCGCTCAAGTGTTTACAGTTTTCTGTTAAAACAGATTTTGCGAAATCGAAAATTTTTGGGAGGCACATTGGAATTGTACATTAAAGGGTGGATCCCACCAATCGTCCAGTTTCCATCATTTCAATTTTCAGTTGGTTTGAAACTACCTGAAAAATATTTTTCTAAACCACTTAAATTTTCCAACCGTGTCTTTCACTTCCAGTATTTACCCATTCGTAACATTGAGCTCGAAAGCCAATTCAGCATGTTTCGAGTGCGTAACAAGCACCAAAGTCCTGAAACATTTGATCAGAAAAGGCTTTAGCCTTACTTTCCAAGAGGACTATTGTGATTTCGGAAATTTAAATAATCCATAAAAATGTGCTGAAATAAGAAAATCAGAAACGTTAAGCATAAATAAAAAGCACAGTTTGGAAAGAAATAGAAAAAATACGACTTTGGCTGTACTCCAGAGTCCCGAGTGTTATCTGCTTTATCGGCGTTTGGCGGCGCCATTTGGATAAAATCAAACATTTGGCCAGAATACAAAGAATGCGCCCCGAAAAAATGATTTTGGTTATTGAAAAACATGGGTATCAGAGGGGCGGTGTAATCTCACCCCCCCCCCCCCACAAAACTAAAATTTATTCTCTTAACGTTGAATAAGAAGTATATTCTTCCATCATTCCATTCCTTGCGGGTAATTTTTACAATTTGTGTCGCTGGTTGCGGTCGCTCGTTTTCATATTCACTTTCAGTCGTAAGCTTTTCGGTTGGTATTTTAAGTACTAGCGTAACTTTAACTATTTTGCAGAGGTAATGGAATTCACTTAAAATTGTTCTAACAGTGTTATACCAGTTTATTATCAATGACAAATTCAAGGAGAATGTTTTACTTTCAACAGAAGTAGTGGTGATATTTGTCTTCAGCTAAGTTTGGTTTTTCCAAAACTCTCATATATTTTACTTCAGTACATAAGGGGGGGGGGGGGGGTTGGGAGAGATAAAGTTTGGACCGAGGGGTGAGATTGCGATGTGGGGGGCGCTTCTGCACCGGGCCAAAAAAAGCTTGCTATTGTGATAGGTCCTGGTGTCACAATCGCGTCCCAAATGATACCCCCCAACACACCGTACACAGTGGCACCCCACGCAACCATATCAAATGCGCCGGGGGGGGGGGTGCAACTGCACCGCGGGGGAGATTGCGATTATACCAAAAAGTTGGGTTGGTTTCTTAAACACAGTAGGGCGTTTTAAATAAGGTACCACCCCAAAGACCAAATATTTCCCATGTCCATGTTAAACGGAGAATGGCCGATCAGGAAGTTTTTAAGATTTCGGGTAACTGGTCCTGCAGCGATAGAAGAGAAGGGTAAGGCTTGTATAGATAAATTCAAAGCACGTCGGAATCCCTTTTTCTAAAAAGCAACGGAGGATGAGTTCTGTAAAGCAATCCAATTCTTGGTCTTATTAGCTTTCAACGACCAAATGTAGCTATGGAAATAGATTCTAAACGAAGTAAGGAAAAAGTTCCTAATAGCGCTGTCATCGGTGACCAACGACTGAAAATGTTTTATGCTTTAGTATTTACGGTTTGTGTCATCAAAGCGGAAAAGTAAATGTTGCGGCAGATGAGACGCGTTGCAAGCGAAAACGCTGCTAAACTCTGTCAAATAAAAAACATGGTTTATCTTGCAATTTTTTTTCTCAAACAAACTTAATTTGAAACAAAATATAGAATAAATTCAAATTCTATCCCTCCAAAGGCGTTCAGTTTTTGAAAAGTCATTGCAAATTGCTTTTCCACATAGCGAATACTGATTTTTTTCTTCGAGATAATCGGCAAAAACTCCAAATTTGGGCATATTTTGCATATACCTCAATCTAGTTTCCGAAACCTGAGCTAGTTTTTAGAGAATTTGTATTTTTGGTCAATTACAAATGTTTCCGCAAACCATATTATATATAGTCGTAGCCAACACTACTTTGCCTAATTTCGCTCTTAGCTCTGTGCAAATGATACCAGACGCGAAATTGTTTTTAGGATTCGTACGCAATACTGCGTCAGGGTTACATTTGCGAACCGGCCAAGAAGTAAAATTGGCGAAGACTAAACCTGTGCGTGAATTTTGAAAGGTGTAGTATTCATGGACCCATAATGTAATGAATCTGTCGTGTTGGTTTGGAAATTCATAAATAGGCCATGTGAATGCCATACACCAGTTTTAAGCAAATTCAAATTTTCTGACTCCTTGAGTCTTATTGTTAAAGGGATTTATTGAAACAACTTTACTAATATTGGCTTTGTTAAACTTTTGATCTACACAGTCATGTTCATTTAAAACGACGGTAAAGTTCGTTGAGTTCCGCATAAACTTCTGAAGCAGTTGGACGAGCGGATGCATCTTCAGCCCACATTCTAAGCAAAACATTAATGCATTTCACTTTCGATGAGATACCTTTTCACAAGACCGGGCAACCAACAGTAGGCTGGATTTTCTAAAGAAGGCCTTTTAATTGTTCGTTTTTCATCTTCGAAAACCAAATTATCTGCATTATATGGTCTCCTAAAAAAACAACCGTGAGTGCGAAATTTTAGAGAACCCACATTCTTTGAGCCATTTCCCATAGAGTTATCCCAAGACTGTAGATATCCATGGCTGAAGTGCAGTCCCCGGGATGCCATGGGTACCCCTCCGGTGCCAAGTAGTATGGAGTTCCGCATAGGGATTTAGGACTGCCCCTGCAAAGCATAAGTAGATTTAGGCTAATGGAATTCTTACTGTAGCTCAGCTTTGTCTCTTGAAACCATTCCGAAGTCTGCTATTTTTAGCTGCTTTTTCCCGTCTACCCTTGTGAGAAGAATGCTGAAAGATTGATAAAAATAATAAGTAAATTTTACTTGTCCGATTTTATGTCGCGATGAATAAGCTTTTGTCTGTGAAGGTGATGCAGGGCACTGGCTGCTTGGCGACCCCAGTCGAGAACTTCTTTCTCACCATAGGGTTCGTTTGAAAGGTGGATAACTTAAAAATGCGAATGAGTGTGTGCGAGTGTTTGAGTGTGTGAGTGTGCGAGTGTTTGAGTGTGTGAGTGTGCGAGTGTGTGCGTGTGTGCGTGTGTGCGTGTGTGCGTGTGTGCGTGTGTGCGTGTGTGCGTGTGTGCGTGTGTGCGTGTGTGCGTGTGTGCGTGTGTGCGTGTGTGCGTGTGTGCGTGTGTGCGTGTGTGCGTGTGTGCGTGTGTGCGTGTGTGCGTGTGTGCGTGTGTGCGTGTGTGCGTGTGTGCGTGTGTGCGTGTGTGCGTGTGTGCGTGTGTGCGTGTGTGTGTGCGTGTGTGCGTGTGTGCGTGTGTGAGTGTGTGCGTGTGTGCGTGTGTGCGTGTGTGCGTGTGTGCGTGTGTGCGTGTGTGCGTGTGTGAGTGTGTGAGTAAATGTTTTACTAACAGTCATGAAGGCTTCCACAGTCCATGTGCTCCATTAATATTCCAATAGGTATTGTTTTCTGCTCATCTTCACAAACAAGACCGTATAGTTGAACGATATGGGTATGGTTTCCGCACTAAATTAACAACTGTAGGCCGAATGTGATGTTTTTCTACCTCAACTAGTTTTGACAACTCTTTGTGCATTTCGTCAACGTATAGACTTTGCTGGCCGTTGAATTTTTTCACAACCATTAGGGTCCTTAAATTCATATTTTCCGTGGTCTGTTGAAAAAACTTGCGGATTGTCGTGAAGTTGCACTAGAACAGCTGTGCCCAAAGCTCCTCTTCCCAATTTGCCCTTTTCTACCATATCTGTGCGGATACAGTAACGTTCCATTCTAGACTCCTCCAAAATGTTATTCGCAGCATTAGAAAGACCTGAATGAAGAAATCGAAATGTTTTCCCATAACTTACGGTTGTTGGCTTTGTTACGTTTTGCTTGAACTGGGGGAACTGGTGGAGGAGGCGGCGGTGGGGGTGGAGGTGGCGACTTTGCCTAAAACACGAAATGTTTCTGGGTCTGTGGGTACCAAAACGTTCGCATTTGATTTGGGTTTTGTGCGCTTAGATTCACCGTTTTGCAAAGTCGTTGCAGTTAACAATCCGGTAACGGGGTTAAGCCCCGCCCCTTCGAACGCGCCACTTAAATCAAGGCGCCGCGATTAACGCGCATAAATGGTTTGTATATTACCTACAATAAGCTGTCATTAACAAATACCATTTTTTGAAATCTTTCGCTACATCCAGTCACTGTTTTGTACTCCCCAACAAGCTTTCCCAAAGCGATTACAGCTTGTTGTTTCAACTGAAAATTAATAAAAACATCAAGTTTTCCACAATCACCTTGAATTTATCGTAGAGAACTGTTTTGTGTTCATTGTGAACTCCTTCCAAAGAACAACTTCCGCAGAAGACAAAACTTTTGGCCTGGATTAAAACATATGGGGGTCATTAAAAGTGTTACCTGTTCATCCAGTGGAGTTTCACTATCTGGATCAAAAATGTACAAAGATTCACAACACGGCAGGCAAATGCGGCTCTGTTCTTTTTTCATCAGCAAACCGCACTCGCAGCACTTGCGGAAATTCCGGTTTAATTTCTGAAATAAGTTACTAAGTCGTAAGTTATGAATGGAAGATGAAAATCTTTCTAATTTTGGGCCAGCCATTTGGGCCAGCCTGATTTTCCCTACAAATGAAAAACCAAAGTAACTTACTTCTTTCTCAGCCTTTTCTTTTTGAACCTGCTTTGCTTCTTTATCTTTGACAGAATTGATCAGGTCTGAAATCATAGTCATTAGCAAAAGAAATTGCCAATTAAATCGTTTCATTGGGTGACTATTACTTCTAGAATTATTTTCTCACGTGTGCTGAAAGTTTGAGAAAAATATATCTGGTCGAAAAGAAACGAAATAAAATATGCCAAACGAAAAGCCAGTTATTTACACAGGAAGAATTCTTAGATGAAGAACACCGCTCAAACTGACCGATAAGTTGAAAATTTACGGTTTCATCCCGAAAAGAATGTTCCCTCTGACAGGTGGGACACTTCCTATTAGCAATAGCACGACAGCATTTGATGCAAATGGTATGCCCACAGGTACCGGACACAGGTTTAAATTCGTCGTCATATGAAAAAACCAAGTTTTAAGGTTATTTTTGTAAATTTACCAAGAAAATTGTTGCAAATGAAGCATTCTATAACCATTGCCAGTTATAGAGGACAAAATATTTCCAATCCAACACAAAAACCTGAAACAATGTTAAATGAAACATCAATTAATCAACTAATTGTAGTTTCTGAAAAGCTATGTAGGTTTCGTTATTTGTAAAAAGCGGTTTCTAATCGCACGGATTGTCAGTTGAACAAGGCAAAGGCGAGTGAAGCTGGTCGTGTCTCCTATCTCAAAATGATAAGGGAGACTGTGGCCCTTGCTTTCAATGCTAAAAATTAAAACAAATATTTTACACAAAGGTAATTTCAGCACCCGAATTTAGAAACGGCGACTATTTGAAGGAACAACACATTTTCCAAATTCCTTGTTTTAGATTTGAATTAATCAAAATGGCATTCATATACCAGGCATAACTTCTTATAAGGTTCGGTGGGGGGGGGGGGGGCGTGAATTGCCGCAACATGAAGACGGGGGCAACAGGTAACATAGGAATAGCTACGGGTTGAACAACTGCATTAAAATGGTGTTTTCCTAAGTACAGGTCACTTATTACATTCCGTTTATTTTCAGAATTGCGGTTAAATAGGCCATTCTTTTCACAGACTGTGGGAAGTTGTTATAAAAGAGCAACCTATTCATCTATCCACTCTCCTGTTCTTATGACTGGGAGCCAAGTAAACGCGGAGGACTAATGGGGCTTTCCGAAACAACTTCTTCGGCTGGTCCAGCAAAATTCCTTGGCGTTCCCTGACTCATACCCTCCACTCTTTCCGCCAATGCCGAATAGTTGGCGATCGTTGCGTTATCAGACTGCTTGACATCGGATAACGGCGGGCTCTTTTCATCGATTAGATTCAATCAAACATGACTCATCTGCGCTTAATTGACGGAAGGTTTCCAGCTTGCGACGTTGTTCACGGGCCAAAACTCTAGTTTTGCGTTGATCAGGTATCTCGAACTTTGGAGAAGTTGGCCAGTGCAGGGACGACTCGTGTCAGAATCTTTCGTGCCAATTAAGGGAATCCGACCTCCCTCACATAGACTTACCTTGAGGGGCCGGTTCGAGCCGGCAGTCCTTGGTGCTTCCAGACAGTTAAGAATTCGTCTTCAGCCACAAGCCCACACGACCCCACTGATTGATCGACGCCGACCGCCCTCTAACTGTCTACAAGGAGGCCGAACTCCAATGTCTTAAAACTTCCGTGGTCGCAAAGGTTGGGTGTTCTCCCTGCAGTTGCAAGTCATCGAATTGCCATGAGAAACCTCCCACGTAGACCACAAAGCCACCTTTCGCAGAGCACATTGCTTATCTGTTTAGTTCCACCGATGTGAAAACAAAAGCCATTTGTATGCTCATAGCTCGTTAGGTGTGCAGGTAAATTAAAACACTAAAGTGGATGGACGATCTCTATATATACCTAGGTTTGATATGAACAAGTATTGTATGAATTTGCCATAGACATATAAATCCCTGCCGTCCCGTTAACCCCCTCAACATCCTTCTCTTCTAATTAATTTTCTAGGTTTTTCTCATAGTCTGTTCCTGAAGTATCAGCACGTTGCTAGCCAGCATAATAAACAATATTTTAAGACTGCTCCTGGTATTTTTCTTGCTGCAATGAAAGACGGCTCAGTCCAATTAACGATGGCTCCGTCAGTATCAAGGAGAAAAAGTTGCTTCTAGCTCGGCTGGTTCGGCATTTTTCGTGAATATAATGTTAAGCGTAAAGGTTTCTAAAAAAAACAAGTGTTTTGCAAAATATAGTAAAAGTGTCACCCCCATAAGTCCTGTCAACACATGTCAATCGCAAAACTTGAAGAAAGACATTTCGCATGGAATGATATATTTTTTTAAAAAGTTGATAAAATATACATTTCTAAACTTCTGAAGTTATTCAAAAATGTGACTTTTGAGTTGTTAACATTACAATGTCTGAGAACTAGTATATCACAATCGAGAACCTGCCTAGCTCGTTTGAATAACGGCTTTTTTAAATAACGATGACTTTAGATTTCGGTGCCACTTATTCACAGCTGATAATGAAGCGGTTGTATTTCTAAACCAGGAGAAGGTTTTTTTTGTTGATTTTTTTTGAATTTGACAAAGTAATGTTCAGAATCTAAATGTGGAATACTACCAATGGCTACTTGTTCCCACTAAAATCACGGCGTACGAGATTATGGAATACAGCATCTTTGATAATGGAACCAATATCATTGTGAGTCTTTCACACAGCACGCACTTACGCACACACGCACGCACACCCACACGCACACAATTTCAGATTCGCGAGGAGAAAACCAAGGAGGAAGTCGCCCTTCCATCGAAGATGCAGCCGTACGGAATCGAGAAGGTCGCGCAAGTCCGATGCAATCAAGACAGCATGATCATTAGCAAGTGCAATAAGTGAAGTCTTGATTTTCCAAAGAAGCGACTTCCAATATGATACTTCAATTTTTTACCATGGATAATAATACATTCACTAAATAATATATTTGTTGTGTTTCAGCCAAAAATAAAATTGCTTTTTTTGGCGGTGTCTATGTCTTTGTCTCTTTGAAATTCTTCTCAGTACGCTTTTCCTAAGTCATTTCTCCTTTGTTGTTGTTACATCGTTCCGTGTTCCAGAAAGATAGGACATTATTACATTCGGGACCGGTGAGCGCGTTTCACTGCTAGATGACACGGCAGATATGCGCCGGTGCATAAAAGGCGAAGGCGGTGAAATCCAAGGAGAAATCGCTTTGTTCCAGCAAAAGTCGCCTTTCATTGGTTCTCTGTTTTTGACTCTTTCTTTTTTTCTCTCCGTATCTCTGTCTCTCCGTATCTCTGTCTCTCTGTATCTCTGTCTCTCTGTATCTCTGTCTCTCTGTCTCTATGTCCCTCTGTCTCTCTGTCTCTCTGTCTCTCTGTCTCTCTGTCTCTCTGTCTCTATGTCTCTCTGTCTCTCTGTCTCTCTGTCTCTCTGTCTCTCTGTCTCTCTGTCTCTCTGTCTTTCTGTCTCTCTGTCTCTTTGTCTCTCTGTCTCTCTGTCTCTCTGTCTCTCTGTCTCTCTGTCTCTCTGTCTCTCTGTCTCTCTCTGTCTGTCTCTCTGTCTCTCTGTCTCTCTCTCTCTCTCTAAACATTTAATTTAATTTTTTTTAAAGGTAAATGACCACAAAAGATGTGGAACGAGCCCTTGTGGTCTCCTTGGTCCTGAACAGCCTCGCACTAACCCTCGCTATTCTCTGCTTCCCAATTCTTCAGGCTGACCTGGATGCCTTAACTACCCTTGTGCATAAGGATGTGGATGATTTTAAAGTAAGTTTGATACCTTTTATTTCAATTTTTTCCGTATTTGATGAATTTTGCTCTGAAAAGTGACTGTCTGTTTCGCAATTTCTATAATATGCGTGCAGAAGAAATGAACATGATGTATATACTTCGACCTCGGGTCACAACAAAAAAAAACTAGTTGCAATGTGGAAAATTAAACCACGCCCTCTTCATAGCCTGTTTTGATTCGGTGGCAGAAATTAGGCCACACCCACTGAATCTTATCTTTCGATGACGATTGGACTAAATCAGATATTTATTATTTCTTGCTTCAAACTCCCAGCATTCTAAATTTATTAAAATTGTATTTCTATATTTTCGCAAAGTTTGAAAAATCACATGGCTCTTTTGAAATGTTGGCAAAATGATGATGTTGGAGCCATCGTAACGTAGATTCTCATTTGGGTTTTTTCATTCAAATAAATTTCTTTTTTAAAACCGTTTTTATTTTAATTAAAAAAATATATTACCTGACTGTTTCGCATTTTCCATAATGAAAGTGATTTTGAGAGAAATACGATGCGTCTTAGCCTTCTTCAAATTTGCATTGTTAAATTCGGTTATACAGCGAAAAATTATAGTGTGTTTCCGAAAAACGGCACCGGCTCAGTTAAAGGATGGTACATTAGGTCCCGCCGCGATTGCTTATTTTTCTGCGCACTCCTTTTTTACTGCGCTATTTCGCTTTTTTCATTTCTATTCACATCAATGTTTCAAATCGTCAGTGGTTAAAAAGAAGGAAAATATCAAGCCCGCTCAAAAGTCGCAATCCTTTCTTTGGAAACAGACTATATACCACAACCACAATGAAAGGAATTAAGCCACGCCCCCATAACAACTCTGTTTTCAACCCTTTTTAATCAGTGTTTATAGTAGCAGAAAAATTAATTGAAAATAACGTTCCTTTTTGTTTAGAATTTGCTGATGATTCAGAACGAAAATAACGAATTCTGAGTGAAAATGTAATGAATAGCAGGCCACAACCACTTTTGGATAACTGTGTAATTAGACAATGCCTATTCATTTTTACTAAGCCATTGATTTTTTTATGAAACGTTTTTCATTATTTCAAAAAATCAACTGACTGTTTCAAAAATCCTTTTGTGAAAAAGAAGTATAAAGGTACACGATGTTTTGTCTAGCGTGGTTTGCAGTGAAAATTTTACTTATCTACTTGTAAATTATAACACGCCCCTTTTGGTTGTCATTATAGGCAGTGGAAGCAATTTAGCCACGCCTTTAGCGCAAAATTTTGTCCACACCCTTAAAAAGCTTTGCTTGTCGGGTTGTTTTCTTTAGTGTTGAACAACCTTTAAAAATAAACCACGCCTTCTTTTCAAGGGCTTCAGTCGTTTTTTTCAAACACGATGAAATTTAAATTTTTTCTTATAAATTACCTGACTGTTTCATATTATTCGTAAGAAAATTGGAACTATGACCAAGAAGTAGTGCAAATTGGAAGAAGTAGTGCAAAACTGACGAATTAAGCCAAAAAATTCAATTGTTCAGTGTTTAAAATGAAAAATTAATTAGCTGAGATGTTTCATATTGCCCGTAAGGTAATTGAAACTATGCCCATGGTGATTAGGCAGTGATTGATTCTCCGAAAAACTTATAATTTAAGCCACGCCCATTCAATCGTTCTTTAAAATTAAAAAAGAATATGTTCAGGATTCAACTGACTCCATTTGGAGCGACATTCTCGCCCTGCAACTGGAAAGTCGCCGAGAGAAAAGAGAAGATCAAAACTACCTCTACAAGTATCAACCTTCCCTGAGGCATAAGTTGAAAAGTAGGTTTCCTGTTAAATTAAAAATTTCACATTTCTAACGTCACTGCACACTTTCACTCGCACTTTAACAGGAATTCGTCTGAAGATGCACCGAAAACCCAGGGATATGCACGATAGGGAGGAGGGGCCTCCGGTGTTTCAATCGAGTGCTATGAATGGCACTCAGAAGTTGAAGAGGAAGAAGGACCATCCGAAGTGGGGGAAAAGGGTCCGCGTCGGATCGAAAGGTATTTGTAAATCGTTTATATTGATTTTAAGCTGGGGGTGTAGATCTAACCTGATTCTGAAAAGTACCATTTTTAAAAGTTTTTTAAAATCAAAATTAGCGAGATTTAAGCACATGCAATAGTAGTTTAAAGAGTCAAGTTGTAGTTGAAACATTCCGCCGCTTAAAAATTTGACTTTGAAAAATCCTAAACACGGCTTTTATTTTAAAGCGGAACTTCGGTAAAAGCTAATTGGTAACTAAACGCTGACTGTATCAAAATTGGAGAAATCGCAAAAGGTAGGTCATTTAATATTACAAACTTGCCAATGCTTTTAAACAACTTGTAACTTTGAAACAATAACAAATTTAAAACTGATTCGGCAACGCCTGAAAGGTAACATTGACATCATTTCAAAAATATATATTGTCCCGTATATCTGCAATTCTAATTTTACTGATTTCATTCTGAATTTTCGTTTTCAATAGTTTCGTATATATTTTATACATAATTTTTTTTCAAATCATATTTTCAGGTTTCATCAAAACTTTTTCTTTTTGAAAAACAGGAAAAAACTTTCACAATAAAGACCATTCGACAGCTAAAGCGTTGGCATAGCAACCTTGGCCCATGAAAATTAGGATCTTGCATTGAAGCAACATTGAAGCAAATTTTTTAAAAATACAAAATCCGTTATTCTGCTTTTTTGCTGAAATAGTTTTCGGTTCATCGAAATTTTTCATATTTGTGCCCTTTTCTGTATTTCCCTTAAATTCTACCCAATTACAATAAATCCGATAAAAGCTGAAGAATTATACACTTGAAATTTTTATTTTAGTTTGCGTAGATAATAATTGCAAGCTTTTTTGTATTAAAAATATAATGATTGTTTGATATTTTCACTACATTAAAAAAACGGGGATATAAGTAAATGCAGGTTTACAAAATTTCCGAGTTTTAATAGTTTCAATAAAATTATTTGCTTTTTCTTTTTTTATAACTCCACTGTTTAAGCGCAAGAGAATTCCAGTTTTTCGGTATTATTACTAAATTGGCACTATTTAAAAAATAGGTTCAATCTAAAAGCCCTAAAGGGGATTTTGAAAAAAAAATGAGAGTGTAAAACGATTCGAAAAATAAATTAGAATTCCAATTTTCGGGAAAAGAATAAATTCGGCCCACAATTTCGGCACGATTTTTTTTGTTTCTATACGAAATATTGTATTCTTTCAGCACACTTTTAATGTGCAATATTAAACACTTTTGGACGTTCAAACCAACTACTTAAGTAATTAAAATAATATTTCAGGTACCCTCCCTCGTTCGAATTTCCACCGTGTGCATGCGGCTCCAACGATTCAAGAAAACCCAGGGCGGCAGATTTTCAGCGACGCCGAGTTGATAGGAAAACTCGAGAAAATAGAACAAATCGACCAAAATCAATATGTAAAACGTAATTACACAAAGTTTTACTTTTTTTTTATAGAAATTTCAGCAAAACGTGTACAACAGTGCCCCCTCCGGCCGAATCCTCAGTGCCCTCAGGGCAAAACTGGGGCTCCCGGAGCTGATGGAAGTGATGGAGGTAGAAACAAAAAAATTTTTTTTTTCAAATTTTTGTAAACTGATTATTTATACTTACAAAAACAACTCCACCAAAAGTATTGTTTGGTCAAACAGCGAACATCGGTGCAAACAGATTTTGACCTTTGTGTGAAGATTAATGGAAAATGTAAAACATTTGTGAGAACGAACATTAAAAAAATGTTACGATTATTTTAAGGAAACTTTGTTATAGTAAAGATTATTTTCAATCAATAGAGCTATTATTGAATGAATGACAAAACAAAAAGCGATTTTATTCCACAAAGGAAGAAAAAAACTAAGAAAAAAAACGAAAATAAGAAATTTCTTGAAATTGTATTAATTAATTGTTCAGTTTTTTTTCGATATTCGAGAAGATACGGATTCGAGAAGATACTAAATCAAATCGAGTTGTGTAACTCTGACAAATGGAAATTGTGAAACATTTTTGTGCACATTTTTGTGCAAATTTGAAATTTTTTTTTATTTATACGTTTTAATTTTTATATATAAGTATCATAGTTCAACTAAATACGCCTCTTTTCACAAAAAAAGTTTGAAACGTCCAGTTAAGAAATCTGAAATTTCTTGATATTCGGTTGTTTGAATTTAACTTTCGGTCTTTTTTCAAGACGCACATTTGCTCGGCAGTGTTACCACGCCAAAGGCATATCATGAGCCAAAATGTTGCGCTCTCACGCCTTTTTTACGTACTCGGCACTGAAAAAAATTTCAAGTGTATTTCTTATGAATCTACATGGTTTTTAACCTATTTAATTACAGAAAATGGCGCTCCTGGAACTGATGGAAAACCTGGCGTTGATGGTACCCACCTTTATGAAGAACAAGATAAAGGCTGTATTTTGTGCCCAATGGGTCCGCGAGGACCGAAGGGGCCAAGGGGACCACGAGGAGAAGAGGGAATTCAAGGTACGCCTCTGTCTCTGTCTCTGTCTCTGTCTCTGTCTCTGTCTCTGTCTCTGTCTCTGTCTCTGTCTCTGTCTCTGTCTCTGTCTCTGTCTCTGTCTCTGTCTCTGTCTCTGTCTCTGTCTCTGTCTCTGTCTCTGTCTCTGTCTCTGTCTCTGTCTCTGTCTCTGTCTCTGTCTCTGTCTCTGTCTCTGTCTCTGTCTCTGTCTCTGTCTCTGTCTCTGTCTCTGTCTCTGTCTCTGTCTCTGTCTCTGTCTCTGTCTCTGTCTCTGTCTCTGTCTCTGTCTCTGTCTCCGTCTCTGTCTCTGTCTCTGTCTCTGTTTCTGTCTCTGTTTCTGTCTCTGTCTCTGTCTCTGTCTCTGTCTCTGTCTCTGTCTCTGTCTCTGTCTCTGTCTCTGTCTCTGTCTCTGTCTCTGTCTCTGTCTCTGTCTCTGTCTCTGTCTCTGTCTCTGTCTCTGTCTCTGTCTCTCTCTATCCCTCTCTATCTATCCCTTTCAATTTGAGGCTTCGAAGGCCGTCCAGGGCGCCTCACCCAGCTTCCGGGCCCTCCCGGGCCCCGAGGTCATCGCGGAGAACCGGGCGAACAAGGTCCCCGCGGTCTCCGCGGGCAACAAGGAGTCTCCGTCAGAAAATGGATCACCGTGCCCGGAGAGAAAGGACCACCCGGTAAGTTCCACAAAAAATCATCAAATTGATACTGTCTAGGTGGTCGAGGCCCTCGGGGACCACCTGGTCCCAAAGGATTTGAGGGAGAACCCGGAATCGAAGGAGTCAAAGGCAGAAGAGGGCCCGTCGGTCTCGCTGGAGTTCAAGGACCACCCGGAGAGAGGGGGCTTGAGGGATCTTACGGGAGAGGAGGTTAGACCTATTTTTGAATTTAAGGCCTTAAGTTGTTAAGGTTTCGATGAACACTACTGCGAATGCCCTAAGAGGTCTAAAGGAGTTAGGGGAAGGTTTAGAATGCCACTGGAAGGGAGCTACGCAACGGAGGCGTCAAAGGACTACCCTAAGGACGTTTTCTATGAAAGAAGGCTTTAACGTAATTATCAAAGAATTAACATTAATAAGTGGTTTAAATGTAATAATTTTAATAAATGTTCGTTTTGTATTTGAGGTATTGAACAGATTAAGTTTTTTCATTGTCAGGTTCATGCTTCACTGAGGTTTACTACGCACATTAATTGAAGAGCGATATTAGAGAAATTAGCATTTTTTCGAGGTAAAACGCGTTGTGAAAAAATTAAAATGCAAAATTGCTTTTAGAATATTAGATAGTGTGTTTTCGAAAAACGGCACCGGTGTTGGCCAAAAACCTTAAAGGATGGTACATTTGGTCCCGCCGCGATAGCTTTTTTGTCTGCGCACTCCTCTTTTACTGCACTATTTCGCTTATTTTTTTACATCATTGTTTCAAATCGTTGTTGGTTAAAGAGATGCAAAACATAAATGCCGCTCAAAAGTCGCTTACCTTTATTTGGAAACAGCTTCTTTTTGCGATCTGGAAATCCACCCGTATTTAATCACACGCGATCTTGAAATCCGCATGCTTTGAAATATTGAAGTGAATATTAACAAAATAAGCGAAAGAGCACTAGAAAAGAGGAGTGCGCAGACAGTGAAGCAATCGCGGTGGGACCAAAAGTACCTAGTCATTTAGGAAAATCCCGTTTTCCTCAACTCTCTTTCGGAAACGCACTTTATCAATTTTATACAGGATTTCTGGACGATTAACCATTGACGATTTGAAAAATTCAAGTAAATAAAAATATATTTTGCAAAATAGCACAGTGAATGCGGAATCTGCAGACAATTAACCGACCAAATGTGCTTAGTCCTTTAAGAAAATTCGTTTTTCCTCGACTCTTTTCAGGCGCAATTGCTTATACTCAATTTCCAACGAATGGGCAAGGATTTTACCAATTTTTAAAGGACTAGGTACCTTTGGTCCCGCAACGATTTCAGCTAATTGTCTGCGCACTCCGCTTTTACAGTGCTCTTTCGCTTAATATATCCCTATTCACTTCTATGTTTCATATCTTTTTGATTAAATAAGTGTAGTTTTTTCACGATTGCCCAAAAATCGAAGACTGTCCTTTGGAAACAGACTATACTTCGAAAGGTTTTTTGGCGATTTCAAGAATTTGCCAGCATTTGTAAAATCCACGATCTATTACAAATTTAAATGCGTTCGCTAGTAATTTTTTGAAAATTTTATGTTTTTGTGTGTTCTCCCTCTTTGAATTTACGTAAATTCTCTCTAAAGTCTGTAAATTAAAAAGAATTATACTTAACAATTCTTGCACACAGTGGAAACAAAGGTGCTTTGAATTGAAGGTCAATTAAAACTTAATGAAACATACGAACAACCGTCATACATTGTTTTATTATTTTCATATACTTTTATTTTTTCTTATCTAAATGTAAATGGTTAAAATTTTAGAAGGGCTTTTTCTTGTATGCGTACGCTTCTTATGTAGAAATTTGTTTTTTTTTTGTAATTTAAAGCTCATCAACAAAATTTAAAGCTCACCAACAAAATTTGATTTTCCGCTCAAAAACCATGATTCAAAAATTGTAAACCTAAATGGCTTCTGCTTGAAAAACGACAAGAGCTGCAATTCTTCATCGATTAAAGTTAACTTACTGACGCCAAATAACTTAACATATACTCCTCGCCAATCCTACTTCGGCCGAAAATGGGCCACGCCCCTTTTGTAGCCGAATGTTTTGATGTAATAATGGGAAATTTGAAGGACAACATCAGAATAATTTAGCAATTTTTTACTAAGTGCCAGTTTGGAGTTCAACATTAAAAAAGGCTTTATTAAAAAAAAAAAGATTAGAAATGTTTTAAAAAGATATAAATCGGCTCTGAAGCAGTGAAACATCGTGAACGAAAAATCCAAATTTTACTCATTTTTTTAAAATTCAGTTTTTAACAAACGAATTTTTTTGCAAAGTTCTTTTCAAAAGTTATAGTATATTTCCAACGAAAGGTTGGCGACTTTTCAGTGACTTCCACATCCAACCGAATTTAACCACTGATGATTTGAAACCTTGAAGTGAATAAAAATAAAAAAGCGAAAAAGCACAGTGAAAGCGGAGTACACAGACAATTAAACGATCGTGGCGGGACCAAATATACCTAGTGTTTTAAGAAAATCCCATTTTCTTCGACTTTTTTTTTTTTAGAAAACTATGCCAACCTCATTGTTGAGACAGAGTTAAAGAACGAAAAAAACCCTTTAAGACTCGAATCTCGAACGTGGAATAAAATAAGATTCTAGAATGTAAAAAAATTGAAACATTCACATTGCCCACTTTTAAAAATATATTTTTTCAAAAAGCGTTAGGCATAATTGTAAAGGCAAGCGGACCCGCCTCCAAGGTCGCTTTTGCCCGATATTTGCATACAGGTCAGTCGTATTGATCCAAGTTTTCGGGTAACCAATGGCTGAGGCCAATTTTCCTATCACAAATTTGGATTATTTGGATTTCGACGTCGTTTTTTCAGATAATATTGAAGAACAACACGGTAAGATTATCAATTTTGAACGTTTTTATTTTTCAATTTAGATGAAATTTCCCCATTTAACAAACTTCCTGCGGAACTCGTTGTGAATATTTTCCATCGGCTGAAATTAAGAGAATTAAAACATGTTAAAAGGACCTGCAACCGTTTTCGAAAAATTTGTTTCGAGCACGCGAAGTATTTGAGAAAAAAGAGAATCACTAACCTGTGGATTTTCGCAGACAAAGTAGGTTTTTATGCTACTTTTAAATTAAATGTTGTAAATTTTTAGGATAAAAATGGCATTGACATTTTAAAGTTGAAAATTGGAATTACGAGGACAGGATGTAAATGTGAAAATATTTTTGTGTTTTATTGTTCTCCGACGGACGTGAAGCTTGTCGACGATACATGTGAGTTTTGAATCTGAAAATGTGCCATTTTTAAAACAAAACAAAAAAACAAAAAAGCGGTAAAACTTTTTTTAAAACTTTAAGTGAAAATATTTTAAGCGTAAGCGGAAGTGGAGAACTAAAACCAAAATTCAAACAGTTTTCTAAAGTTCGCCTCAATCATTGAAACACTATTTAATGTGGTTGCATTTTTTGTGAGTTTCGTGCAGTTTTGGTATAGTCCATTTCCAACGAAGTCGGCGACTTTCCACTAACCTTGATTTCCACTCGTATTTAACCAGGGACGATTTGAAACATTGAAGTGAATCGAACTTTAACAAGCAAAACAGCACAGTAAAAGAGGAGTGCGCAGACAATTAAGAAATCGCGGCGGGACCAAATGTACCTAGTCCTTTAAAAAATCCCGTTTTCCTTTACTCTTTTTTGGAAACGCACTATAAATTTGTAACAAAAAAGGTTTCAATGTTTTGGAGTCCATTCGATATTCATTTTTTCCCTGAAATATAGTGGTTCACACCCATGTTTCAAAATTTTTGTAAGTTTTTGCAAACGATTATTTCGGTAATATAGTCTGTTTCCAAAGAACGGGCGGCGACTTTTGAGCTGCGTTGAAGTTATGCTCCTTTTTAACCACTGACGATTTGAAACAGTGAAGTGAATCGAAATAAAAAACGCGAAATAGCTGTGTAAAAGAGGAGTGTGCAGACGATTAAAAGATCGTGGCGGGACCTAATGTCCTTTAAGATAACCATCCTTTAAGATTTTTGACCAAACCCGGTGCTGTTTTTCGGAAACACACTATATGAGACGTCGAATGCATGAAAAATAACGCAAGTATTTTTATCATGGCCATTTTTTGGCCTGAAAATGACATTTTTCGCTAAACACCGTTTGAAAATATTGTTTTGAAAATATTATATCGGCCACACTTATTGTTATAGTTTGTTTCCAAATATAGGTCGGCGATTTTTGAGCGCCCTTGATGTTTACCAAGATTACCCTTGATGTTTAGCAACCGCGGACGATTTTTTCATTGATGTGAATAGGAATAAAATATAGTCCATTTCCAACAAAGAGTCGCCGACTTTTCTGCGACCTTGATGTCTACCAATGTTTAACCACTGCAAGTGAAGCAATCGCGGCGGGATCATCCTTTAAGGTTTTTTTGACAAAACCGGTGCCGTTTTTCGGAAAACGAACTATAGCATACTTTATTCTAAAAAAAATCCATTTATTTCAATCGTTTATCACTTCTCTTTCATGTTTCATTATTTTATTTTGTTTTAAAAAGAAACCGGTATGGAATTCAAAGATGTAGTCTAAGGCGTGTGCGTGTGCGTGTGCGTTTGTGCGTTTGTGCGTTTGTGCGTTTGTGCGTTTGTGCGTTTGTGCGTTTGTGCGTTTGTGCGTTTGTGCGTTTGTGCGTTTGTGCGTTTGTGCGTTTGTGCGTTTGTGCGTTTGTGCTTTCTTATTTATTCATGATTATAATGGTGTTTTTTCATTTGGTACCATCCAAATTTGCACGAGGCCTGTAGAATCCTTAGCTCAAGGTGTGCAACAAGTCCTTTCTCACTTCTATCTACGTCGTAGGAATGTCACTACATTACACATTGTAAGCTTTAAAATTTTATCGCGAAATGTTTGTATTTGTAACGCGAATACATTTGAAACTAAGGTTTCTGAAATCTTATTGCAGCAAGTTGGTTTAAGATAGCAAACTAGCCAAACGTGCATACTCATTTTTTTGTAATTTCAAAGTGACGCAGAAACTCCGGTTTTCCATTTTTAACCAACCCTTTAAAAAAATTTATCGTCAGTGAAGATTAATGTTGATTTTACAGGATAATATTGATTTTGGTTCATTTCATGCTTTCAGACTGAAAAAGACAGACAATTGAAGTTTGAAGAATGGACATTAATAACCAAGAATTTTATGGAATCCTGGGCAAAAGTTGACAGACTCGACATACGTGACATTGTGTTTAGTGATGAATTATTTGCTTTTTTGAAAGTGATAAGTCAGTTTTAAAAAAAAGTTTTTTAAAATTCCTAAAAAAAATAAAACACGATTTTCAGGACTGAGGCGATTTTTTGTTTTTAAGCCAGAATCCCCGTGGAGATCAGCAAATCCTCTTGAAGATGAAAAAATTTCAATTTACGAGATTCTTAGAAACGTGAAAAGTCCGATGTTAAAAATTTCCACTAAGGACATCATATTTTTCTTGGTTCAACCTTTATTAAAGGTTTGTTAGTTTTCCAGATTTTCTTTAAAAAAATATTTTTAAATACTTTTTTTTTTAGAAATTTATTTTTTTTAGGAATGGGAGCAAGGACAACGAAATATCCGCCAAATCGACTGTGACAGCCTTGTTCCATTTTTGTGGGATGATTTTTTGAAAAATTTCAAAGTTGCGGCAGAACCAACGAAAGTTTTTAATTTCAAAGAACGAATGATAATTGGTCGAGAAATCGATAATGAGCAATTAGTGATTACTTACGATCAAATATTTAATGGTCCCTTCGTAATACAAATTCTGCCGCTCGACCGTTTCAGGAAAGAGAAGTATCGTATTGCAAATTTATGGTAAAGTAATGAATATGCCCTTATTGTTGTGTAAGATCGTGGCTAATTTCGGGGTTCTCAAAAGACGGGCCGGCCCGCCGGGCCGGGCCGAGGGATTTTTTTGGGACGGCCCGGCCCGGTCGGCCCGGTTATAAAAAATTAAATATTAAATTTTGTATAAATCGGAACAATAATTTTTTAAACTGTTTTAGATTACTTAATAGTGTTTGTTACTAACATATACGTCAATATTAGTCGTACAAAAAAGAATGTCACCGACTGGGATCGAAAACTGGTCGTGTGGGTGGCAATCTGACTGGGTGGTCCAAGGAAAACGGGCCGAACGGGCCGGGCCGGGCCGACCGAAATTTTTCAACTGGCCCGGCCCGGCCCGTGAGAACCGCTGGTAATTTCAGGTTCATTGGATTTTCTTTGGTACGCTTGAATGCGTACACTATTTTGGGTCAAACGGTAATTTTTGGGCGTTGGTTTTATTGTCTAGAAATGGTGGTATAAAAGGTACTTAAAAAGTTTATTGCACAGTTTACTTTGAAAATATTTCCCTGAAGGCAAAATAATGGAATTTATAGACAACGAAAAAATAAAAAATACGGTTGACCAGGTGAACCCACGGAATTTTGAAAGAAATTATGTTTTTTGCATGTTTTTTTTAAGAATTGGAACAGTGTTTTACAAAGCACTTTAACAATGCACTTTTCTTCACGTTCAGTGGAATCATTTTTTCAGCGTTTTTAGTCAAAAAACGCAAATTCGATAACTTTGCCGTGTAACTTAAAATAGGGTACGCAGTTGTTTTTAGTTACACGGCAAAGTTATCGAATTTGCGTTTTTTGCCTAAAAACGTTAAAAAAATGACTTCACTGAAATTGGAGAAAAGGAGAAATTTATATTCAAAATATTAAAATTTTTAAAAACAATTTTTTGACTTTTGCAATTAAAAAATCGTCATTCAACTTTTTCCATTATGCTGTAGATTCGGCTTTGACTTGAATAATTGTGATGTATGTAGTACGAATATGGGCTCAATTGAATTTCATTCGAAGTTTTTTTGAACAAGGTTTTTTTGAATAACGGGTTTTTTGCCTTGAAAACATTGTGAAATAGAGCGAATTTTTAAAATAAAGATGTACAAAATTATTTAATTTCTTTCAAAATTCGAATAAATTTTGGTTAACTTTTTGAACGGATTTTTGTTGTATTTTCCTGATTTTGTGCATAGAAATGGTTGTAAAAACTATGTTTAGTTACAAATTGTATTTAACATTTCAAAGTTGAAGATTTCAGTGGTGTTTGAAACTAATTTAAAAGTTTACTAGTATGTTACATTTTTATAAAACATTTTTTTAAACTTCGAAATATGCTTGAAAAGGCACAGAGGATTTAGTGGTAACTGAAAAATGACGCTGTGTAAAAACCATATTGAAACATCGCAATCATTTAAAAAAATGGTTATAAATAGAAATGCATGTTATTATTTTTTTCGGATGTTTTCTCTCCCAGAAAACGTTGTAATAATAGCAAATTTCGATTAAAATTGTTTTTTTGTATAGTCCATTTCCAACAAAGAGTCGACAACTTTCTACCAACCTTGATTTCGACTCGTATTTAACCACTAGCTGCTTGAAACATTGGTGTGAATAAACATTTAAAAACCGAAACAGCACAGTAAAAAAGGAGTGCGCAGACAATTAAGAAAACGCGGCGGGACCCAATGTACCTAGTCCTTTAGGAAAATACCTTTTTCCTTGACTCTTTTTTGGAAACGCACTATATGCGAAAAAAACAACAATTTTTCACCAGTCAACCTTTAATTTCTGTATCACGTCTATTCAGTGTCCAGAAAGGGCGTGCTTGCAAACGAAGCCAGCTGAATTGGCCACACTGAAACTTCAAAATCAATTAAATTTCCAAAATTTTCAACTTTTCAACTCCACACGGTTTCGGAGCCCAAAGTCCTGTAGGCTGCATGACGTAGCATTCGGAATATCCGATAGGCGAAGGTTTGACTTCTAAAAATTGCTACTAAATTTAAAAACACAAAATATTTTTTCTACCAAAGTTGGTATAAACCGGAGGAGCCCAATTTTTCCAAGTGAAAGTGGAATTGTTGAAATCTCGGAAAAGCCCAATCCAAGCTGTGGCTCCCGCGCCTCCAGGCGTGTTTGAAATCATACTGCGGATGAAGGCGTTTTCCTGAAATTCGTTAAAATTCTGTTTTGCGTTTTTAATTTTTAACTCGCCTATCGATTTTTGTAACTCAAATTTTAGACCATTTTCGGCTAATTGTGGCAGGATTTATAATATTGACGCACTTAAAATATATATGCACCGAAATTCAATTTAAAATCTTTAATATTTCTTTTTATAGAATCGACTTTTTGTTTTAGAATTGATGTGATTGCACTTTTTTGATTCAAACGTTTCAAAATTTTAATTTATAACGCAACAGGGTTGTTATTTTAATTTCATCTGAAGCTTTTGTAATTTTCGATGATTTCTTAGATGATTTACGTTATTGCTTCGAATTTTCTTGATGAATTATTAATAATTTTGATTTAAAAAAAGATTTTTTGGATTTGTTTTTTTTCATTTAAAATTATTATGAAAATGGCGATATTCAATTAATAAGGTGTTTTCATTTTACGAAAGTTGTCACAAAAAATGAATGAATGCTGATTTTATATGAAAATTTATATTACAAAAATTATTGTTCGATTAGCGCCATGTTTCAATAATTTCTTAATCCATCAGCTATTTCTTCTATTTGTTTATCGTGCTCCAACCAAAAATATATAATTTCTTTTCATTTTCGATCTGGCCCGCTTTGTGAATCGAACTTGGAAAACAATTTTTGGTGACATTTGTTGTTGAATGCCGATGTGGATTGGTTGTATGTCACCCAAACCCGTATGATGTCGGCGATAAGATACACAAAAAACGTGAAATAAAATTATTACCTCAGCACTTGCGATATCAGTTAGTTGTGCCATCTGAGATTGGCAAGAAGCGGAGGCACCCAAGAAGGAGGCAGCCACATTGACATATCTGTAGCAAGCGGTTCCCTGCTGAGCATATCCGTCGTAACAGCCTCCGTTGAAGTCTGAACAAGTCATTTATCGATTGATTTGATCGTTTTTTCATTGATTGATTGATCGATCGATCGATCTTACTTCCAGAATCCACAAAAGTACAAATTGCATCAGCCAAATAGTTGAAACAGTCGGCATTGTGCCACACGCCATCCCCATCTGCGTAGACACACGTGCCGTTCTGAGGAGAATCAGCCCCTGAAAGTTAATTGGGGATAATTATCTCTAAAGGTAATTACCGTTGGAAGCACCATCCAACAGACACTGATTTGTTGAAGGGTTGCTGGAACAGGTAAAGCCTAGCCAATGATCAATCTCGTACTCTTTGTAGAGGTTGTTCAGCTGAAAGCTTATGTTTCTCTGTATCTCTGTCTCTCTGTCTCTCTGTCTCTCTGTCTCTCTGTCTCTCTGTCTCTCTGTCTCTCTGTCTCTCTGTCTCTCTGTCTCTCTGTCTCTCTGTTTCTCTGTCTCTCTGTCTCTCTGTCTCTCTGTCTCTCTGTCTCTCTGTCTCTCTGTCTCTCTGTCTCTCTGTCTCTCTGTCTCTCTGTCTCTCTGTCTCTCTGTCTCTCTGTCTCTCTGTTTCTCTGTCTCTCTGTCTCTCTGTCTCTCTGTCTCTCTGTCTCTCTGTCTCTCTGTCTCTCTGTCTCTCTGTCTCTCTGTCTCTCTGTCTCTCTGTCTCTCTGTCTGTCTGTCTGTCTGTCTGTCTCTCTCTCTATCTCTCTCTCTCTAACCTCAGCAGTATTCGGCTCGGGTAAGTCAGCTCCATCTCTCTTACACATGTTGAAAGCGTCCTCCCGATTCACCGATTCAATAAACTAAAATGGAACTTTTTGTTTCAATAAATTTTAAAACCGCACCTTCATGCAAACCTGTTTATTCGAACCTGCTAATTGATAGTTGTGGATGTGGTACCCAGTTGGACATTTGGCCACCACTGAAATTGTTCATCAAATCGAATAAATATAAAAAAGTCCAAACCCAGCGGTGCAAGAAGAAGAAGAAGAACAGCTTTGAAAACCATTCCGAAACGGAAAAAGTGGAGTTGATTTCTTGATTTGGGAACGGGCTTTTGTAGGGGAACATGTCGTAAAAATAATCAGACACCCACACTGTTCTCGGTGAAGGATAGGTAGGCATGTTGGGGTGAGAGATAAGGCTAAATGGTTCGATATCAAAGGTAGCAAAACAAATTGGAAACAAGTAAATTTGCAATGCAAAAAAAGCAGCATCTGTGTAAAAGTACCCGGTTTCGAAAAATATTATACGCAGCTAGATCGCGATCAATTATGCCTCTGATAAAAGGTCACTCATATATAGCAGTTTTTTAAAACACTAAAACGTTTTTTGAAAAGTTTCCGTTTTTAAATTTGGACACTCACACACTCACACACTCACACACTCACACACTCACACACTCACACACTCACACACTCACACACTCACACACTCACACACTCACACACTCACACACTCACACACTCACACACTCACACACACACACACACGCACACTCACACACTCACACACTAACACACTAACACACTCACACACACACTTCACTTAAATCATATATTGTAACTTGAAAAAAGTTTTTGGCCAACAATCTTATAGGATGGCACATTAGGTTCCGCCGCGATAATTTAATTGTCTGCGCCCTCCTCTTTCACAATGCTCATAATCTGCTGTTTTTATCTTCGATGTTTCAAATCGTCAATGATTAAATGCTAGTGGAAATCAAGAAGACTGAAATGTCGCCAACCTTTGTTGAAAGTAGACTATAATAATTTTGGAAAACATCTTAGTTAAATTAAATCATAACATAACTGTTGAAAAGTAATTGATAATATTTTGAAATGGCGTTCTTGATTCAATCGAAAACGGTTAATTTTCCATTATTGAAAATAGTGGAAAAGAATTTCTGTTAACTTGTGAGTGATGTTTCATTAAAAACATAGAAATTGATTCTTTGAGGTGCAGAATTTAAAAAAAAATTACTTTTGTGTGTTTGCTTCACAGTTTTATCACCGCGGTTTAGCAAGCTAACAAGAACACCAGCAATCTGAATTTCCAGCCTGTCGAATAATCAACGAAAAAAAATTTGTGCTACGTTTTGAATTCCTTTTGATTAATGTTCGAACATCGCAATGCGTTCTAATCAAACTTGCTGCATCTTCTCATTAAAGAGCCATTTTTGGGTCGTAAAAAGTGGTACAGTCAATCCCCCGCTTCCAACCATGATAAGGTGTTCGTAGTTTGCTGCGATTGAAAATAGCATTTTCTTGCTAGAGCTTAAAAAAGTTTTATATTTTAATTGGTAAACTAAAGTTGAACTGTTTGAAGTTTTATGTAAATGCTCGTGGTCATTGGTTTGTCAGAAAGCCGTCTCCGGGTATCGTCCTGAAACTCGTGCTCAATTATAATTTTCTAATTTATAATTAAAATGCTCAAATATAATTTTCGCCGACCTCTTTCGGAAAAAAGTAATTTCATCAAGGGTTAAGCGTATCAAAACTTTGAAAAACATCAAACTGAAGAATAAAAAAAGCTGAGCTTTAAATAAAAAGCTGAGCAAAAACGTTTCACTTTAACATTTGCCTTTTTCAACTTTTCATGAAATTGCATATTTCTCAAAAGTAAATTTCTGCCAATGAAATAAACATCAGAAAATTGAACACTGTTAAAAAACGGATAGCTTACTTGTTGCTCAGGGAATAATTGCATACAGCTGTGAAATTTCTTTTCAATTATTCCATTTCTCAATTCAATTCGAACTTTTTTTCTTTAGTGAAATAAAGAAACTTGAAGACATTGGTTACAAATAGAACAAAGAAAAAAAAACGAAGTTTTGCACAGCGTTATTCTTTGTTTCACAAAAAAACAACAACTTCCGCGTAATAGGCTCAAAGTTATTAGGAACAGATCATTTTGTTTTTTGATCAAAACAAAAAATTTTCCACATTTTTACGAAGACTATTTTACATTGTTTGTTAAGAAAGAAAATTGGGAGTTCTATAGTCTGTTTCCAAATAAAGGTAGGCGGTTTTTGAGCGGCTTTGATTTTTTGTTGCTTTTTAACCACAAACGATTTGAAACATTGATGTGAATAAAAAGAAAATATGCGAAATAGCGCAGTAAAAAAGGAGTGCGCAGAAAAAAAAGAAACAGAAAAAAACCTGTATTTTTTTTTGGAACGATTGAAATTGAGATCGCCTAAAAACCATTTTGAAACTATGAAATCGCAAAATTTTAACCTTCATGCTCATTCGTAAAAAGTCATTGTAATGCTTAGACCAGTTTTTAAACAAAAATTTTAGACAGTTTTTGCAAAAGTAAAAATTCATTGATATTTTCTTTTTTTGACTTTTGCGTCCAAAAAAGATAAAAGGAAAAGTCGTGGTTGATCACTGAAGACATAAAAAAAATAGAAAATGTAAATATTTTCGCTTTTTTAAAATTTATTTAAATTTAAATTTTTTTTTATTTAATTTTACACATAAATAATTTTAATCGATTGTTACGCAGTTGTTTAACAAAAAACGCAAACTTTGAAAGTATTTGGATTTTTGACCATTTTTGTATCTTTTTTTTTCGAAAAGGAAATCCTTCGATTAGTAAAAAATTGAAATCAATTATTATTTTCTAAACAATACTTGAATAAAAAAAAATTCTTTCAAAATTAAATTGTTTTTTGCACGCCCTTTTCTCCACAAAACCTTGCTTATAAATATAATCAGCCGCCATACATAATTTACTTTTACAGGTGTGTACCTTTGATCCAATTCATGTTTGCAGCCATTTGCGAAAATGGCAACCACGTGATCGCAAACAAAAGAAAATAAAAAAAAAAATTACTTCCAGCTGGTTTTTGACGTCTAAACCTTTGATTTATGAATGTTTTTGAATGCACCCTTTTTGGAAAAGAAGATTGAAAAGACATTGAAAAGTAAATGTTTTCTATTTTCAAAAAAGACCTTACGTTTTATCGGAAATGAACTCATTCCAAACATAAAAAAATCCGAATTTTTGAAAACTTGTGTAGGACCGCCGGGTTACGGTAGGTGACCTCTAGTTACTGTCGATTTTCAAAATACTCAGAATCACTTTTATCTATAAGCCATTTTGTAGCAAATAATATTTCCAGAAATATTCCTAATTGGCCTAAACAGTAAAAGTAAACGGGAAAAAATTTATTGCGCAAAAACTTTTGGGATGTTTCGTTTGCGAAAATCAACATAGATAACATGGGTGCAGTGATCAATTACGACTTTGCCCTTTTATCTGTTTAGTACGAAAAAGTCAAATAAAGAAAAAATGAAAGAAATTTCACTTCTGCAGAAGCTGTCTAAAATTATTGTTTGCAAACTGGTCTTAACACTAAAAATGACTTAAGGAAAAAATATGGAGGTTAAAATTTTGCGAAGCCAAAACTCCTTTTGACCATAAAATCCTTTACCTAAATTTTATCAACTTTTTCAAATAAACGCTGATTTTACTTGTTTTGAAGATGGAAAATTCACTAAACTGAATCTAAATGACTAAAAGTTTTATCTATAGCTTTTGTATTTTGTTCCCTAGAGCTTTTAGTTCTAATAACTTCTGAATATGGTATGTGTATATAGGGCATTTCCAAAACTGAGACAAACAAAAGGGGATTTTCCTAAAGGACTAGGTACAATGGGTCCCGCCGCGATCGTCTGATTGTCTGCGCACTCCTCTGTTACAGTGCTATTTCGCATATTTTATTGATATTCACTTCGATGTTTCAAATCGTCAATGGTTAAATACCGAGGAAATTCACTGTCATTCAAAAGTCGTCGTCTCAAGATTGGAAATATCCTATAGTTGACTTTTTTGTCACAACGTTCCAATGTTTTCATGTTGCTGTTAGAGTACAATAAGGCCTTGTACGCAGCCAAATTAGGCAAAGCAGATTTGGCGAGGACTAAATTGTAAATGGCTGTATTTAACTCATAACCGAAGTTAAAGTTAAAGCTGTGGACTATTATATTGTAAAAAGGATTTGGCGAGGAATAATGACTGTAATTAAGTTATACCCAAAGTTAAAGTTAAAGCTGTGGACTAACATACTCCATTTCCAACGAATGGGCAAGGATTTTTCACAAATTTAAAAGGACTAGGTACCGTTGGTCTTGCAGCGATGTTTGTGAACTGTCTGCGCACTCCGCTTTTACAGTGCTATCTTGCTTATTCACTTAAATCTTTCTTATCATTTTTGGTTAAATACGTGTCAATTTTCAAAATGCCCAACAGCCGAACACAGTCCCTTGGAAACAGATTATACCAGCTTAAAGGGGCAGTAAGGAGGCTTTTCACTTCATTTTCGATCGGCTACGGTCGGAAATTATGCGAATTGTCTCGTACCTTCCGCTTTTCCAGCGCTGTCTCAGCCAATTAGAATGAAATTTGGCTTATTAGCATTTCTTGTAAATGACGGACACGCAGGGCTTACTGCCCGTCTACAAATCTGTAGACAGAGACCCGTTTTTGCCGAATTTGAAGCGTATTTTCTCGAAAAGCGTAAATTTGCGACCCCTAGTCATATACATTTTCATGATCAGCGAATTTTTCTCTCCTGATTGAGCCAATGTTGTAAAACCCGTCTGACTGTCCGTTTAAAACATAAAAATTGACAGATTTTCATGAAATTTCTCTACCAAAATAAAAGCTTTTGATTCAATGAATCAAAGCCAATATTTCAAGTTTTTTTTAAATTTTTTTTTTTTGTTGTTTTCGGATGTTTTTAGCTGGCGCCGATTTCATCCGGGCATGAGACAAGGCATAACTGTTCTGTTTTTTTCGACATTGTGGCTGATTGTTGATTCATTGCTACTCTATTTTGTTGTAGAGCTTTATACAAACCTGAAACATTATACTATTCCAGTTTTAATGCAACGTTACGTTGTTAAATTCAGAACATGTTTTGTATATTATGTTTTGAGTTTTTTTTCGATCATTTTTTTACTTTCACATTGTTAGCCTAAAACATCAATTTGCTTGAAAAATTTCAAAGTGGACCAATATGACCCTAGAAGAAAGATGGTGAAAATCGATAATCGATCAATAAACCGGGTACTTTTTTTGCCCTGGGGGTACTATATTAGCCTTAAAACTTGAGAAAAGTTGCGGTTAAGATATAAGTTTTTGTTGAGTGCTGGCGCTAAAACACAAAAAAATACACTTTTAGTGAAAACATTATTCGAAAGTTTTTTTAAGCAATTTTTGATCATTTCATTTAAATTTTTTCCTTTTTTAGATATTATAAACCCTTTGTTTGTTAAAAAAACGAATACTATTGCTTTTTCAGTATTACTTTTACGAGTTTTTTACCATTCCATTTAATATTTTCCCTTTTTTAGAAGTAAACCCTTTTTTTAAAAATAAAATCTACCTTATATATGAAACGAATACTACTGCTTTTTCGGTTTTGCTGATTTTTTGTTCTTTGAGTAGAGAGAAATCGAAAAACGGTTTTTTTTTTGTTATTTTTCTTGACAAATATGTATTTCAGTCGTAATTCCAGACTACAACCCACTTTGTTTATCACATTTCCCATTGAATTTGCCATTTCTGATTTCGCGTTCGAACACATTCGCCCCGTCATAGTTATTTACGCGTTAATGATGCAGGCGGAGCGAGATTTTCCACCCGAACAGGTGGAAATATCAATTCATTTCATCCGTTTTTGCAGAATGAGTAAGGTTTCTGTTTACGGTCTGACAATTCGCACATCAACAGCTGAAACGGAGATCCTCTTTGAGAATGGACTTAATTGGCTGGTGAATTTGTGCCATGGGGTGAGTTTTGAGAAGTTTAATGTTTCAAAATTGGGGTGAGAAAATTTCAAATTAAACTTTTCGTTTATTTTGAATCGCATATAGGAATTTTCTTGTTTGGAATTTTTATGATTAGTAAACCTTGCGTGTTCAAGCAACTTTTTTCTTTCGTCAACAATTGTCATTTCATCTCAAAATAAAACTTGGATTTTACAAAAAAGGTATTAAAAGGGAGAAAATGTGAAAAAGATAGTCCTAAAATGCTTAAAAAAATAACTGCTTGATTCGATCAGCCAGGCATGGCATAAAAATAAAATGTGGTGGATTTGTTCTAATAATTTTCGGCAATTTTAAGTTTTATGAAAGATATAAAGAAATTTCAACGCAGTGACATTTTTTTCAATGTTGTGACTGTTTTTCTTAAAATGAATGAGTCTTTCAATCTCAATTTATGTTTTTTTTAAATTTGAAAGTGAATTTGTCTTTTATAAATCAATAGTTCATACTTTCTTTTCGGCTAAAAATTGTTTCTTCTAAAAATGTGTTTGAGCAGAGATGATATAGCTTCAGGTCCCGCGATCGCCTATTTGTCTGCACCCTCCTCTTTTACTGTGCTATTTCGCTTATTTTGTTTTTATTCACATCAATGTTTCAAATCGTTAGTGGTTAAAAAGAAAGAAAATATCAAGCCCGCTCAAAAGTCGCAATCCTTTCTTTGGAAACAGACAAAAACTAGTCAAACAGAAAAAAAAACCAAAATGCCAAATAGTATTTTTCTGCTGGAACACAAAAATTGGAAAACCAATTGTTTTCTAATACACTTTGACTACAGAAGATTACGTGAGGTTAAGTGTTCACTGCTTCTAGCTTAAAAAAATAGAAAAGAAAACTTAGCATAACTGTCCTATTAAAAAAAAACAACCGAGCTAATTTTTCAATGCTGAAAAAGTTGAAAAAGTTGTAATATTATGTTTTCTTTTGTGTTAAATGGTCAGCTTTTTCAAACATATCAGTTGAATTTTTGATAAAAATTTTTTTTTTTCGTTAAAAAAACTCAAATTTTTGATAAACTTCAAATTTTTTTCTTGCGTGTTTTTTTATTATAAAAATTTGGTTTTATTTGTGTTTTTTTCAAAACGAAAATGTTAACGGGAAAGCCACGGTTTTTACTTGAAATGATCAAGATTAACTCGCGCCAATAGTGAAACTATATTTTTTCAAAACCGGAAAGAAGAGTTTCTTTAGCCATATTAACTATAATATTTGTATTTTTTATAATGCTAATTTTGGTAATTTAATGGAATGAAAATCAGTTACATAATTGGTTTTGTTATAAAAAAAATATAGTGCATTTTTTCCGCACATTTTCTTTAAATTTCGAAGAAGGGTTTTTCAATTCAAAGGCTCCTTTTTTTCCAATAATGCGAAAAAATTCATAAAATTCGCAATTCTTTGAAATTTGAAATGCTTTGTGAAAAACTTTAAAATTGCCTTAAATTTTGCCAAAATGACTTTTCCTCACTATTACGATTTCTTTAATTTCCTAAGAAACACAGATTTTTTAAACGCTTAAAAAACTGTTGTAATAATGTTTATTTGTGCTTCATTTAGGCTCATTTCAAATTGAAGATTAAATGAAAAATGTTTTTTCTTTGTAAAAAACACAGGTTTTAAAATTTTGTTTTGTTTGTGTGTGTGTATGTGTGTTTTTTTTTTACAAAACTGTTAACATGAAAACCACGTTTTTGTATTTGAAATGGTCAAGTTTAACTCACGCTTATACTAAAACTATATTTTTTTGAAAGCCGAAAAGAAGAGTTTCTTTAGCTATATTAACAATAACATCTGTATGTTTTATAAAGGTAATTTTGATAATTAATGGAGTGACAATCCGTTACATAATTGGTTTTTTTAATATAAAAAATGTAGTTCACTGTTTCAGCACACTTACTTTAGATTTCGCCAAACGGGTTTTTTCAATACCATGTCGGATCCTTTAAAAAATTGAATCGTAGACCCTCTGAATTTTTGGTTGTTGCAATAATGCAAGTATTTCATAAAAATCGCAATTCTTTGAAATTCGAAATGCTCTATAAAAAAAAACTTCAATATTGCCTTACATTTTTGCAAAAATGATTTTTTCCCCGCCTATTACGATTTTATTAACTGTAAAAACATGCAGACAATTTAATAGTGAAAGCGTTGAAAAATAGAAGTAAACCACAAATGTTTTAAAACACAAGTTTTTAATCATTTAATAAAAACCCAAGTTAAAATGTATTTAATAAAAACCCAAGTTAAAAATTGACTACTGCTTGGGATATTTGGAAAATTCACAACAACAGCAAAAAAAAAGAAAATATTTAATTTCAATTTTCAGATCGAAATCTTCTTCCTTCTGCTTCACCACATTTCTCCTGCCTACTACATTTACCTGAGTATCAAACGCCCCATCGTTCATTTCAATTTATTTGCGATTATGACTTTCGCCGTTTCAATTTCCTACCCAATGGCTTATGCTAGATTGTGGTTAATTGCTTGTGAACAAGAATTCATTTCAATTGGTTTTGAAAATTGAATTTCATATTTTAAAATTTCATTTTCAGAAGATTTCCCACACATTGTCGCTTTTGCCTCAGTAATTCGTATTTGGCATATTCTTTGTCTTTTTTATTGCATTTTGGCGGCAATTGTGGAAAGATTGTTTGCGTCTATTTTGAGTAGAGTGAGTTTACCGATTTTTATTTTGTTTAAATCGATTTCATAAAAGAAATAATATAATGGAAAAAAATTAAATTTGAATATTTAAAAAAAAAAAACAAAAATTAAATTTTCTAAAAATGCAGTTTATTGCAGTATTTTTATTTCAGCGCGACATGTGCGGCAATTCAGATTACGGGTCATTGAAAACATGAAATGAAAATTCGAAAGAGTCAACTCTGATCCACCACAACTTGCCCTTATTGCTTTTAAACGAAATAGTGAAATGAAGAAAAAATGAATGAATTTTTACTTTTGTAGAAACTGTCTAAACTTATTGTTTAAAAACTCGTCTAACATTAAAATGGACTTTTAGGAAAGAACATGGAGGTAAAAATTTTGCGAAGCCTTAGTTTCAAAATAGTTTTAAGGTATTCTCAAAATGAAGTTTTTTTTTAAAATGCAGTCGTTGCTTTTTATCGACTTTTTCAAAAAGAAAAAAGGCTGTAGGAAGTATTGGAAAATGGTGCAATTATTATGAAATTGTTATTCAACTAAAAAGATAATTTTTGGGGAAAAAATTACCTTTGCTTACATTGATGTCGGGGAAATTATCCGATAATGATTTCAACAAATACAGTGAACTTAATCGTAATTTTTTAAAAAATTTATTTTAAAAGAAATTTCAGAAATTGGATTTTTTTAATTACGACAATTTTATTTGAACAATTTGTATCACGCATTTTTTGTTTTTGCCAAAACATTGATTTTTTTCAGGTTTATAATAATGTCTCTCAATGTTTTAACAAGTATTACAAATTTCGCAAGTTTCGGTAATTTCTTGGTCAAACCTACGTTTACTGATTGTTTTACCTGTATCAAATAAAACAAATAAAATAAAATGTATATCGATTTCATAAAATAAATAAAGAAATAATGTAAAAAATAAACATTTTTTTAAAAACCTTAAATTTATTTATATATTTATCTTTCCAAGATTATGGAATGTTTTGTTTCAATCGATTTCATTAAAGAAAGATTTAAAAAAACTCAATTGATTTCCAAAAAAAAACCATTTTCAATAAAACCCTGAACTCGTAATTAAAGAAAAATCAATGTGATGAATTCAAAATAAATTCCGAGTTTTTTTTTTGCAAAGCTGATTTCATTTAAGAAAGAGTATTTAAATCTATAATAATGGTTCTTCTCATATTTTTTTTACTTCAGTTTTTTAACTCCCGTTACAAACGTGCAATTATTGTTTATTTTATTTACAAGTGGGAAAAAGCTTGATACATTTTACATAAAACTTACTGTTACAACATTGAGAGACATTTTTTAAACTTGAAAAAATCAATGTTTTGGCAAAATTAAAAAAATCCAAATTGACCGAAAAAAATTGTCATTCTCTTAAAATTCTCTTAAATTAAACTTAAAAAAAAATTCCGAATGATCCGATATTTTTACTGTATTTGTTGCGGTATTCGGTGTAAGAAAAGGTTAATTATTTTTCCAACTATGATACTTTTTTTCTAGTTGAATAATAAATGTTGAATAATTGCCATTTTTTTCCAAGACTTCTTCAATGTTAAAAAATAGCTAAAACTTTCCCAAAACAAAAAAAGATTTTTTTATTTTATTGTAAAATGTTTTCTATTTTTCCAATGTTTCAGCTTAGATTGAAGATGCTTGCAAATTGTTGTTAACTTGTTGGGTGGTAGCATTCACTATCTTAAAAACCTAAAAAGATATTAAAAAGGAACTTAAAAAGAAAAAAAACCAAAGCTGGAAAAAAAATCAACTCTAAACCTGAAAATAATGGTTCATCTCATAACTTAACTATAAAATATTTCCACAAAAGTTACAAAGCTGTAATTATTAAAATAGCAAAAGCATACAATTTTGCAAAAACATAAAATAAATCATTTTTAGGGAAAGTTCTCGTTATTCTTTAATAATTTAGAATAGTCTTGGCAAAGGCTGCAATTTTTTAAAATTTGTAATTCAGATAGAAAAAAAGATTAAATTTTGTAAAATTACCTTTTATTTACACCGAATTAATTTATTTAACTGATTTTCAGGTTAGTTTTGTAATTTTTCTATTACGCTCAACGCGTGTAAATGATTGAAAAGTTTAAAAAAAAACTATTTTCAAATTTCCATTACAACATCATAATATTCGGCTACAAAAGGGGCGTGGCCCCGTTTTTGCTGAAGAAAGATTTGTGAGGAGTATAAATGGGGTAGATTAAAACACCCAAGCTAAAATAATAAAATGTTTTTGCTAAAACATTGAAAGACAAATAGAGTTTCAAATTGCAAGTTGGTTAAAGTTGAAATTTTTACAGTAAACTTTGGACATCTACCGTAATCCTTTTCAAAAATCGATTTCGAATCAAAAGTTTCACGTTAAGATTCAATTTTATTAAGTAAAAAAAATGTTTTTAAAAGTTGTACACCAATTTTCAGCCAATCGAAGCGTATTGAAAAACTTTGACATACACGACATTTACGAGACGTCTTTTAAAACTAAACAAGTTTTCGTAATAAAATATTTTTCTTTCCTTTCTATTACAAATGAAAGATGCTTTGTGCAACATACTGCTCCCTGGTCATCATTTTTTCAATGTCGTAAATTTATTCAATTTTTTTCAATTTATTTTCTTTTATGTCTTAAAAAACCAGTAATGACTTCCAAAACACGATATTAAAGAAATATATAGTCTGTTTCCAAAGAAAGGTCGGCGACTTTTGAGAGGCCCTTTTTAACCACTGACGATTTGAAACATTAACGTGAAAAGACAAAAAAATAAACAAAAAAGCACTGTAAAAGTGGAGTGCGCAGACAAACAAGCGTTCGCGGCGGGACCTAATGTGCCATCCTTTAAGGTTTTTGGCCAAAACCGGTGCCGTTTTTCGGAAACACACTATATTTGGGCTGGTAAGATTTTCAGTCTCACGCATTATTGCGTATTCAGACCGAATGAACTATAAACCATTGTTAGGTCCAAGAAATGTTTCTGTTGCATAATTCTTTCAAAATTTCATAATATAATAACTTCAGGATTATGAAAAATCTAAACGTCGCTATATTTCAATCAGTTTAATAATTTTAATGAACATTTTCGCCATTATCAGCTGTTTCCTATATCTAACCGACACTGTTTCTCTTTTCGCTTATGGAATTTACATATTGTCCGTGCAGATTTTAGTGCTCCCGGTTAGTTTTATTTTACAAAATTAAATTAATTTCGTGTAATTTCAGGTTGTTATTAAAATCTACAGAGTAAATATTACAGCTAAAGAAAATATAAAAAGGAGTAGAAGTTATTCTCTCAGTATGAGGTTTCAGATAAATGAAAATCTTAGGATTATTAGGGTGAGTTGAAAATTTGAAAAATACAGTTTGCTAAAGTTTATAATTGCAATAATTTGTTTTTACAAGAAGGTGAAAAATGAATTAAAATTAAATATTAAATTTAAAAACTAGTTCGCATAGTCCTGAAAAAATAAAACTAGTTTCTGCTTCATTTTTATTCATTTTTTTAAAAGAACATTCTTTGAATGTTTTACTTTGCACTCTAATTTTTTTGTTTTCAAAAATTTTAATTTCAGTAACTTGAAACGTCGTCTCCATAAAACTCGAGTAGGGTACTGACTTATAAATAGATTTTGCTCAAAAGTTGTCTACGACCTTTTTATGACCCTAAAACATTTTTCTGCTAGTATTAGCTCAAGTTCTATTCTTTCACCCGGGTTACGGTAGCCCAAAGTTTTTCACCCTCAAATTTCAAACTTGTTGAAAGTTACAAAATATTTATGCCAAAATATTGCAAATTGTATTTCTAGAAAGATAAATGTATTGGCGACACTTCGTTCTCAGCCATGAAGACGCCAACCTCAAAAAACCTCTAAAAAGCAGGTTTTTTGGGGTTTTCGACTTCAATAGGTAGGGAAACACTGACGTTCTTATCGGAATCCACGTCGAATTCTGCGTCGAATAGATGTTTGAAATCAAAAATCAAAACCGACTATTGTTCTTAAAAATTATCTCGAAAGTGAAAATTTCGTCAAAAAATGCCGAAAAACGCTATTTTTTGGTATCCTCTGTTTGAATGTTTAAGATCAATAGTCGGTTTTGGTTTTTGATTTCAAACATTTATTCGACGCAAAATTCGACGTAGATTTCGATAAGAACGTCAGTTTTTTCCTGCCTATTGAAGTGAAAGGTCGAAAACCCCAAAAAACCTGTTTTTAGAGGTTTTTTGAGGTTGGCGTCTTCATGGCTGAGAACGAAGTGTCGCCAATACATTTATCTTTCTAGAAATACAATTTGCAACATTTTAACATATACATTTTTTTTACTTTCAACAAGTTTGAAATTTGAGGGTGAAAAACTTGTGGGAGTATTTCAATTTGTTAGCAACCAATTTTTGATTTCAACCATACTGAAAATATTTGAGAATACTTTTTTTTAAAAAACACTGTAGTTAAATGTTTTCTCCAAAAATGTAATAATAAAAACAAATTGTAGCCAATACTAATTCTTCCCAACTTGATTTTTGCACATTCATTCAGTTTTTGTGGACGCTCAGTTACAAAGTTTCTTATTTTTCCAATCATTTTCTTACCCGAAAGCTGGCGTTTTCCCAATATTGGGATTAGTAACAGTACCCTAAGGGCCAATTACAGTACTCCGGCCAAACAATCGATAATCGAATTTCCTGGTCATTTTACATCCTAGATTATTTTTTATTGTTTTTAAAAAATATAACATTTTTTGAATGTTTTCGATTTTTTTGATCTCAGTTATCCCTTTGGCTAGGTGTTTTGAATTTTTCTACCTTCATGGTTTTTTCCTGTGATTCTCTCAGCCATCGCTTCTTAATTTTATTCTGTTTTTTGATGATACAAATACGAAAGAAACTAAGAATGTTTAAAAGAATATTTACTCCCTGTTGCAGTAAATCGGTTGTTATCGAGAAGAAAAGAAAAAAAGTATGTTTCAAAGCGAAATTCGTCTGTTTCGTTTCTGATTGAATTTCTCATGTGTTTCAACTATTATTGGCTAAAGCCGTAAAATGTGAAATAAGTTCAGTTTTTCAGAATTTTTTTAAATATTCGCCGAAAGGTTTTTTTTTTCAATGAGCAGTCCTGATTCAGAGTTTTTAGAATAAAAACTTGTAGATTGTTTATATAAAACCATTTTGGTTTAATAATTTATTCGGATTAAAAACATTTATTGTTGGTTAGTTATTTCGTTTGTGAAAAAAACATGTAAACTCACAAGCCAATATGGTTTTTAGTGAATCTTCAATTATAGCTCGGTTTCCTTTTGTTTTCGTTCACTTTTCAAAGGCTGATTTTTTTTTAATTAAAAGGGCCGTAAGGGGCCTTTTCAGATTGGAAATGAAACGTATGCAATTTGGCCCATTTCAATTGAAATTATTTTCCCGAACACCGCTCCAGACAACGACCGTGCGCAAAATGCTTGCCAAGTCTTCATTAGCATGCGATTCTGAAAAGGCCCCTTACGAGACCTTTAAAAATATAACAAAGGCCATTCAGTTTTTATATAAGGGGTATGCAAAGAAGTTTTGATTTTTTTTAACGAAAATTATGGAAAAAACATTTTTTTTTCGAAATATATGGAAAAAACATATTGTGTAGAGCAAACTTTGCGTGACCAATCGAAAAATCTTGCGTGGTCTTATTCAAGATTAGCATAATTTTTTTTAATTCGATTTGTATTTTAACAATCCTTGAAACAATAAGGCTGAAAACGTTTTTTTGTCAATGTGGCAGTTGGATACAAATACGAGTTTCACATTGATTTTTTCATAAAAGAAATGAAAGGAGGGTTGCGAAAGAAAATACATGGTGCATATATAGCGCATGCAATTTATTCAAAATTCAAAAAAAGGCTGATTGGCTTCAAGGATAAAATGAAGCCCCAAATCCAGGAGCTGAGCTACATTTGGCTTTAAAAAAAACGATTTCAATTCAAGAGTTCGAACATCTATATTTATATATGAATTCTCTTATTAACAAATTAAATCATTCAAACCAATTTAGTATTGGCAGCAATACAGCGGAACCATATATATGGTTCTGTTGTTTTTTAACGTTGTATGGTTCTAAGAAAAACATGTTGGAATTCGTTTTTACTTTACAAAGGTAAAACTTTGATAAACTATTTACGATTATATTACTAATAAAAAACTCTTTTTTTTCACTAATTTGGATTTCTTATTCAACAATTCATGTCTTTGTTTGAATTGGCTTTGTTGGAATTTTCATTGAAAAAACTTTTTCACTTGCAACGCAATTTTTTCAGTACATTGTAATCATTTCACCTATTTTATGGTGATTTTAGTATACATTCGATTTTCAAAAGTTAAAATGATTTTAATTAATAACTTTTCATGATTTTTTTTTGTGTTCTATTTCTGTTTCAATTTCTTGTGATTTGACACTTTTTAGTGGCTAAAGCACCAAAATGTTTCGTTTGATGTTTCATTATGTTTTGAAGATTTCGCTGAAATGGACTTCCTCAATAAGAATTTCAATTCGGCTACCTTTTTTTTTGAATAAAATACATTGTTTATATAAAACTAATTTGCATTTTTAATTTAACAATTCATTTAGAAATGTTAAGCAATTATTTTTGGTTAATTCTTTGTAAAAAAAAAAAACATGTAAACTCAAACGGCAGTAATTTTTAGTAAATCCTGAATTATTCATTTTCCGTATATTTTAAGTATTCATTCAGTTTTAAATGGCTAAAAAGTTTATATTCAAATATATAATCAACGTTTGAAAATGAATTTCTACCGTGAAACTTTCCACTCAGCAATGCTTTTATTGTTTCGAATCTGTTTGAACTTCTAACTTTTTTAAAGTTATGTATTTGCTATGGTCCCAAAACGTAAAAAAAGCAAAATGTTAAAACTTTCTAAAAAAAAAAAAAAACGTCGTTTCAGATTTTTAGAAATGTTTTATATTTTCGCTAAAAGTGGTTTTTTTTTCAATTTGCAGTTGAAATTCTGTTTTTTTAGAATAACACCTTATAGATTGTTTTTAGAAAACCAATTTGAAATTTTTTCGGCGTATTTCGTTAGTAAAAAAAAAAAAAAAATAAAAATTGAACTCAAAAGGTTTATCTATTTTCAAAAAATCATCCATTTTAGCTCGTTTTTCCGTTTTTTTCATTCACTTCTACAACAAATCAAAATTCTGGAATTATCTTTTTAGGCACACAAACGAAAAAAAACCTATTTTTGTGGTTTATAAAAAACATTTTCTTTTATAATATTTTTTTAACACATGCAATATTTCTTGTAGCTTACATATTCCTTTTAAGCATAAAATTTGCAATCGAATCCATACCTATCATTTTTAGTTTTCCCAAGTTTAAGGGTTCTTACAGTACTTACTCGTTAAAAATGAGAAAATGGTCCCAGTTTAAAACGAAAAGCCGAATGGGAAGTGCCTTAAAATTACTTTTGCTATGAAATTTATTTATTTATATTTTTTTTTTGAAATTTGTAAATTTTGAAAAAAAATTGTACTGCATATTTCAATCATATTACGTAGCTATTCGGTATAAATGAAAACCGATGTTCTGCAATTTGCGCTGGGAGTGTTTCACCATTCATTTTATAGTGCGTTTCCAAAAAAGAGTGAAGGAAAAAGGGATTTTCCTAAAGGACAGGTATAGTCTATTTCCAATTTTGAGACGACGACTTTTGAATGACCATGGATTTTCTTGGTATTTACCCATTGACGATATGAAACATCGAAGTGAATATCAATAAAATATGCGAAATAGCACTGTAACAGAGGAGTGCGCAGACAATTAGACGATCGCGGCGAGACCCATTGTACCTAGTCCTTTAAGAAAATCCCCTTTCCCTTGCCTCAGTTTTGGAAATGCCCTATACAATTGGTCTCGCCGCGATCGCTTTATTGTCTGCACCCTCCTCTTTTGCAGTGCTTTTTCGCTTGTTAAATTTCTCTTCACTTCAATGTTTCATAAGGGTAGACAACAAGGTCGTTGAAAAGTCGTCAATTCTTTGTTGGAAATTGACTATATGTAATCTCAATTTTATATATTGATGCACTTTTGATTTGAAAAGCAAAAAATGACAAGCGACAAAAAAAATATGGGAATTTCAATTGAAAACAAATTTTTTTCTATTTTCATATGCTGTATCTATGTCTCTATGCTATTCAATTGTCCCCAAGAGAACATCAAGTCGTTTTATAAATATGCAATTGCTAAGAAGTTTTTATTTACGTTTTTTCAAATGAAACATTAAACATTAATACGTGAATTTTGTATCCTAAATTTAGACTTAAAAATAAATACTCTTTAAAATACTCTTTGTAACACAAATGTTTTACTTTCAAAACAAATAATGGTGCAATTTTGAATAACGATGAGTCCCTCTTAATTAGAACAACAAAAAATGAATAAAAGTTTAGAGTAAAAACAAAAATTCATTTTTGTCGTTTGAAAAATAAAACTGTTTGTATTTAAAACTGTAATTTTGCACGTTTCCTGCAATAATTAAAAAAAAATTGTGTTTTTAAAAGAAATAATTTTTCAGCTAACCGCCCACATGATCGTCCTCTCTCTCTTCCTCGTCGTTTCAATTGCAATTCTTATTTTCATCCGTGTAAATATAACATCCACACTTTTTCAAGCAATCATGTCACTGTTTTATGAAGTTTGCTTAACATTGTGATTTTTCAAAATTATTCATTGAAACTCATTTTCAGAGTTCCAATTATTGAGTATGCAGTGATTTTTCTAACTTTTCGTGAGTGGAGAAGTCATCTTTTTCGCATTTTTGGGTCCCGAAGAATATACAACGCCAATTCGAATGTTATTGATCGATTGGATACAAATTTGCATTTCAGAATGTTGACAGTTTCTTGGCAATAAAGATAGTTTTAATTTGAAGATTTTCAATTGTGCTTTGATCAATCAGCTATAAAAAACATTTTAGTTATACCTGTTTGAAAACTATTTTTGGGTTTTTTTTGGGTTGAACGTTTGGAATTTTTGAAATACTTTTAAACGCATTTTAATGCTTAAAAGCATTCAGACGCGATTTCTGTAAATGTGAGTAAACGACGACATGGGAAAATTAGATTTCGCCCAAACTTTGTTAAAAACACTTATATGACCTCAAAACAACAAACTTTTTTTTTCAATGTTGCAATTTTTGCATTTTTTTTTCTCCAAACGATTTTTAAATTGTCAATCAGTTGCCCTTCAACGTTGAAAATTGAAAAACAGAAATTTTACATTGTTTAGCAATTTCAACATTTTTTTGCTTTTCGTTGAAGTCGACAATGAATCAATAATTAAAATTTAGTATAAATAAAATACAATGATGTGGCAGAACACTCAAGGTACTTGAAAAGTTAAAACACTCGTAACTCACAGCAGAAGATCGGTTTTAATTATACAAAATAGCTACCTAATATGCATGAAACATAAAGTAGAATAAAAAATCTTTCAACAATTACAAATTTCAACAAAAAAAAAGATAAATTTATTTCAGACAAGCCGCGATTTATAGGGAAAGTAATTTCAAGGGCTTTCCAATTGAGTTTCTATATGTACTTTAACTTTTCGTTCTCCAGCAGAAACCATTTTGTCATTTTCAACGATTTCTTTTATTTTGTAATTTTTTCACCTTGAAAAAGGTTCCCAAATAAAATCCTTTTTCTTTTAAATATTTTTCATTTGACATAACACAAAGAATACGGAAACAAGTGCATCATTTTAAAACGTTTATCATTATTTAGTTATTCGTTATTCCTTATCATAATGGCATTTGTGGCATTTTAAAACAGTTGCTTCCGGCGAATAGAGCCAAATCTTGTTCACATCCCGCATTCGATAAGAATGATACAGAGCCACATTCAAACCCTGGGAACTTTTAATCTGAAAAAAGACGACTGAAATTCTTATAATTCTTAGTTTAAAAGGTATAAAAACACTCACAATGAAATTTGTTCCGTTATCAAAAACTGTGTAGCCAACGTTGTCACTCAGTCCAGGATATCTAGTATAATTTGATCTTTCAGGAAAACCTGCCCATTTTCCATTTTCATATTGATAGCTGATTGTCAAAGACTCAAGAAAAAGTTCAGATAAGAAGTAAAATATTTTACCCCTCCGGCGTACTGTTGCATTTAAGCAGTAATTCTATTGTCTATTTGAACGTTGACCACGTAACTGAACTGTGTGTGAGTGTGTGAGTGTGTGAGTGTGTGAGTGTGTGAGTGTGTGAGTGTGTGAGTGTGTGAGTGTGTGAGTGTGTGAGTGTGTGAGTGTGTGAGTGTGTGAGTGTGTGAGTGTGTGAGTGTGTGAGTGTGTGAGTGTGTGAGTGTGTGAGTGTGTGAGTGTGTGAGTGTGTGAGTGTGTGAGTGTGTGAGTGTGTGAGTGTGTGAGTGTGTGAGTGTGTGAGTGTGTGAGTGTGTGAGTGTGTGAGTGTGTGAGTGTGTGAGTGTGTGAGTGTGTGAGTGTGTGAGTGTGTGAGTGTGTGAGTGTGTGAGTGTGTGAGTGTGTGAGTGTGTGAGTGTGTGAGTGTGTGAGTGTGTGAGTGTGTGAGTGTGTGAGTGTGTGAGTGTGTGAGTGTGTGAGTGTGTGAGTGTGTGAGTGTGTGAGTGTGTGAGTGTGTGAGTGTGTGAGTGTGTGAGTGTGTGAGTGTGTGAGTGTGTGAGTGTGTGAGTGTGTGAGTGTGTGAGTGTGTGAGTGTGTGAGTGTGTGAGTGTGTGAGTGTGTGAGTGTGTGAGTGTGTGAGTGTGTGAGTGTGTGAGTGTGTGAGTGTGTGAGTGTGTGAGTGTGTGAGTGTGTGAGTGTGTGAGTGTGTGAGTGTGTGAGTGTGTGAGTGTGTGAGTGTGTGAGTGTGTGAGTGTGTGAGTGTGTGAGTGTGTGAGTGTGTGAGTGTGTGAGTGTGTGAGTGTGTGAGTGTGTGAGTGTGTGAGTGTGTGAGTGTGTGAGTGTGTGAGTGTGTGAGTGTGTGAGTGTGTGAGTGTGTGAGTGTGTGAGTGTGTGAGTGTGTGAGTGTGTGAGTGTGTGAGTGTGTGAGTGTGTGAGTGTGTGAGTGTGTGAGTGTGTGAGTGTGTGAGTGTGTGAGTGTGTGAGTGTGTGAGTGTGTGAGTGTGTGAGTGTGTGAGTGTGTGAGTGTGTGAGTGTGTGAGTGTGTGAGTGTGTGAGTGTGTGAGTGTGTGAGTGTGTGAGTGTGTGAGTGTGTGAGTGTGTGAGTGTGTGAGTGTGTGAGTGTGTGAGTGTGTGAGTGTGTGAGTGTGTGAGTGTGTGAGTGTGTGAGTGTGTGAGTGTGTGAGTGTGTGAGTGTGTGAGTGTGTGAGTGTGTGAGTGTGTGAGTGTGTGAGTGTGTGAGTGTGTGAGTGTGTGAGTGTGTGAGTGTGTGAGTGTGTGAGTGTGTGAGTGTGTGAGTGTGTGAGTGTGTGAGTGTGTGAGTGTGTGAGTGTGTGAGTGTGTGAGTGTGTGAGTGTGTGAGTGTGTGAGTGTGTGAGTGTGTGAGTGTGTGAGTGTGTGAGTGTGTGAGTGTGTGAGTGTGTGAGTGTGTGAGTGTGTGAGTGTGTGAGTGTGTGAGTGTGTGAGTGTGTGAGTGTGTGAGTGTGTGAGTGTGTGAGTGTGTGAGTGTGTGAGTGTGTGAGTGTGTGAGTGTGTGAGTGTGTGAGTGTGTGAGTGTGTGAGTGTGTGAGTGTGTGAGTGTGTGAGTGTGTGAGTGTGTGAGTGTGTGAGTGTGTGAGTGTGTGAGTGTGTGAGTGTGTGAGTGTGTGAGTGTGTGAGTGTGTGAGTGTGTGAGTGTGTGAGTGTGTGAGTGTGTGAGTGTGTGAGTGTGTGAGTGTGTGAGTGTGTGAGTGTGTGAGTGTGTGAGTGTGTGAGTGTGTGAGTGTGTGAGTGTGTGAGTGTGTGAGTGTGTGAGTGTGTGAGTGTGTGAGTGTGTGAGTGTGTGAGTGTGTGAGTGTGTGAGTGTGTGAGTGTGTGAGTGTGTGAGTGTGTGAGTGTGTGAGTGTGTGAGTGTGTGAGTGTGTGAGTGTGTGAGTGTGTGAGTGTGTGAGTGTGTGAGTGTGTGAGTGTGTGAGTGTGTGAGTGTGTGAGTGTGTGAGTGTGTGAGTGTGTGAGTGTGTGAGTGTGTGAGTGTGTGAGTGTGTGAGTGTGTGAGTGTGTGAGTGTGTGAGTGTGTGAGTGTGTGAGTGTGTGAGTGTGTGAGTGTGTGAGTGTGTGAGTGTGTGAGTGTGTGAGTGTGTGAGTGTGTGAGTGTGTGAGTGTGTGAGTGTGTGAGTGTGTGAGTGTGTGAGTGTGTGAGTGTGTGAGTGTGTGAGTGTGTGAGTGTGTGAGTGTGTGAGTGTGTGAGTGTGTGAGTGTGTGAGTGTGTGAGTGTGTGAGTGTGTGAGTGTGTGAGTGTGTGAGTGTGTGAGTGTGTGAGTGTGTGAGTGTGTGAGTGTGTGAGTGTGTGAGTGTGTGAGTGTGTGAGTGTGTGAGTGTGTGAGTGTGTGAGTGTGTGAGTGTGTGAGTGTGTGAGTGTGTGAGTGTGTGAGTGTGTGAGTGTGTGAGTGTGTGAGTGTGTGAGTGTGTGAGTGTGTGAGTGTGTGAGTGTGTGAGTGTGTGAGTGTGTGAGTGTGTGAGTGTGTGAGTGTGTGAGTGTGTGAGTGTGTGAGTGTGTGAGTGTGTGAGTGTGTGAGTGTGTGAGTGTGTGAGTGTGTGAGTGTGTGAGTGTGTGAGTGTGTGAGTGTGTGAGTGTGTGAGTGTGTAAGTGTGTGAGTGTGTGAGTGTGTGAGTGTATGAGTGTGTGAGTGTGTAAGTGTGTGAGTGTGTGAGTGTGTGAGTGTGTGAGTGTGTGAGTGTGTGAGTGTGTGAGTGTGTGAGTGTGTGAGTGTGTGAGTGTGTGAGTGTGTGAGTGTGTGAGTGTGTGAGTGTGTGAGTGTGTGAGTGTGTGAGTGTGTGAGTGTGTGAGTGTGTGAGTGTGTGAGTGTGTGAGTGTGTGAGTGTGTGAGTGTGTGAGTGTGTGAGTGTGTGAGTGTGTGAGTGTGTGAGTGTGTGAGTGTGAGTGTCTGTATTAAACAATGTGTATTCATTACTCACACCTGACTCAAATTCTTGATAGAAATGTAATGGTTATCTGTCATTGTAAAAGTGACAGTTACTAAAAAGTCGTTATATTTTTAAAACCAAATAAGAACTAACAATCAGCTGTGACTGGAAGAACGCGAAGAAGAATTGCAGCTGAACTGAGGAGGAAAGCTGGCACCATGATGCAGCTCCGCATGAGAGAAACTGAGATGTAAAGCAGAGTTGCTATGGAAAAGAGTACATTCTGAAAGTGGTGTGTTCTCACATGCTAAAAATGGAAAACGTCGTGACATTTGTGAGAAAGCGTGGATACCCAATAATAATAGCTGTTTTGCAAAAATGTCGAAAACTCCTTGGTTGATTATGTTCTTTTTTAAAAATTTCAGTTTTTTTTCAAGGGTCATCGACATTTTGGTTATCTTAAATCACCGTTTAAGATAATTCAGTAAAATTTTCTCGTAGTCATTATCTCCTTAAGAGATTAAATATTGAAATAGCCCCCGAATCTTTGGTCAGATGAAAAACGACATTTCTGCGAAAATATAAAAAAATTCTGAAAAACTGAAACGAGTGACTAGGGCGCGCGCGCTTGGCTCGCTACCGCTCGCCAAGCGCGCCTTAGCTGGGGGGGCTGCGCCCCCCCCCCAGACCCCCCGCCTGTGCCCAATGTAAGATGGGCGTCGTCGGCGCTGGCTTCGCCAGCGCCTCCTCCTGGGGGTTTATTAATCAAACAGTAGGATATTGCTTCGTATTGGCCAATGCTACAATTTATCCAAAGTAGGGCAAAATCGCTTCAGTGGGACGTGAGATATGAAGTTTCGTGCCAGGACCCAATCAAAAAAATCGATAAATCGATAAAACAGTAGGATATCGCTTTGTATTGCCGAATGCTACCATATTCATTTTAATAAAAAACATTGCAGTCATTGAAAAATGAGTGAAAACAAGGAGAAACGAATAATGAATTACCTCAAATAAACTGCAGCAAAGGCATGCAGCTCAAATATTTCGTAACATAAAGAGTATTTAGGCTCGTATAAACTCGAAAAAAGGCGAAACTGCAGATAAACCAAATGAGCTCTACGTCGTGAAGCAATGAGCGCGAAGTTCTTCTAGTCAACAATAATTGTTAAAACATTGAACATGAATTGATAAATTGCAAATCCCAATCGAATTTATATAACCAATCCTAGAAAACATGAGAAACTTAAACAAAAAAAAAACCTCACGGAAGGTTACACAGAGAACATTCGATTCCAATCCAAAACCTTTCATGTTTATAATGCCATTTAAAAGACGCAGAAATTTTTAAACCATCTTTGTTTTTTTGATAAAAAATTTTTCAGTCTTTGAAATTTAATAAAAAAACGAAAAAAACGAGCTATGATGATTAACTAAAAAAAAAATTGCCTTGTGAGATGATTTTTTCAACAATTTAAAGATTTAGGCAACAATAATTGTTTTTGAGCTGAATAAATTGTAAAATTTCAAATCTAAATTGATTTTTAAAAAAACTTTAAGTTGTGATTCGAGAAAAAATGAATGAAACTGTTCATTGAAAAAAACACCTTTCAGCAAAAATTTAATATTTTTCTGAAAAACTGAAATGATTTCACATTTTACGGCCTTAGCCAATAATAGTTGAGAAACATGAGAAATTCAAACAGAAACGAAACCAAAAAACCACATGGAAAGTTTCACGGAAAAAAATCATCTCGAAAAGTTTGTTACAAATTTTTCTTCACAATTATTTCACCTTTAAAGAAGCATTTGAAAAGTGCATGAAAAACGGAAAACAAACTATAATTGATGATTTATTTACATATTTTTTTAAGCGAAATAACTAACCAACAATAATAATTTTACGCCGAAAAAATTGTTAAATTAAAAATTCAAATTGTTTTTCTAAAAACAATCTATAAGTTGTTATTTTAAAAAAAATACCGATTTACAACTGCTCATTGAAAAAAAAACCTTTCAGTTGGAAAACCTTTTCAGCAAAAATTGAAACATTTTCTGAAAAACTGAAATGAAACTGAATAGTTGAAAATATGAGAAATGCAAACAGAAACGAAACCAAAAAAACACATGGAATGATTTTTAGCTGTCACATTTCGGTGCCTTTCCCACTAAAAAGTTGAACTGTCTTTTGAAATTATATTAAAAAAACCTTTAAAAAGAAATATCCTAAATTTCAAAAAAAAAAATCAACAAAAATAGATTAAAGTGGTTTTTGCAATAATCTTTATAAAAGTTTGTTCTAAAAGTTCTTAAAAAAACTGAAAACGTTTCAAAAATTTTTAAAATTCTAAATCACAGCAAAAAGGAAAAAAACTAAAAAAATCATTTTAATAATGGTTTTCTTTTTTCCAATTTAAATGCTCTAAGGCTTTTTTAAACCAAAAATTAGAAAAATTTAGAAATTAATGATAAATCGCTTCAATGTTTCAACATAGAGTATTTATCACGCATTTTTCTGTAGTTTTGAAGAAAACTTTATTACTTTTAATGCTTCATTGTAATAATCACACGATGTTTTCTAGCAAAAATTTGACTTTATGATTCTTCATTGACAAAACAAAAATTTGTGCCACTTTTATAAACTTAAGTCCGAAAAGAATTTTTTCTTTTATTTATACATATAACGCTTCGATGGTTTAGAATATAAAGTGTTCTTAAAATTCAAAATCACCTTAATTCGTTAAATTGTTTATAGAAAATAACAAAAACCACCGTCCAGCGAATTACGAGAAATATAGCGACTTTTTTTTATAAAGATTTATAAAAAAGAAGTTATAAAAAGATCGCGTCATAATATTATTAATATGGATATTTAAGCTTTCAGACCAGCCACGAAAAACATATTTCTTTGATATTTTCAAAGGAAATCTATTTTGTTAAAACTTTTTGTAATTTTAATGGTAGCTATCCATTTAACTGTCTGCGTGTTTTTCGTTTAGAGTTCTGCTTTTTTCAATATTTTATATTTTAATTTGCTATTTTTATATAACGAAAACTGGAACAACGAAACGGAAATAAATTCATAATTTAGTCCAATTAAAACGTATTAAATTTTTATTCGACTAAATTATGAATTCATTGAATTTTCGTTTGTTTTTCCAGTTTTCGTTTTGTATTTTAAATTCAATCTCGAATAAACAGTATAAAAATCAAGCATTGTCGAAAAGTTCATTTCAATTTGTTTCAAGCTCTCCTAAAACTTTACTTAATAGAAAATATATCTTATATTAATCGACTCAAAAACGGGAAAAAATTGAAGAAAAAAAACAAATAGCAAACTAGTTAGCTTTTCTCGTAGTCTCATTGTTCTTTCAATTTTAAAAAAATGTAATTTTTTGTTGTATGCTTGCAGATTGAATAATTGATTGCTATCAGCATGTACAAATGAAATTGAAAATAATATTTAATCAAAAAACTTTGAATAATTTCTGAAAAACTGAATTGAGTTAAATGGCGAAAAAAACATGAATTTTCAAATTACAATAGCAATAAATAATAAATAATGGAAATAAAATTATAAAAACAATCTGTAAGTTTTTATGCTAAGAATGTAGAAAATATCTCAATTGAAAAGCCCCTTTTAAGGGAAAACTTAAAACTTTTACGAAAAACTCAGCTGAGATAAATTGTAAAAAAGAAAAACAGAAAACGCATTACCTCTGCAGATTGAAAACCTCTCTATCTCTCTTTCTCTCAATCTTGTTCCTTGTCTACACCCACTCAATTCCTTTTCACTTTTTTCTTACGTGTTCATGCATAACAAAAAACATCTGAATACCCATAAGAAAAAAGACAGTTGGTGCGGAAAAATTCTAAAACTCATAATGGCAAAATGCCTTTCTTACTCAAGATGGTCGATGTCGCAGGTTATGAAGAAATTCCAGTTTTTTTCAATCCATGTCATGCGGTAAGTTTAATTATTGAAGGCTAATGAAGCGTTTGGAGACATATTGAACATGCAGAAATATCAGTTTTTTAACGTTTTTTCTATTAAATATTTTTGTATTATTTTTTATTCAAATCATAATCGAGGTTAAACGACGTATTTATTATTCGTTGTTCCTTGGGAGCATTTAAATTGAATAGTCAAACTTGGTATGAAAGAGACAAAAATATCGCGCGTAATTCGGCGCTGTGCGCCCTGAGGCCCTATTTTTAACCACATTAAAATGTATGAAATATTCAATATCTAATTTATTGTTAAACCGAAAATTTGACAATCAAAAAAAATTTCCGGTTTTCATATTATGTGTTCTTTAATAGGGCGAAATTTTTTCCTAAAAAGAAACAAGGAAAATGGTATTTTCCTAAAGCACAGGTACATTTGGCTCCGCCGCGATCGCTTAAATTTCTGCGCACTCCTCTGATACAGCGCTATTTCGGTAATTTTTCTGATATTCACACGAATGTTTCAAACCGAGAGTGGATAAATACGATTGAAAATCAAAGTCGATGAAAAGTCGAAATCCTTCCGTTGGAAATAGACTATATATTGTGCGAAAATGACATCTCAATAATATCTATCCAAGTTATATTTTCTGAATCTAAAGTTTGTTTTTGAATTACCAGTTCTGAACAACGCATGTTGCTAAAAACGATGTCTCGAAATACTCTTGGCCGTAAAAATTCAATGTAGTCCCAGAAAGCTTAAAGTTGGTCTTTGAGCCTCTAGGGGTTCACTAAAACAAAAATAACATTGAAAATCGATAATCGATTTGTAAGTCGGAGTACTGTATCCACCCTCGTACTCTAACTTCCCACAAACTCAAGATTTTTAAAGTTTTTATGGAGGCGCTTGCAAATTATGAAAACTTAAATTATCAGCAAGTTTTCAAAAGTTATATTAACTCCGCATGAAACATTCAAACATAGGAGTTTTTTGTCATTTTTCTGGCATTTTTGACGAAAGTTTCACTTTCGAATAAAATTTTAACAAAAAATTGTCTCCTTCCATTTGTTTCACATCCGAAGCAAAATTTATCGTAGATTTTGAATCTCGAACGTATGCTTTACTGCCAAAATAAGACATCTCGAAAACGCAAAAACAACCCCTTTTTTCAGCAGGTTCCCTTTTTATGGAATGATAAATCTTCACAAGTCTAAACTTTAAAGTTTTCGGAAATTAAATTTGCTAAAAAAAAACAATTTTCAAATTGAACCTGAAAAGTACAGTGCGGGAAATAAGTATAGGTCCACTTCAAAATTTCGATTTTTTCAAATCTCGCCCAAAATCTTGATATGCCCTATATGTCACCGTTTTCCCCATAGTCGATTACCCCTTGCTGCAACAAACAAGAGCTTCTCATTTGCATATTCAAATTTTAGGCTAATTTTCGCTAAAAATGCAAAATTCAGGTGGGAAAAAAGTATAGGTCCACCCTAAAAAACTGAGCATTTATTGAGACAGAAGAAAAACCAATAATCAACAGGTCCTCGACGACGATGGAGACACTCCGAGAGACGGCTGGGAAGAAAAATAAAAAGTTTGCAACTCATTGAAGGCGTTATCTTAGCCCACTTTTGACTGAAAACCCTCTTTAGCTGATCGACGGTGAAAAAGTGCATTTTCCTTGTGTTTCAGCTTCCCAATTACAATTCATTAGAAGTTTTGGCGTCTCATTGAGCTCCAAGAGTGTCTGTATTCTTATTAAAGTGATAAATTTGTTGGAAACAGTCCGCTGAATACGACACATACCGTCACCTTTTGCAAAAACACGCGTATCAGGAAACGGACAGGAATTTTTTGAGACCTCGAGACAGACACTATTGGAAAGCCCATGAAAAGTTGTCTTGGAAAATGTTTTTGTTGCTGTTCGGAAAAATTTCCTCTCTGAACAAACACGCCTTGAAAACAATAAAAATTGCTGTTTTTCTGCTATAAAAATTGTAATTTTCTAATTTTTAATTGGAATACGGTGGGCAAATTTTGTTATTCAACGCGAGTTTGTTCAGAGAGGAAATTTTTCCGAACAGCAACAAAAACATTTTCCAAGACAACTTTTCATGGGCTTTCCAATAGTGTCTGTCTCGAGGTCTCAAAAAATTCCTGTCCGTTTCCTGATACGCGTGTTTTTGCAAAAGGTGACGGTATGTGTCGTATTCAGCGGACTGTTTCCAACAAATTTATCACTTTAATAAGAATACAGACACTCTTGGAGCTCAATGAGACGCCAAAACTTCTAATGAATTGTAATTGGGAAGCTGAAACACAAGGAAAATGCACTTTTTCACCGTCGATCAGCTAAAGAGGGTTTTCAGTCAAAAGTGGGCTAAGATAACGCCTTCAATGAGTTGCAAACTTTTTATTTTTCTTCCCAGCCGTCTCTCGGAGTGTCTCCATCGTCGTCGAGGACCTGTTGATTATTGGTTTTTCTTCTGTCTCAATAAATGCTCAGTTTTTTAGGGTGGACCTATACTTTTTTCCCACCTGAATTTTGCATTTTTAGCGAAAATTAGCCTAAAATTTGAATATGCAAATGAGAAGCTCTTGTTTGTTGCAGCAAGGGGTAATCGACTATGGGGAAAACGGTGACATATAGGGCATATCAAGATTTTGAGCGAGATTTGAAAAAATCGAAATTTTGAAGTGGACCTATACTTATTTCCCGCACTGTATACAAAAACACAATTTCGCACTTACTTTTCAAACAAGTTTACAATTTGTAGAGAAAGCAATGAAAAAAAAACTTTAATAAATCTATCGAAATTTTCATGAAAATTGGTTTATTTATCAAAACACGAAGAAAATTGGCTGAAAATGTTTTTAAATTTTATTGTTACTTAGTATCATGTTTCAGCCTGGTTTTAGGAAAATAATCTTTTACTAAAATCAAATCTGGCGAAACCAAACGTTGAATTAACCAAAAACGAAAAAATATTTTAACTTTTTTTTTCATAATTAATTCAGAGTAAAATTATATTGTTAGCTGGTTTTTGGGACTTTCCACATTTAGTTCTTTCAATTCCATGTTTTTCTTGGAAATTCCTATAAAAAACGCTCGGAAAAAGAGCTAGGTATGAAGTATGCCACTGAAGAAAATTGAATTTAAAAATTCTATTATCATTATCTCTGCAAAAATCAGTTCATGCCAAAATTTTATAAACGCAATTTTCAGGAAAAAAAATTTCTACTGATTGCAAAATATAATCAAAACGTTGTTTTTCTTTTGAAACTATAGTCTGTTTCCAAGGGACGGTATTCAAGTTTCGCGCAATATTGAAAAATTTGACGTATTTAACCAAAAAGATTTGAAACATTGAAGTGATCATAGATATAGTAAGCCAAAGAGCATTGTAAAAGAGGAGTGCGCAGACACGTGTCTAAAATCGTTGCAGGACCAAAGGTACCAAGTCCCTTAAATTTTTTTTTGAAAATCCTCGCTCATTCGTTGGAAATGGAGTATGGAAACACTATACATTTTGTTTCTAAATTTTTAATAAAAAGAAAACTCATTAATTTCAGATCGAAATCACTCTCATTATTTTTCTTCAAATAATCCCATCCTACTACCTTTATATGTGCTATCACCACAGCTTAGTCCACTTTAATCTCACAGCAATCGTCGGTTTTGCGGCCTCTATCTCATTTCCTATGTCCTACGCTCGTTGTTTCTTAATTCTACACGAAAGGGGCTATTTTCCAACAGGTAGATATTTAATATTTTCTTTTTCCAGTGATTTTTCAGAAGAATACCCAATTTTCCTCACCGTAGTGTCGTTTATAAGAGTGTGGCACATCTGGTGTCTACTTTATGTCCAATTAGCTGTCATTGTTGAACGTCTCTTCGCCTCAATTTTCATAAAGGTTGGTTTTAAAGGGAATAATTTTTTTACTAAAGCAAAACACTACAAAAAAAAAACTTTGACTAACTATAAGTCTCTATTTCCAACGAATGGGCATGAATTTTCACAAATTTTAAAGGACTAGGGTCCTGCAACGATATTTGTTAACTGTTTCCTCATTTACTGTGCTCTTTCGCTTATTTACCTTTGTTAACGTAAATGTTTCAAATCCTTTTTGGTTAAATACGTGGAATTTTTCAACATTGTCCGGAAGTCGAACACCGCCCATTGGAAACAGACTATAGCAATTTTCTTAAAACGGCTGAAAATGTTAGAAAAGTAGGGAAATCAGACAAACTTGACTTTTCGAAGCTTTTGTTTGTAAAATTGAAATGTGCAACAAGTTACCGTATACAAAAGAATAGTGAAACAGCCGATTGAAAATCGAAAAGAGGGTAAAACTAACAAGGGAAAAATATATGAATGATAAATTAGGGTAGTTTTTATTATTTATCCGATTTATCCTATCAGAGAATTCTTTTATTTGCAAAAAAAGCGGTACAGTTGCCCTGTTTGTAATGAAGTTGGCTTTTTGAGGTTTGCTAAACTTGCTAGACATTAAAAAATTTTGGGTCCCGAAGCATCTTTATGCAACAAATTGAAATATTTAAGATGTGAGCGATGTCCGTCCAAATTTTACCTTTAAGCTGTAAATCTAACTAGAAAATATTTTTGAAATTCAACCCAATATGCGAATTTATGACAAAAAATATGACTGAAAATTGAAATTATAAAGTAAACCGTTTATCTTTTAATACCGTTTTACCGTGTTTAGAGATCCCATTTTGATGCGAAATGAACATAATGAAGTAATATCTGCAAAAATGTAGTTTTTTTTAAAAATTGAAAATGGCGATATTGAAATTAATTTAGGAGTAGGCTTTTTGAGTTTAATTAACTTTGCTAAAAAAAATTTTCAATGGGTTTTGAAGCGATCTCAAGCGACAAAATGGTAAATGTGAAATGGGAACGGTTTGCATCTCAAAGATTTTAGATTTGAGAGGTAAAACGCTAAAGCCCGCTCAAACGCTTTTCCAAATTTTTGCAAAGGGGTTTTTCAAATGTGAAAACTTGGCTTCTTTAAAAATATATTTAAACAAAATAAATTTTGTTTCGATCAAAAGTGTAATTCTTAGAGATGAAGAAATTTGCTGTGGTGGTTGAAATTGCCTCGTTTTCTTTTATCATTGTTTTCATACCAGAAGTCAAAGCCCCGCTACGCGAGTCTTAGACTTCTGGGTTCGGCGGCCTTTGGCCGTTCGTGTTGGGTCCCGAAGCGATCCCATGCGACAAATTGAAAAAAATTAACATCGTGTCCGTCTCGTAGATTTGCTTTTAAGCGATGAAAATTGTCAAAACGCTTAATCGATTTTTCCAAAACTTTTGCAAAGGTTTTTCCAACTGTCCAAACCTTGCTCTTTGAATTTTTTTAAATAGATTTTTTCCTACAAGGACTAGATAAGGTATTGTTTTTGAAATTCAACCCAGTATACAAAAGAATTACAAAACATCCGATTGAAAAAAATATTTTTCAATCGGAATTATCAAGTGAAAATTTTCAAACGTCTCCATTTATTAAATTTTGAAAAGTAAATTTATCGTCTTTTGGGGATTCCTTGCAAATGTGAAATGATAGAATGATTTTAAGAATTTTAAAACGTTTTTTTTGCGTTTTTGCGTTAAAATGTTTAGTTTTTCCAAAACTGTAGGTTTTCCAATTCAACATAAATGCAATCCATAGACACTTTGGCTAAAAAAAAGAGTTTTTTCAGCATGAAACTCAACTTTAAGCGTGGATCTCACTGAAATACTTCACTTTATGAAATAGAAATCGGTACCAGGCTGTTGAATATAATTATAAGTTTTTGTAAGGAAATTTGTTTTTAAAACCGATTTTAATGCAATGTTTTGCAGTAAACCTAAAAAAAACCGTTTTGAATCATTTTCATTGACTGTATAGAACATTCTTTAAAAATTTAAATCTACTAATTTTATTTAAAAAAAAATGTAACGTTCAAGGAATACATTTTTTCTTTCTATATTTCATTTAAAACACTATATTTTTGTCTCTTTAAAATTATAAAATTAGATGAGCATTTCAATTTTTAGAATTGCCTGTTCGATTTGCCTCTCCGACATTGAGTCAAGCACCTTCTGTTCTCGTAACCTGAAAAAAAAAAGTATTTTTCACTCGAATTTTTTGAATTTTTGGGACGGCCGATTGACTGAAATGGAGTGTAACTTGAAATTTAGTATTTTTTCAAAGCTGGCAAATGAATCTCATAGGAATTACATTTTTAGAAACCTTTTTTGTCAAAACAAACTGTAGTATGCTAAATAATACTGCAAAAGAGTGTTGTGTATAAATCGCGGCAAGAAAAATGTAACTAGTCCTTTAAAGGGCTCGTCAGGGGCCTTTTCAGAATCGTATGCTAATGAGGACTTGGCAAGCATTTTGCGCACGACCGTTGTCTGGAGCGGTGTTCGGGAAAATGATTTCAATTGAAACGACTTGATTTGCATACTTCCCATTTCCAATTCCTTACGGCCCCTTTAAGAATATAGCCAAAACCTTGTTTTTCCGTTGAAAACAAACTGCAGTCTTATGAGAACTACTTTATGAGAACCTTATGTGAAAAATAATCATTTTTTTCAGGACTATGAAAAATCGCGTCGTCCTTACATCTGTATTTCTCTTATAATACTAGTTAATATTCTTTCCATTGTTTCTTCAATTCTTCACCTCACAACAATTGTTTCTTTTAAAGTTACTGGAATGTTTCTTGTTGTTCTCCAAATTTTGGCTATACCGGTAATTATTGTTTTTACAGGGTTTTATATTTTTTCAGGCGGTTTTAAAAATTATACGCGTGAACGTGCGAGTGAAGAAGACCATCACTATTTCTGAGAATTATTCCCTCAGTTTGAGGTTTCAAGTAAATGAGAATTTCAGGATAATTAGGGTGAGCACGATTTTCTTTGCGATTTTTTGTTTACATCTTATTTACTTTTTTAAATAAACGTGAAATTTAAAAACAGAAAACAATTAAAAATAAAGAAGTTTTGACAAGGCTGCAGTCTGTTTCCAACGAAAAGACAAGGTTTTTGCCAAACTTTCACGCGACCTGGTGCATTTTTTCTTTTTTTTTTTTGTTTTCTGCGAACTACTCTTTTACAGTATTAGTTAGTTTACTACAGTTTGTTTTGGAAAAAAAACATTTTGAAAATTTTGTTTCTATGAGGTGTACCAGATTTGAAAAATATAACTAAATTTCAATTTACATTTGTTGGCTCTAAAAAAAATTCAAAAAATTGAAATGCTTTAACAATTTTATTTAGAAAACAAAAATAAAGTGTTTTAAATTAAATAAAAAATGAAGAAAACGTGTTTTTTGATCGTCTAATTTTTATTAAATTAATTGATTTCAATTTTTACTATCAACTTTTAATTTTAAAAAAAAACTGCTGGAAATTTCATTTGGATAATAATTCAATCATACACATAAAATTTTTTTTTCAAATCTTTTTCGCTTGATTTTGTAAACATTAGGGTTTAAAAGTATAAGTTTTATTTAATATTTTTTTCAAGGTTTTTCCAATTAACGTCAAAAAGGAAATCTATTGTTTGTAGGTCTTACAACAAAAAAAGAAAAAAAACCAAATGGAAAAAAATAAATAAAAACCAACTTTTGTTTTTGAAAAAAAAAAACCGATTTGAGTAAAATAATTTTTTGTGTTTTATAGAAGCTTTAAAAAATTGATAGTTGTCTTGAGAAAAGTTATTAATTTTAAATTAAGATGAAGAAAGTGTTAGTAAAAAACTTCCGAATGAATTCTAGATTGCACACTTCTTTTAAGATTACAAAAACTTATTTTTAAAAATAGCAAAAAAAGTTTTTCAGCTCACAGGAAAAATCCTTACCCTATCTCTTTTCCTTGCTGCAATAATAGCAGTTTTGATTTTCTGCCGAGTTTACGTAACTTCGCATATTGCAAATGACGCCATTGCGAAGTTTTATCAAATTTTTATAACCATGTAAGTTTACAAACTCATTTCATTTTATAATGTTTTCAGCGTTCCATTACTGATTTTTTCCACGATAATTCTGACTTTTCGTGAATGGAGAAATCACCTTTTGGGATTGATTGGGTTATCGAAGAAGAAGAATTCCGTGTCGCCTATGGACTACAAAAGAATTACTGAAGAGCATTTCAGAATGTTGCATAATAGTTGGAATAAAGGAAACATTTAAAAAAATGGAAAAATTTGGAGATAATCAAATTTTGAAAGGTTGATAGTTTTTGGGAAATTTTTTTTTGATCTTATCGAGAGAGAGAGCCTACAAATTGAGAAAACGCAGAGAAAAAAATCGCCTTTTCCTTCAGTGGTAAAATTTTAGATTCTATTGTAATTTGGTCATTAAATCAAAATTCGAAACTGACCATTCAAAAAAAATTCTTTGAATTACCTCGGAAAATTTGGCTGCGTACACGCCCTGAGTTATAGTCTGTTTCCAAATAAAGGTCGGCCCTGATATTTTGCTCTTTTTAACCATTCACGAATTGAAACATTCATGTGAATAGAAATAAAATAAGCGAAATAGCACAGTAAAAGAGGAGTGCGCAGAAAAAAAGACAATTGCGGCGGGACCTAAAGTACCATCCTTTAACCGAACCGGTGCCGTTTTTCGGAACGTACTATACGAAGTTTCCTGAAGTATAAAACGTACAGTAGGGTAGCGTTGCTCGTGGTGAGAGTTGCGATGGGATCCTTGTACGAATCCATCGTTACCTGCAATTCCTTCTTAGCCTGCTCCTTGTACTCCTGGAAGGTAGCGTCTTTCTGGGTGAAAAGCGTCTCCCAATTGGCAGTGGAGAGGGCTGAAGGATAAGTAGGGATACAGAGAGACAGAGATACAGAGATACAGAGAGAGTGTCTCTGTGTCTCTGTGTCCAGGTATTAGCTGTAATTAGATTCGATAATTAGTCACATTTAATATTTATTCAAGACAGGTAAAATTTCAATTGAATTCTCTATTTATGTCGTAACCAGGAAGGTAAGCGCGGCCAAGGCCGCGCTAACCTTCCTGGTTGCCTCTAACAAATGGGAAGTCGTGTCCGGTGGTGGTTTCAAATCCTGGCCGGCGGTCTAGCTGGCCGCGACTCCGTGTGGCCGCCGGCCGCGAATCCGGCCCCGAAACTGGGCGGCCGCAGGCAGCTTAACTGAGTGGCCGAAGGCCCCGAATCTGTTCGGCCGCATGCCACTTAACGTACTTAACGAATATGTGCGGCCGCATGCCGCTTAACGTACTTAACTTAAAAGGGCGAAGCCCCCGACGAGCGGCCAAAGGCCGCGAGCAGCCAGAAGTGAGGACCACCGAAGGCAAGCTCCTGAGTCCCCTTTCACACATTTAACCTTCGAAAAACAGAAAGAAAAAATTCATTTATTTCACAGGACGGATTCAAAGGACGATAGAGAAAGATACGACCGAAATGGAGAGCGCGAGAAAGAAGAGCGAGAATGAAAAATTAGAATGTTTACTTCAAAATAATCTCACTCATTAATTCCCCGAAGTAGGGTTGGCTGACACTATAGACAGAAGGATACAAACAGAGACAGGAAGACAAAATAACAGACATACAGTGAAACAGAGAGACAGAGAGAAAGAGAGATAGGTACAGAGAGATAAAAATACGCAGAGATAGAGACGCAGAGACAGAAAAAAGAAGACAGACACAGAGGAGACACAGAGACAGACACAGAGATCAAGAAAGACATATACTCCTCGCCCACGGACCTTTCCTAAAGTTTCGATGACCTGCACATCTAACGCGCGAAATAGTGTGCAAGTCGCGGAGGCGCAGACAAAAAGCCGCTTGTTTCCCGCTGCCGGCTAGGAAAGCTCGCTGGGCGACGAGTATACAGACACACAGACAGAGAGAAGAGATACAGAGAGACAGAAAGAAAGACAGAGAGACAGAGAGACAGAAACACAGAAACAGAGACACAAAGAGAGATAAAGAAGACTAAGACAGAGGAGACATAGATAGACACAGAGGCAGATAGACAGAGATAGACAGAGACACATACAGAGAGACAGAAACAGAGACCGAGACAAAGAGACATAGTGACAAATAAGGCACAGTGAGAGACAGACACAGACATCAACAGAGAGATAGAAAGACAGAGACACACAAAGACAGAGAGACAGAGAGGCAAAGAGACACAAAGATAGGGAAAGAGAGAGAGAGAGAGAGAGAGAGAGAGAGAGAGAAAGAAAGAGAGACAAAGACAGAGACAGAATAGACAGAGAGAGGCAAAGAGACATGGCGACAGACATAGATACAGAGAGATAGTGAGACAGAGAGAGACGGAAATACAACGAGACAGAGAGATTCAGAGATACAGAGAGACAGAGAGACTCTTTCAAGAAGCGAGGGAGCTTTTCAAGAGGACCTGCGTGCCGAATTTATCCGCCGTAATCAAAACGTTTTTTGAAATTTAACCCAAAATACAAAAGAATCACAAAACATTTTCCAAAAAATTTTTCTCGAAAGGCAAGAGTGCGGCATAATAATTTGGCGAATTTGACTATTTTTAAATTGGAATTTTCCCCAATCCATGAGATATGTTTTTTTTTCTAAAAAGAGACAAGGAAATTTGGATTTTCCTAAAGGACAGGTACATTTGATCCTGCCGCGATTGTTTAATCGTCTGCGCACTCCTTTTTTCAGTTCTATTTCGCTTATTTTATTTGTTTTCACTGCGATTTTTCAAATCAAAATTGGTTTTATACGAGTGGATATCAATGGCGCTAAAAAGTCGGCAACCTTTCGTTGGAAACAGACTATATACCCCTCGCCCAAAGAGCTTGTAAAAGTGGCATGCTCCTTTGACCCAGAAAATTGTCTGCGTCTCCATGTTTCGCACGCTCATTAGCCCGTTAGATGCGCAGGTTCATTATAACTCCTTCCAAGGTCATATGGGCGAAGACTATAGTCTGATTTCAGCTATAAGAAATTGGCAGTTTTTAAAAACTTTTTCATTGACGTCTAATCTTGAAAACGCACTTCCACCTCCCCGCATGCATAAAAAACTTGTTCGCTAAATAGGTATTTTATTTTAGTTGAATGACTATTTTCAGAGAGTCGTCATTTGCCGCTACGCCAAATCCATGTTCATCAAGAAGTGGAGCAGAGGGTTCAAAAAACTCGGAGGTGTAGTCTTTTTGAATATCAATCCAATATCCAAAGAATTACAAAACATCCGATTGAAAATCGAAATTTCCAAGCAAACATTTTAAGCGTCTTTAATTTTTAAACCCCAATTTATTGTGTTTTGGGGATCCCCTCGATTTGTGAAATAGAATACGTTAAATTGAAATGAGTTTTTTTACTCGGTTAATTGAAAAAATGTTTTACAAATTTTTATAAAAATTGCTTCTCTTAAACTAACTGGAATGTTTCTCGTTGTTCAAATTTTGGCTATACCTATAATTATAATGTTTTTTCTTACAAGCTTTTATATTTTTTTTTCAGGCGGTTTTCAAAACCATACGAGTGAAGAAGACCATCACAGTTTCTGAGCATTATTCTCTCAGTTGGAGGTGTAAAGTAAACGAGATTTTCAGGAAGATTAGACTTTTTCAATGATAAGACAAGGGGTTGGAAGATCGTGGAGTTGAATAAAAGTTGTCACAAGGGAAAAATTTAAATATTTTTTCGTTTCCAGAAAAGCGGTGATGCGCAAATTAAACTCAAAACAAAGCTGAACACTATTAAATTGCCAAAATAAAAAGCGATCTCTACAAACGAAGAGGTCAGTTTTCATGTTTCTCCTGAAACATTCCGGTACTGTAAAAAATACCTAGAAAAATATATGTCTGAAAATTTTAAATAATTCAATTTGCCGCATGTATTCGCGTCAGAATTCGTGCTTAAAATTTAAAAAATATCTTTTAATTGACCAAATCGAAAGTATGATTATGAAGTTTATGATCCCTAAATCTTTCCCGCTCAAAAGGTAGCATCTTAATTATATGATAAGGCTTCTTTACACATTCCCTTATTTAACAACACGCTATGCCGTGTGTGTGTATGTGTGTGTGTGTGTTTTTCAAGATCTGGAGCAAAATGTTTTTTGAAATGCAACCCATTATACAAAAGAATTACAAAACATCCGAATGAAAATCGAAATTTGCTAACAAACGTTTTATGGGTCTTTATTTTTTAAAACCCAATATATAGTGTTTGGGGATCCCTTACAAATGTGAAACGATCAAAATGATTTTAAAATTTTAGAAAAGGTATTAAAAAATATCTCTCCTTGTTCTACTTTGAGCGTAAATTAGTCATATTTAATTTTCAAACTGAACGTTAAATTTGAAAAAGTTTTGACAAGCCTGTTTTCTTTTCCAACGATAAGACAATGGTTTGCTGTTGAACAAACTGTTGAAAATTTTGCGCATTATGTTTTAACCAGTCGGGTACGCGCACCTACGGCGCGCACCCTCCTGGCTGGTCTTTGGCCGCTCATTTAGACGGCCTGCGGCCGCATTGAACACGCGGCCTTCGGCCGCATTGAACACGCGGCCTTCGGCCGCAAAGATTCGTGGCCTACGGCCACATTGCTCGGCCTTCGGCCTTGCAAATCACGTAAGGCACGTGAAAGTCGGCCTACGGCCGATCACACCCCCACACTCGGTGGAAATGTACGTCGGATTCCGCTGATAGACTACACCACGACGGACACGATAGGGTTTTGTTATATAAGGATTGGCATTTTTTCATCAGATTTTTTAGCTTTCAGAAATTGAGATAGTTTTTTTAAACCTTTTCTTTAGCATCTTATCTGGAAAGCGCACTTCCTACCTTCCCGGAAAAATAAACAAAAAAAACTTCACTATAGCCGTTGCCAAACGCAAATCTGCGAGAAAAACCGTTGCATTTCTCGCTTTTTGCACGCTTTGTTCGCCTACGTACGCACCGATTCTGCATTAAGGTTGTTTTTGGTCCCTTTTGAACGAAGACAAAGCCATTCCCGTTTTGCCTGATCGTTATTTTGCTTATATTTATATATCTTCTGTTCTCAGATCGAACTTTGTAACAAGTTCCCGTCTCTTGAAGCTACCATAGTGGAAATGAACACCGATCTCCACAAATTGAACAACATGATTAACGTAACAATTTGGAAAAACTCAAAAAAATTAACTTCAAGGGACTCCGCACAATGATTCAATTGCTACGCGCGATAAAGTAAGTTTTCATTTTTATACTGAAACTTGCCGGTACTGCAAATATTATCTTGAAAAATATATGTACTAGTCTGATATTTTTAAATAGTCTAATTTGCCGCGTGTATTTGCATCAGAATCCGTGGTTAAATTTTCAAAGCATCTTTGATTTGAACAAATCGAAAGTATGATTATGAAGTTTATGCGGTGGTATGATTATGAAATGCATGTTTCCCGCTCAAAAAGCAACTAGCCAAATTAGCCAACTTTGGAGGAAATAATAATAAGCAGCACTTATTTTTGCATTAACCAGTTTTGCAAAACAAAAAAGAAGGCAAGAATATCGGTTTTTCCATACATTTAAAGATTACAAAACTTGTCTTGTTATGAAATGCTTAGAACCAGAGTTCTGAATACTTGCTGCAAATTTGATTAGGTAAAGATTTCAGCCTAGTACAGATTGTCTTAGAGATAATGTTTGCGGCATTTTTCAGTAGAAACATAAAAACTCACCTCGGTGGCAGAAACCAGGGAAGTTTTACAATTGTCATTCGGCTCCGTCTCGGGTTCCCTGTCCATGTATTCCTGAATCAAGGTGCAGAGTCCCTTAAAGTTAATTGTTTTGAGTATATCCAAAATTTTACCTCCATCTGGTTGGTCAGGTTGAGCAGGTCTAGCTTGACTTCGACCACAGTGGTTTCCAGATCCGTGAACTTTTGACACAGATTGATCTGGGCATCAGTCAAGTTCTAAAAAAAAACAATATTTAAAACTTCGAATTAGTTGCCTTGAGAGAAGTGTTATTCTGGCCAATCAGAACTGTCAGGTGTTCATGCCCGTTGTCCAGTTCCTTGGCGATTTCCTCGACTTTGGTGGTAACCTTCTCGAGCGCTGTCTTGAGCTCGACTCCTCCTTCCGTGTCTTTTGTACCCTTGTCAAATTTGCCCTGAAAGCTTTCATTGTATATTCATTATAGCTTGGAGAGAAAGAAAGCAGAAGATATCGAAAGAAAAAGCGATAGAGATAACTAAAGTAACACAAGAAGAGAGAGAGAATTAGTAACAATAGAGTCATCAAACTTCATGGATCCTCCATAGAGGGGCTGCTTTGCCTCAGACTGTCGGAACTCTTCTGAAGACGAGATAGCGGCGGCCGGGGCTGAAAACATTCAATAACTTTGTTTTCCCAAGAAATATTTCCCTCGGCGAATAGCAGGAAAAAGAGAAGAAAATATTGAGAGGCTCTTTCACAGGGCAAATGGGAAAGACGAAAGAAACTTACTATGGTTCTCTTCAGTCGGAGTGTGGCTGGTAGGAATCGCGGTCTGGGCCGGGGCGGTCTGGGCCGGGAAGGGCGTCTCGATTGGGGCTTGCTTGACTTTGTCTTGGTCCTTGTTTCCTCAGTCTGCCAGGGTGGGTTTGCTCACCGACACTTGGGAGGCACTTTTTAAAACAAGGTCATCTGAAAACAAACATTAATCAAAGGCAGTGTGACATACCAAGCATTTCTCGATAGTGAGCTTCATCAAACGATTTGTCGTCTTCCGACGACACAGTGAACGCAATGGAAACGAAAGAATGAGCTCTTCGGCTCTTCATTAAATATTCATATTGCAATTCAAATTAAGATAAGCCTAGGCTAATTCTAATTTTAATCTATGCAGTACTGACCGAAAACCGCTGAACCGGAAACATCACGCATAATGAACAAACATTTCTAAGCATGCTAATTCCGGAAATTGACCACAAACAAAAAGTTGAATCACACAAAACTACTTCTTATAACTACTTTTAAAAAACTTTCGTGAAAATAGTGAAAATATAGAAAAAAATTTCTCATTAAATTCTCATTATTTAAAGAATTGTTACAAAAACCTTTCTGTGTTTCGATGACAAAGTATATCATTCCAGTTTTCTCAGTGTGTTTCTTTCAAAGTTTAAAATTATATAAAGTGCATAAAAAAAAACAAACAAAAAAACCGATTTTTTTATAAACCCGAATTTATAAATGTTTCGCCATTTTCTATATTTTCACTATTTTCACGAAAGTTTTTTAAAACCATAAATTACAGTTATGATTTTTAAAAAATTCCAATAAAAATTCTATTTTCATAAAAATAAAAATATTTTTCAAACAAAACACTTTTTTCAAGCCCTGAATCAGTAGCATTTTTCATTTTTGCATTTTAACTCACACACTCACACACTGACACACTGACACACTTACACACTCACACACTCACACACTCACACACTCACACACTCACACACTCACACACTCACACACTCACACACTCACACACTCACACACTCACACACTCACACACTCACACACTCGCACACTCACACACTCACACACTCACACACTCACACACTCACACACTCACACACTCACACACTCACACACTCACACACTCACACACTCACACACTCACACACTCACACACTCACACACTCACACACTCACACACTCACACACTCACACACTCACACACTCACACACTCACACACTCACACACTCACACACTCACACACTCACACACTCACACACTCACACACTCACACACTCACACACTCACACACTCACACACTCACACACTCACACACTCACACACTCACACACTCACACACTCACACACTCACACACTCACACACTCACACACTCACACACTCACACACTCACACACTCACACACTCACACACTCACACACTCACACACTCACACACTCACACACTTGTCGGCAGGCGCTTTTTTTTCAATTTCAATCGGTTTGCATTTTAACCATAAAAGCGCAAAAAATAGAAATTTTACGTTTTACTCGCAGTTTCGACAATTTTTGCTTTCTATTGAAGTCGAAAATTGTAATTCAATAATTAAAATCGTGTTTAATTAAAATACAATGAATGATGTGGTACAACATCTTTGAAAGTTGAAAAACTCCAAACACAAATTGCCGAACATCGGTTTTCATTTACACACACTCACACACTCACACACTCAACATTTTTTACTGAACATCATGTTTAAAGCATGGTTACGTAATATGCTTGAAACATGAAATTTTATCAATGAAGAATTTAACCAAGAAGATTATTTTTTTGATTTTTCTATTCTTTTTTTCTATTCTTTTATACGAAGATTATTTGATTATAAGTCGAATTTTATAACAGAACAAGCTTTTGCTTGTAATTTTGTTAAAGACGGTGCAAGAGTTTCTTTAATTTTTTCTTGTAGTCGCATGCCTTTAACAATAAAAATTATATTTTTTATTGTTATAAGATTGCACATTGAAAAATGATCACATCCATAAAGTTCTTTGAAAAACACCTTTCAGAGAAAATTTAAAAACATTATGAAAAACTGAAAAAAAAGTTAGAAGGTAAAAAAAAACCCAATTAATCCCAAATGATGATTTATCCTTTCACGAAAAATGAGAATTATCGTTGAAATGATGAAAAGAGGGACGCTAAAAATTTTATTACAAATTTTGTGAACTTCTGTTATATAAATTTAGTGTGTGAAAATAAATCGTAATGAAAATTTGATAAAACATAGCAATTGCGTCATTCACAATTTGAGAAGTTATGTAAACTCAGCAGAAAATGAAAACCGCAATTATTGCGTAAGAAGGATTGAGAGAGGATTTTTCTTCTTAGCTGAAAAAAAAATCGCATTCACTACATTTTTCAGTGTTTCACGTTGTCCTTATTTGATAATGATTATTCAGTTCATTAATTTATAAAACTTATCCAAATGAGGTGGAAAACGAAAAAAACTGACCTAACTTTTAGTGTTCAATTGTTTGCTGTAATTTTAGCCACATGGCAATGTGGTTCAGATTTTATTTTAAGGGTGGTGGCACTTTCAACATTTTTTGAAACTGAGTTGCAACTAGAAAGTGCGATTTCGTCGTTTTTAGACCCAGACCTTTCGAATTTAGAAATTAATTTTGTTTCTGTGGGTAATTTTTATGGTACGCAAAAAAAGACAGCAGTTCAGCGACAACGGCCTTTTATAAGTAAAAATGATCAAAAAAGTTGAAAAAAAGAGAATGCTTTGCAAATTTTAGTTTTACAAACAGGCCTTGTTCAAAGTGAAAGAATGGGATTTCCTAGAGAAAGTTTTCTTTTCAAAAACCAGAAATTACACTTAAGATTTAAAAAAAAACGAATAAAAATTTAGATTTGGTTCAAAAAAGGGTTTCGAGGCAATGGTTCTAGGCAGTGTTTTCACACCATTAGTAACCATGCAAGGGGGTACAAACATGATTATTTTTCAAACAAAAACTATTATCTAACTAATATAAAGCGGAAATGCCCGTATGTGTGTATGTAATCACTCATCATTTCTCAGCTCTCCGTGAAGCATTTGAGCTCATCTTTCAATATGTTAGTGCCTTAGGCAATAGAAGTTACCCGAAGAAAAATCAATCAATATATTGATTTTTTTGATTGGGTCTTGGCACGAAAAGCTGTATCTTGACTCCCCGTGAAGCATTTGAGCTCATCTTTCAATATGTTAGTGCCTTAGGCAATAGAAGTTACCCGAAAAAAAATCAATCAATATATTGATTTTCTTGATTGGGTCTCGGCACGAAAAGCTGTATCTTGACTCCCCGTGAGGCATTTGAGCTCATCTTTCAATATGTTAGTGCCTTAGGCAATAGAAATTAACGAAACAAAATTAATCAATATAGCGACTTTATTGATTGGGTCTTGGCACGAAAAGGATATCGACTCCCCGTAACGGTTTGATGCTATTTTTCAACGCGTTGTGCAAATATATATGACATGAGAAGTAAAGGAAAATCGATTCAATCGTATATTGATTTATCGATTGGTTCTGGGTATGATAGGTTTTATATTGACTCTCTGTGAACAATGTAAATTTAATCTTCAAGATATGAGTGTCTTAGGCAACAGATGCTGTACCAGAAGTCAGACTATTGAACAGGTCAAACTTCCAACTTCAAATGCAAATTTTTACGTCGTTCGTTCATGCGATATCGTCAGACTTCTAAACATTCAATAAGAAATGCGACCCCTTTCTTTAGGATTTTAAAAGGGTGAAACGTATGTAATTGGTAAAGGAGGCCTTTTGTATGAAGCCTGTTGCGAGCCGAAATATTTCTAATTAAATATGTGAATACTGATTCAAAAAGTAGTTGAAAACTACAAAAATTTGGAATAAATTGTTCGTGAGGATTCTACATTAAAATATGACGTAATCACTTGATCGAAGCACTTTTTGAGAAAAGTGCAGGGGGTCTGGGGGCGAAGCCCCCGGCCAGCCCGCTTGTTTTTTCAAATACTGAATCAGTAGCATTTTTCATTTTTGCATTTGAGCAACAATTTTTTCTGACGATTTTTCTCAATGTCAATCGGTTGCATTTTAATGTTAGAAATGAAAAAAAATTTCACTGTTTACTCCCAATTTCAACATTTTTTCTTTTCATTAAAGTCGAAATGAATCAATAAGTAAAATTAGGAATAATTAAAATACAATGAATGATGTCGCACAACATATTTGAAAGTTGAAAAACTCTAAACAGAAACTGCCGAACATTGGTTTTCATCAGGGGTAGTCAAAATCCCAGGCCGGCCTGGGCCTGGCCTGGGCCTGGCCTGGGCCTGGCCTGGGCCTGGGCCTGGCAGGCCGTCATTTCCAGGCCCAGGCAGGCCCAGGCCGGTTGCAGGCCCAGGCCCAGGCCCATGGCCATTTGAATATGATCTTTTCTTACATGCACATGAAGTCGTGATTAAAGTTCTTATTGTTTTTTGGTTTACGGTTTGTGGTCTATTTGTGCTACTAGTCTGAATTGAGCTGAACCTTGTAATGAAAACCCTCTTTTTCGCTGTCATATGGTGCGCCTCACTCTTTCTCCATCCACCATACTACGATTATCTTAAAATTGGTTTGTTTTTGAAAAATTGTGCAACTTAGAAACCAAACGCCGCCCCTGAAAAACACTGCTACTTTAAAACACACGTCTGTCTTTTATCGCCGATGAACGCATTTTGACTGTTTTACATGGAAAGACGTTTTAACGTTTTAAAACACCAAGAAATTGGCATATTGTTACCAAATGTGTTCATTGAAAGTGTTTTTACGACTTTTGTTTAATAAATTTCAATGATACTTTACCAGGCCCAAACAAGGCCCAGGCCCAGGCCAGGCCCAGGCCCAGGCCCAGGCCGGGCCCAGGCTTTTAAAACCAGGCCCAGACCAGGCCCAGGCTTTCATTTCCAGGCCGCGGGCAGGCCCAGGCCGGCCTGTTGACTACCCCTGGTTTTCATTGCACGATTTTTTCAACGTCAATCGGTTGCATTTTAAAGCTAAAAATGAAAAAAAAGAAATTTCACTTTTTACTCGCAATTTCAACATTTTTTTGATTTCATTGAAGAAACTGAATCAATTATTAAAATTTGGATTAATGAAAATACAGTAGATATATTGTTGAAACACTAACACAAACTGCAAAAATCGACTTTTATGTGTTCAGAATGGCTACAAAATATGTTTGAAACATGATGTTCAGTAAAAAAAATGAAAAACCACAAACATAAAAAAATTAATTAATTAATTAAACAAAAATAAATAAATAAATTCATTTAAATTCTTTCAGCTTTAAAAATTGATTGATTTCAGGACAGAAATCGCGTTAAATCAAACATATTGTAGGTTTAAAGATAATGAGAAAAACAAAATTTCATGAGAAATTCAATGGTTATAACTATATTACGTAAATCCTGTGCCTTTTTACCGCCAAAAGATTGAAAATGGGTTAAATTGAATGTTTTGAAAACAAAACAATCGTGAAACCAAACAAAAAAGGTTGTAACGCTGGAAAACTCCTTGAAACCGACTACTATAAAGATTTTATGCTTTCCTAAAGTGAAAGTATGGATTTTTAGCAGGTTCTGTGATCGAGAATGTAACCTCAAAAGCAAAATTTAGCAAACTTGAAGTTTTCAAACGCACAGTGCATAGCTGGGGTTCACGATAGCTCGGGAAACCTGAAGAAATCCAACTATTTTACAACTTGTAAATTCCATTATTGTAAACTTTAAAAAGAAAACTTTATAGTCTAATCTTTTGTTCAAAATGTATTAATAAAAGCAAAGTTTGAGCAATACTAATTCCTCCAGCATTTCTTGAAAAAATTACAAAGCACGGATAAATTTTCTTTTCTTTTCTACAAAGAAACTTTTCTTAAAATTTTTAATTACATTCACTCATACTTTATTTTTTCCAAGTTTTATGCAAAGTCAACATTCCTTTAAAAGATTTTGAAAAATGTTTTAGTTGAATGTTTTGTTCAAAATGTATTAATTAAAGCAAGTTTCAAACAATACTATCTCTTCTGGCAATGAGACCTTCCTCAGATGAGAGCACTTCATGTAGATAACTGAACGCTAAAATTAGCTATAGTGAGTTTCCAAAAAAGAGACAAGAAAAATAGATTTCCTGTGATTGCGAGTTGAGCTGAGTACAAGTTTTGTGAAAACAATAAACTTTTTTAAAAAAATAATATTGTCTATCGCTTGCTTTTTTAAAACTTGAATGGCGCCACATTGAAACGAGTTATGAAAACTTAATTATAACATCCAAATATCGGCACGTACATTTTTTGTTTCGAACCAATGTTATTTTTCGAAGTTTCAGGTCTAAAAAGACCAGTTTTTAGCGTTCCGCAAAAATCGGAGACATTTTTCAAACCCTGGGACCACAGGCCGCCCGAGTCTTACAGATATCGCGTTTTAGAATGTATTCTTTTTTTTAACATTTAGATAGGATGTTCTTTTGAATAATTTGTAGGAAAAAAGACGAAAACCAGAAATCAGAAACTCAACAAATCGTTAAACAATGTTTTGGGCGGTATTCAAAAAAAACCATTAAAAGCACTTATTGAATTATGATTTTTTTTTCTTTTGCAAAAAACTTTTAGTACAACTTTTAACGAAATAATTTGCATTATATGGATATTTAATTGTACTGTTTGAATTTTGTTTTTTTTTCTGCAAAGAAACTTTTCTTAAAATTTTTAACTAAATTCACTCATACATTATTTTTTCCCACTTTTATGCAAAGTAAACATTCATGTAAAAGATTTTGAAAAATGTTTTAGTTGAATGTTTTGTTCAAAATGTATTAATCAGAGCAAATTTCAAACAATAATAACTCTTCTGACAATAAAATCGGACAAGTTTTTCAAATCCTGGGACTGCAGCAATAAATTATTTGCTACGTGTTTAAAAGTAGGCAAATCTCACGAATTGGGAATTTGAAGGGTGCACCACTAGCTAAAATTAAAAATGCATCAAATCAAAATTATAATGGCACTGTTTGCAAAAATTAATTTTATTAAATTTCACCACTGGAAGCTTTTCATAGATTTTTTACTTCTTGGGATTATGTACTCCTACAACAATATTTTGTAATTGACAAATTTCAAAATACACAATTCATTTTACAACTTGGATTTATGGATTGACAACTCAGTTTGCAATGAAATACAATAAACAAAAAGAAACAAAAGGATTTTTCCCAAAAGTTTTAAAACATTTGGTTTTTCGTCATTTAGTTTTTAAAATAAATTTTGGTTAAAACACGAGCCACAAAATCACAAAAAAAGACATTTTTACTTATCACGTTTGAAGAACCTCATTGGCAGGTTACAATGTTTTTAAAAACACGCTTTTTAAAATCACGCTTTTCAAAACACGGTGTTATTGCTATTTATTACAGTAGTTTACATTCTAAGCCTAAACCTATGCCAAAGGCTATTTTTGAGATGAATTTTCTCAACAAAATTGAAATTTGGACAAAGTAGAATTTAAATAATAGTTATCCCACTTCGCTAGATCTTCAATATACAATGAAACATATGGTTAATACAAAATGAACAAAACTTTTTTCACAAAATTTCAAAACAATTAATTTTGCAAAAAAAAAATTTCAGTAAAATAGTCATTTGGTTAAAAAAAAATCAGGAAAAAATAAACAATTGTTTATTCAATCTGGGATGCATTTAAAAGTGCGATTGCCGCTTTTCTATTTCCAATGGTGTTTTTGAGGGTTTTTGGAATCACAACGGTTTTTTGAGTAAATTTTATTTTCCGCGAGTGAAGGTGACACGCAAAAAAGAACCGCAGTTAGAATGGTTTTTTAATACAAAATTTTATCATTAAATTTAACAGTTTTATAAATGTTAACATTTTTAAAGTAGAAAATCAATGTTTCAACCAGGACATGGAAGCTGCTTTTCAAATACGTTTTAGTTGGTTTATCGCTAAATAAAAATATTTCTGAAGATTTATTCTCGGTTTGTTTTACACAAATTAAAAAATAATTTATTGATCTTTTCAAAGTGTTTCCAAGAATTTTTTTGTGTTTCCACTGTCTTTTAGAGATAGCGATCGTGTAAAATCCCCGATGAAACATACGACAGACAAAAACGAAAAAAACGTTGTTTGCAAGTGTTTGCATAAGACTTTGTTTTTTTATTTAATATTTGATTTCACTGTTTTATCGAAAATACAAAAAGGAGAAAAATGTGTTGTTTACTAGGTGGTACCTACACACTTTATTGTTGCCAAATTGTGAAAACCAACTTCAGAACAAAATAATAGCTTAATTACAACAGTGTTTGAACAATGTAAACTATAATCAACAGTTTTTTTTTAAACACCGACTTGCTCTAATTATTTTTGCGCACAAAAATTGAAATTTGGATTTTTTGTGGATATAAAGCCGAAGAAGCTTGCAAAAATGCTTCTAACTATGGGAATTTGCCAGAAACTATTTTTTTAAAATTTAGTTTTGTCAAACTGTTCACTTGTGGGGCATAAGGAGGTTTGTGAAAGCGAAAAACCGTACCGTATCAAAAGAATGGCTAAACACTATTTATAAGTCACAAAAAAGTTTGTTTTTAAAAGGTATATCGACGCAAATATAGCAAATATAGCTAAAACATACGAAAGAAATAGTAAAAACACCATGTTTTCAATTAAGCTGAAATTAAATAAGCCGAAATTTTTCATTTTTCCGAACTAATTTTGCACTGAAAGCATGTTGAAACTGAAAATTTTGTTCTAAATAGAAAATACTATCTCTTTTTTTTCTTTCTTGCGTCTCGCGCGGCCGTGCGGTCGGTCCCTTCCCCGCTCTTTCAACCGGGCCAGGATTGCCCGTCCTCAAGCCGGACTGGAGCCCCGTGAGGACTTAGCTCCAACCAAATGGATCACCGAAGTCTTCTACAGTTCCCCGACCGTCCCAGGAACCTACAAAGAAGCTGCCTCCCCCAAGGAGAGCTGTACCAGCAACTTGGCCAGGAGGCAATTAAAGCCGAATCAATGGAGAATGGGATCAAACAAGCCAACGTCGTGGGATTGAAAGTCGACAACTGTGATACATTCTGGCGGTTCAGGGAACAGCCCTAGAGAATAAACCGTGTGTATGTGTGTGTATCTCTTTTTAGCTTCTGGGGAGCGAGAAAGTTTAACTATCGCTTTTTTGTGGGCGGTGGTTCAAAAAACATGTAACACCCTTCTCTTCGGTATTTCGGTGTATATAACAAACTTGTTGAACAGGAGTCCCAATAGGGCATTTTAAAATTCGAAGTCCCGCCGTTAATTAGAGAAGTATGATCGATAATTAGACAAAGTAATTGTTAGAAAGTGCTGATTATAGTGTAAATTGTTCAAATACAGTTGTAATTAAGACGAGGTGTCTGAATGTACTGAGCAGGCTGCGGACAGATTTAAAAAATTTTGTCTCCGATTGAGCTTTCATGTTTACTGTAGGCTACTTCTAACCCAAAAAGTTGAAAAATCACTTCACATTTCCATTTTCATTTTTCACAGCGGAATAAAAGCACGTTAATTTGAAAATTCATACCTCCCTTCAAAATGGCTCTGTCAACCTGTTCGGCGGCTCATTCGACAGCAAATTGTCTGCTGATAACTGAAAAAACCAACACTGGTTTTATTTAGAGTTTGGAACTATGAAAAAAACGAAAAAAGAAAAAAATGTGTGATAAATTTCGGTTTTTGGATGACCACGGTTTCATATGCTGCGCGCCAAAAAAAATTGTGACAGTGTTTTGACCTGTCGATTATCCATCGAATTCTGCGCAGAACGAAATGTTGAAAGGTAAAAATATTGTCTTCCAAAGTTTTGAAAAATTCGATTTAAAAGTCGAAAACCGCGTTTTGAATTAGGTTTGCAAAGCGAACACCCCTTTTCCGCCGAAACAATGAAATGGTCCTAGCGCGGGGCGCTTTCTGGGCAAAAATCGGCTGATTAGCAGTTTTCGACGTTTCAAGCGAAATTTTCAAAACTTTGGACTACAAGATTTTCAACTTTCAACATTTCAGTCTGGGCAGAATTTGATGGAGAGTCGCACGTTTAGAAGAGTTTTTTTTGGCGCGCAGCATTTGAAACCGTGGTATAGTCTGTTTCCAAGGGTAGGTCTTTGACTTTCTGGCAATTTTGAAAAATGACACGTATTAAAGCAAAATGGATTTGAAACATTGGAGTGAACACAGGTATGAGAAGCGAAAGAGCACTTTAAAAGGGGAGTACGCAGACAATTAACTATGATCGTTGCGGGACCAAAGGTACGTAGTCCTTTAAAATTTTTGAAAATTCTAGCCCATTCGTTGGAAATGAAGTATAATTCAAAAACCGATTTTTTACACATATTTTTGTCTTTTTCGTTTTTTTTTTATAGCTCCGAACTCAAAATTAAGATCAATGTTAGTTTTTTCTCTTATCAGCTGACAATTTACTACTGAAAAACCCCTGAACATCCAGATGGCGCAATTTTGAAGGGAGGTATAAATTTTTCAATTAACGTGCCATTGTATCGCTGTGAAAAGTAAAAATGGAAATGTGAAAAGATTTTTCAATTTTTTGGGTCCAAAGTAGCCTGCAGTAAACACGCGCAATCACGCAGTAAACAAAACATTTTGCGTTTTTTTGTGTTTTGGATAAAACAGCGAAATGAAATACAAAACAAAAAGGAGTTTATGGCTAACACATTTACAGAAAATGATACAAAAGTAATTTTTGTATCATTTTCTGTATTTTTTAAATAAACGTTAAAAATACTTAGTAATTGTTGTTTTGCGGTTGTCTAAACAAACAAAAATCTGTTTATTACATATTCACAAAACATTTAATTGAAACGTTTTTATACAAAAAGACTTTAGGTGTTCAAATGGAATTTGTCCTCTTTGAACTGAAGTTTATTTAAAGGGATTAAGATAAGAAAAATGTTAGCAATGGCCAATATTTTATTCAAAAAGCCTCTATTTTGTGCAAAATATTAAACAAATTCTTCAAAGCGCCAAAAAATAGTTTGCTTTTATGTACTTTTTAAACAAAAATCTAGTTATAAATGGATTTTGCATTTCATGATAAATTGAGACTGAAAATGAATCAACATTTCAATTTTTAATAAAATTGTTTTAATAAATATTGAACAGTTGCCAGTTTGAAACACTGAAGTGAACGAAAGAGCAATGTAAAAGAGGAGTACGCAGACAACAAAGCAATCGCGGCGGGACCAATGTACCTGTCCATTTGGAAAATCCCTTTTTCTTTGACTCTTTTTTCGGAAACGCACTATAAATATTCTGGCTTTTTTATTCAATTGCACGAGGTTTTGCACTCAATGACTTCATTTTTAAATTATTTACTATTAATCACTGACTGCTTGAAAAGGTAATTGAATCGGTAAATTAATTTTTCCATTTTTTACTCCCAAACAATACATATGATTCTGAATCTTGTTTTACCAGCCTTTACCAATCAAGACTAACAAGCTGAATTTTTAAAACAAGAATGTTTTCTGCTAATTTTTTGTTTGTTCTACCAAAACGTTTAATACTCGTATTAAGCAAACTTTACTACAGTTGTATAATCCGCAGGCCTGCAATTTAACTCAAATTTTACACACAAGAATTCTTTAAAAAAAGATTTCGATTAAAAAAAATTCAAAAAAGCATATAAAAAATTGAATTTTTCTGGGAAACAGTATCGATACAAACATTATACAATGTATGCAACTGATTTGGTTGATTCGATTTCAATTGAAGCGATTTCAGTTTTTAAAAAGTTTTTTAATGCACAAGCACAACGAAAAACTTATTGATTTTTTGAAATTGAAAATCAAATAAATAATATTTAAAACATCGAAAAAACAATATTTTTTTTACATAATTATTTCAAGGTTTTTTTTTTAGCAACTTGGCATTTCTGGGGTACAGTATCAATTTTTTTTTTGTTTTTTTATAACAATTTAAACAATAGTTTTTTTTTCAACTTTTCAAGGCATATAAACATTTTGCAAAATATATGAAAATCAGTTGTTCGGTCTCATTTGTAAAATTTATATAAAAAAGCTTTTTAATGACAAAAATAGTTTGTTAACTGAATTGTAAGAAAAACTGATTTCAGAAAAAAAGGTTATGAAATATCGTACTGTCGTTCATTTGTTTTGCTGTGGTGGTACTTACACATCCGGGATAATTTTTTGGAGTTTTTGATGTTTTGGTTCTCAAACATGGTAAAAATTTATATTCTATGCAGTGATTGAAACCTTGATTTTTCACTTTTGTCTTTAAAAAGTAATCTAAAAACTAAAATCTGAAATTTATCAACTGAGCTGATGTTTTCTATTTTAATTTTAAAAAAAAACCTAAGAAAGCCGACAAAATGAATTTTCACTATGTGCTGAAAAAAAAATTTAAGCAAGGAATCTGAGAAATTGACAAAGTTCACTTTTTCAAACCATAAAAGCAAATTTTGGAAACAAAAAATATCAAAAAGTTGGACTAAAAATTAATGAAAAAATATGTTAAAATGAAAAAAAAATTATATTTGTGCAGCAAAAAACAAGAACCATTGTTCAGTAAAATTTTGTTTTTTCGCACTAATTCTCTCTACAGACCACTAAAACGTACTTGAACATCAGCTCCTATGTCTTGGTTGAAACATTGGTTTTTCACAGAAAAGCCAAAATACAACTAAAGTGGAAGAAACAAAAGAAAACAAAAGTTTTCTTCAAAACACATATAAAATATGTGGTTTGTTTCAAACTATTCTTAAAACTTAAATAACTGAATTTATAAAAAAAAAACATTGCATTTTTGTTTTATGAATCTCGATGCAGAATGTTTCTTTATTTTTTGAGAAAGCGAAAACTTTTTAAAGAGTGTTTCATATCAATCCCTTTTTTGTGTTTAAAAACTAAAGGGAAAAAACATTCTGTAGCCTGCCGCTGGAAATCAAAAAAAAACTTTTTTGAAGGTTTTTGTAAGCTTTTGCTCCTTTCTCGCCACACGAGTTGTAGGGGCATCACGTGTTATAATACTTAAGTAATTTGAGGAAGTTTAATGATCAAAACTTTTTGTGTTTTTACTATAATGTAATGTAAAAGTGTTTTTACACCAAATATAGTCTTCGCCAATTTTACTTCTTGGCCGATTTGCAAATGTAACCCTGACGCAGTATTGCGTACGTATCCTAAAACACAGGGTTTTCGTACGCAAATTCGCGTGTGGTGTAATTTGCAAAGAGCTAAATTGGGTGCTTTTGCTTTTGACAAAGTTTGAGCATAATCCATTACATCGTGTCGCGGGGTCTAACAGACACCTCGACTAATACAGAAATCTTGTCTTAAGGCAAAGAAAGGCACAATTAAAAATATTTTGGTTTAGATTTTTTGGTTTTTTCTTACAAAAACAAACCCTTGTTTTGATATTTGAATAAGGGGGGGGAGAGGATTAAGACGGCGTCTCCATAAATGTCGAGCATACCTTTATCTTCGCTTTTCAAAATGCTTCGTTTAAGCTGAAATTTGGCGCAAAAGCACTATTTGACCACCAAGTGTTTATTTGATAACCAAGAAATTTGACCACAAAAATATTTTTTTCGCTTTCGGCGTTTCGGCTTGGAAAACTCAAAAAATAACAGCTACTGAATAATTGATCTTCTTCCAACTATTATGCAACTATTCGTTTTTTACGTCAAAGTGTCCTAGATCTTAAAGGGGCCATCAGGGTCCTTTTTAAAGTTTATTTTAATTAATATATTTAATTTAGTTGATCAATTATCTACTTATCATTTTCAACTCGTTTTTCCTAAAAAGCCGTAATTTCAAATCAAAACTCAAAATTAATTTTTTCCAACGGGCTCCAGCTTACGTTTTTTTACACCATCTGCCCGCTGTCCAAGGTGAAAGCCGCGGGGGATAAGGACCACGCGGCGGTGAACTTCCAGCGACCTCATAGCCAACTGGTTAGCGCCTGTAGTTGGTAACCAAACGGTCCCAGGTTCGGTTCCACTCTCGTGCAAATGGTTTTGCTGACAAGAAGAAAAGTAACTGTTAAAGTCGTACTGTTGTATTCTGACGTTGGTTTAGTTGTAGAAAAAAGGTCCCTGATGGTCCCTTTAATTAGGCTCAACCCCCGGGGTACTGTAACTACCCTTAAAATGAAAAAAACTAAAGATTATAGGTGTGAAAATGATTGCAAAAATTACTATGATTATGATTGTAATTCACAAAAAACGTTATTATTTTATTTTTCAACTACTTTTATTTTTCAACTATTTATTTTTTATTTTTCAACTATTATGCAACATCAACATTCCATGCAAAAGGTTTTTGAAAAATGTTTTGGCTGAATTTTTTGTTCAAAATGTATGAATCAAAGCAAATTAGAAACAATATTAATTCTTCTGATGAAGTTGTATGCTCGCACTTGCCGATAGCTGAACGCTTAAAGTAGCTATGCTGCGTTTCTAAAAAAAGAGACTATAAAAACGGGTTTTTTTATTTGAAAACCGAGAAATTTGAAATTCAAAAAAAAGCAGCTGAATAATTGATCTTCTTCCAGCAAGTGAGCTGAATGCAAAAAAGCTTTTTTTCGCTTTTAAATAGCTGTTTCAATATTCATATAACGCTTTTATCGTTTATTTATTATTATTGTTTTTAATTTAGGAACATGGAACGCCGAAATTTGATTTCCGTTATCCTTAGCACCATATAGGTTAGTTTTCTAAAAAAAACATTTAAAAAAAATTTAGCTTTTTGTTTTTGGAACATTTTTGTTTTATTACAACAACACATGGATTTATAATCACAATCATGTTTACCAAATTTTGGGGACAACTGTTTGCATATCAATTAGATTTTATATATTGTTAAAACCTTCTATTGTAAGTTCTAAAACAAGCATGTTAAAATTGTAACCAAGTCAAAAATATCTTTTTCCAGATACAATTCGATAATATAGAAATGTGGAAAGAAAAGTTTGTTTTTATAACTTTTTTGTGCCATGGTGGAACAATTTTTGTAAGTTTTTCATATTAAAAATCTAAAATACCAAACAATTCAGATGTGGCTTATGATTTTCTTATTTTGCGAGCCATGGACTGGAAAATACACCGCGTGGCGTAAGGAAAAAGAATTTTTGCTTTATTTTTTTCAGCTTCTTTTTTGCTATCTATTGGCTTTGTCATCGTTAGTTTACCAATAGATTACGCAGAATGCCAGCGGATGCAGAAGAAAGAAAAACTGATTGAAGAAGAAAAACTGGACTATTTATGAAAGCCTTGTAACATTTATTACTAATTAAAATTATTTGGAATTACTAATTAAAATTATTTGGAAATTGTGTGAATTATGGAGTGTTCCCGGTTTAGAAAAAATTGCGGTTGTCAAAAGGCCTATATTCTTTATTCCTGAATTTGAATTTTGATTTAAGTAAGTATTCAAGTTAGAAACTATTATTATAACTTTTAACTAAAAACACTCATACTTTATTATATTCTTATATAATATTATGCAACCTCAACAATCCTGTAAAACTTTTTTTAAAAAACTTTTCAGTTGAATGTTTTGTTCAAGACGTATTAATCAAAGAAAACTTTAAGCAATAGTAACGAATTTAATATAATTCCGACGAATTTAATAATGCTCTTATCAACTATTTGTAGTAAAAAAGACAAAAAAACAAAGGGAAAACTCAACGAATCGTTAAATTTTGACTTGGGCGGTATTCAAAAAATGTTAATTTACAAAAAACTTTTCTTCGAAATAAACTCTTGTTTAATTTAATATCCAAATATTATGCAACCTCAATATTCCTAGATTTTTTTTTCAAAAAGTTTTCAGTTGAATGTTCAAAACCAGGAGTAACGGCCTTCGGCGGGCCTTACTCCTGGCTGCTCGCGGCCTTCGCGCGCTCGTCGGAGGCTTTGCCCCCAAACGCACGTGAACAGATTCGCGGCCTTCGGCCACTCAGTCACTCAGGTAGGATGAGTTTGTTTTCAATAGGTTTTCTTTTTCGCTTTAAAGAGATTTCACTTATAGTCCATTTCCAACAAAGAATCGACGACATTTCCACGACCTTGATGCATATCCTTTTTTAACTTCCAGTTTGAAACTTTGATGTGAAAAGAAATTTAACAAGCGAAAGAGCGCTGTAAAAGATAATCGCGGCGCAACCAAATGTACCTAGTCCTTTAGGAAAATCCCTTTTCCTTGACTCTTTTTTGGAAACGTACTATACATATGTTGGCTTTTATATTTAATTGCACGAGTTGCAGTCAAAAAAATTCTGAATTTTGCAGTGAAATTTTGCACTCAATGACACCATTTTTAATCACTGACTTCTTGTAAAGGTAATTGAATCGGTAAATTTATGTAAAATAATTTTTCCATTTTTTTTACTCCCAAACAATACATATGATTCTGAATCTTGTTTTACCAGCCTTTACCAATCAAGACTAACAAGCTGAATTTTTAAAATAAGAATGTTTTCTGCTAATTTTTTGTTTGTTCTACCAAAACGTTTAATACTCGTATTAAGCAAACTTTACTACAGTTGTATAATCCGCAGGCCGGCAATTTAACTCAAGTTTTACACACAAGAATTCTTAAAAAAACAAGCTTTCAATTTAATAATAATTCAAAAAAAGGATATAAAAACTTGAATTTTTCTGGGAAAAACTGTGGAACACGGAACGAAAATGGGATAGTAATCATAGCAAAATGCAATGCGTTTCCGAAAAATGAGTGCAGCTTGTGTTCAAAAATGATTTTTTGGATTAAAAAGTTGCAATGAACTTTGCTTTGCATTTGATGGTATTATTTTTTTTAAAATTTTATGTCCATACTCGTTTTTAAGGTTTACACTACATTATATAAATAGAGAAAAAGCAAAAGGAAAATATCTGTAAAACACACTATTAGTGAAAAAAAATGATTTTTTTATCGTTTGTCAATTGAATGTTTCAATCTAGATTTAAGGCAATCTCGATCTCAAAGAGCTCGATTGATGGTAGATTTTCGAAATTTAAATTCCGATTTTGCAAATGGAAAAATTGCCAAGCCAAAAGTGCATTCCAACTGGAAAATAGATTTTTTTTCTTATTTGAATCCTTTTCAGTAAACTTTTTTTGTGAAAAAAGAAATAAAAAAAATAAACTCAAGTTTTAAAGACAAAAATTCTTAAAAAAAAACTTTCAATAAGTTGCCACCGCATGTATTCATTTGATTTTTTTAGGAACCACTTTCACCACTCTCTGCCCGATTTTCAGCTTGTTCTGCATTTTGACCGATTTCGCCAGAAAAGAGTTTTTTCTTTCAGAAGTTCAAACAGTAAAATTTTTAGTGGCTCTTAGAATAAGCAAAACACAAAAAAGTTGTCAGAATTTTTTATTTACTATGTTAAATGTAATAAATAATTATATTACAAACGATAAATATTTCCATGTTAAAAAATGTTCCAATTTTATTGTTATTGTAGTTTAACGTCTGATTGACCAAACTACAACTGAAGATCCGGTGCTTTTCTTGGAACATTTGACCAATCTCGGCAGCTGTTTTCGGTACTCCTTGACGAATAAGAATAAAATTATTGGGTTCATAAGTGGAGCAAGTGGAATTGTTGAAGACATAAGGTAGAGAATATTTTTCGATGTAGGAATACCAGAAACGCCGAGAATTACGAGACAAGCAAATGGAAAAGAAAGAAAACCGAAGGTTAAAAAAAGCTGAAAATTAACTTTTTTAAAAATGTAAATCGCAATATAAAAAAATTTAAAAATAAATTATGGCTGACAACAACTATTTGTGAAAAGGAATAGTTTCTTTACAACTAACTCGCAACATAAATGTGGAAACTAATTTTTGCAAACAAAAATGCTTGAAAACTTATTTCAGAAGAGTTACAGACATTCTTTCTCTCTTAATTTATTTTTGTTCTTTTTATAATGATTAACTTTTTATAATCTCCCTTCCCCGCCGAGGAAATTAACGCGTGGACCTCCGCTGATAGACAACACACACACATTTATAGCGTTTTGTTCTATAAGAGGATTATTAATCATAATAATAATAATGTTTTTTTTCCTATTTTTTGAATTTTTTTTCGATTTTTTATTGATTCGTTTTTTTCTCTAAATAAATACGAATTATTGAATAGATTTGAAGTTTTCAGATGAAAAAAGTTTGATATTAATAATTCGAATAAATTTAACAAACTCACACGTTCTCGGAATGCATAGGTTTTTTTGTATTGCTTTTCTTTCATTTAAATTGTAATGCTTTGCAATATCACCAAAATTTAAAAAATTTGTTAAACAATTGTTTTTGCCCATTTTTAATCGATTTCTTGAACATTTTTTAAACATGGTTTTTGTCAGTCTTTCTCTTTGTTAAAATTTATCTATTAAAAAATGTTTCTTTACTTCTGCGACTATTTCCGAATGGGATCATTTATGATATCGCCCAAATGAAACATTCAAACTTGAAAAAATGATTCAAGTCAAAATAATCTGAAAATATAATTTATTCTTTGACTTTCATGTGCTTACTTTACCATAAATTTCGCCAAAGTGCTAAGAAAACGTTATATTTTTGTCTTTATATTCAAAATTTCAATATGTTTTACTTATGGATTTCATTAACGACAAGGCGAAATATCTATAGTCTTCGCCAATTTTACTTCTTGGCCGATTCGCAAATGTAACCCTCACGCAGAATTGCGTACACATTATTTTCGTACGCAAATTAGCGTCTGTTGTCATTTGCACACATCTAAGAGCGAAATTGGCCGAAGTAGCATTGGCGACGACTATATAATAAAAGCAAAAAAAAAATTAGTTTAAAAATTGTCATTAAAAATTTTTCAAGTTTTCAAAAAAATATGTATTATTTTATTGCAACAAATTTTTTTTAAAAATTAAAAAAATTGTTTTTGATCAATTTTTAAACCACACCTGTGCCACTAGAGCATGTAGCAGTCTCCTATGCATTTTCTGAGTGCATAAACTTAAATTTCCAATCTTAGAGACCTTTGAAATAGAAATTGTCGCATAAACACTTAATAAAACAGCTATGATGATCATTACTCCAGTTTCCAATAGAACCAACTGAGATGGTAGGCTTTCCGTCGAAATTCTCTGAAAATTAAATTTTACTTTTTCTTACAAAAAGGAAAAATAAAAAGTGTGATATTTACTTTTTAATAAAGTACAATTGACAAAAATAATAGAAACTGTGTTGAAACTATTTGAAATTTTTCTCAATGCAACTTCGTAAATTTATCTTTAAAAATGAGTCAAACAGGAAATTTTGTTTCGTTCGAAGAAAAGCCCCTTGTATTTTTCGGCCAAATGGCAATGAAAGTTGGCACAAGGCCAAAAACTTTTAATCATAAAGTTCAATTAATTTTGTAATTTTATCGTAAAGTTCAATTTTTTTTTCACATTTTTTCATGTATATATAAAGTTTTTCTAAAACATTTCAAGGCAATTAATTAAATGTATAAAGAATTATGATCGCAGATTGACAATTTGCTCGAAAATAACGCAAAAAAAAATTGAAAATAAAAAAAAATATTTTTCGTTTTGTTTTTTTAAGAGTTCCTAAGTTTAATGAAAATTTGAACAAAAAAAACTGGCTCATTTTTATTGTTACATTTCGAAACCGCAAAGGATCTGGAATTGTTTTGGATTAACATTTTTTGGTAAAATGGTGTGCTGAAACGTGCAAGAAATTTAAAAAAAAATCTAAATTTAAAAAAAAAAGTTTTACTTGAACGTATTAAAAGAAATGAAAAGCCTGTCTTTAGATTTTCTTCATAAAAGAAAACAGTTGTTTTCTCTTTTGCACTGACACATTTTTGATATTTAAACAAATTGCTCAAAAAGACAAGTTTTTTCTAGGTTTTGAACTAATTAGTTTTGGAGAAAAAAGTGAAAAAAACAAGGTTGTAAAATGTTTTAAAAGTTCAAAAAAAGGTCTCTCCACACTCACAATTTCAAAAGCCATATATCCATAAGCAGTTGTCTTATTCATATAGATCTCAGATATTTCTTCCACTTGAGACTGTAGATAGCTACCGTAACCCAAAAGTAAATTATCAGTTACGGCTAATTGGCTCAGAAGGGTTATTTCGATAAGCAAAATTGCGACGAAGTTTCTCCGTTTCTTGAGAAATTTGGCTAATTTTGACTTCAATTCACTAAAGGGATACGGTATTGCGATTAGGGCACACTTACCGGAAGAGGAGAACGTAACGATAAAGAAAACTGTTCATTAATTGGATAATTAGGGCATTGAAGATAATTGAAAAGGACATTAGGAAAAATCTAGAGATGGGGTAGGGAGAAATGGGTCCCGTCACAAGAAGCATGCAAATTTTGCCGTGGGCTATGAAGACCTGAAAAATTTAAACTGCGTCTCTGCGTCTCTGCGTCTCTCCGTCTCTGCGTCTCTACGTCTCTGCGATTTTGCGTCTCTGCGATTTCTCTCTCTCTCTCTCTCTCTCTCTCTCTCTCACTCTCTCTCTCTCTTGCACTTCTCACCGGCTCAAGAAGAATTGTCAAAAAGGCGCACAAAATATCCAAAACCGCCAAAACAAACACAAAATGTCTGTATCTTTGAAGAATTCCTTTAGATGTGAAATAAACAAATACAACAGCTAAATTAAAAATAATCGCTAAAACATCGATGGGAGCAAAAATTCCTTTAGCGACAGACATTGACACACTGTTTTCAAAATTGAAAATTTACTTCTGATTATATAATTTGCGCAATTCAGCCTTACTTGCTCAGACCGTAATTAGTCTATCACGTTGTTTATTATATTCTGCGTCTGGTTATTTGTATACAAACATTATACAATGTATGGAACTGATTCGGTTGATTCAGTTTCAATTGAAATTGAATCAAGTCAGAGATTTGGGTTTTCAAAAGTAGAGCAGCGAAGAAGGAAGCCGCAACGTTAAAAAAAAAAAATTTCAGTTTGTACAAGCAAAAACAAAAACATTCAGCTGAATTTTATAATAAAGTTTTTTTTTCAGTTTTTATGAACGATTTCAATTCTATATTTTATTTTTTTTTTCAGTATTTTGGAATTCCAGATCCAACATGCAATATTCAATTTACTGCCGTTTTCTTTCATTTTCTATTAAATTATGCAGTTTCTGCTAGTATGATACATTTTTAAAATTTTATTATTGAGGGGTTTTTATTTTTGCATTTAAGAAAAATTTTCAGAAGCAAACTTTCAGAAGCAACAAAAAACGACGTATCTACAAACGAAGCTGTTCAAAAGCCTGAAAATCATACAGTAGTCAGGGAATTCCAACAATTGATAATTGAGAATTCTCGAAAGAATTAGCCGTCGTAGTATTAAAAAATAGCTTACAGAGTTAAAACAGTGCCGTGATTTTTAAGCTGAAATTGGTGATGATCTCTGGGAGCACTCAAAATTCATCCCTTATAATAAAACGCTATCGGTCTGTGTGTGTGTGTGTCTGAAGTGGATCACCGGAGGTTCACGCGTTCACTTCCCCAGAATGGGAGGGTTAGGTCGGCCGTAGGCCGAGCTTTACTTGCTTCACGTCAGTTTCACGGCCGAAGGCCAAGTAATGAATGTCCGTAGGCCATGATTTTTTGGCGGCCGTAGGCCGCCTAACTAGCGGCCGAAGGCCGCGATCCAGGAGGGTGCGCGCCGTTGGCGCGCGTACCCTCCTGGTTTGTCAACAAAACAGAAAAAAAAATTTATTTCGTAAAAGTCTCCACACTATTAATTTTCACATTTTCGTTGGCACGCCTGAACCATCTAAACTTCAAAAATTGGTTACGGTACTCAGCAATAAAGATAAAAACAACAATTGGATTTACACAGGGAGCTAAGGGTAATGTTGAAGATAACCAGTAGGCCATATTTCGATCGATACCGTAACCCAAAAATGCCAACAGTAGAGCAGAAATCATCGGAAAAGCCAGAAATCCCAATGTTAATGATAACTAAAACATTTTTATTTTGTAAAATTATAAAATTACCTGAATTATCAGTGAATACAGTAATCTTCTGTGCATTTTCCTGGTATCTGGAGAAATTCTACCGTAATCTGTGCTTTTGGCTATGACAAAAGTACAGTAACCACTGAGTAAAGCTGCTCCAATGATAATAAAATTGCATTGGAGCAGGTAAAGCCATCCTCCTAAATTGACCAAAGATGGTTCCTGAAATCGATTTTTTTAATTTTCGGGTTACGGTAGAATTACCAAATGCAAAGCTAAGTAGGCGTAGGTGTGCGGTAGATCAAGAAAATTCTGAGCTGCTTTTGAAACTTCGATCGATAAATTTGGGTGACCGAAGTAAAAATTCAATCCAACTGCGATGTTGAGGGAAGCTGCGAATTGCAGAAAAATTATGATAAGAATAGTTTTTGGTTTTCGTAAAAACGACGACAGATTATTTCTGAAAGAGACTTGTTATGTTATATGTTTGATTAGAAATCAATAAAAACTTCGCGTAAAACCGGTTTTCAAAGATCACCTCAAACACTAACAAATTTTTAAAACTCAAATTCGTTAAAAGTAGGCAACGCAAGCTTTCGGATGAAAAAACAACCGAAAAACGAGAAAAGTCAGTTTTTGTAAAAATTTACATAATGATGATAAATCGGTATTTTCGCTGTGTAAGTTTCGTATTTTTTTTTACATCGGGGTTACAAAAATCCGACTTTTTCGCTGTTTTGTTTGTTTACTGTTTTATTGACACCTTGAATTTTGTTTTTTTTTGCTTTTTGGTTTTGACGCTTCATGAAAAAATTATAACGTAACGTTTTTTTTTTTTTTTTTTTTTTTTTTTTTTTCAAATTTTTTGCAATGAATTATAGGAAAAGTTTTATTATGAGTGTATTTTACTTTCGAGCGATTAATTTTGATGGCCTAAAACCGATAATTCGTTCAATTAGCTTCGGAAACCATATTTTCGTAGCAATTAATCGATTTTCCAACAACGCCAAAAATAACACTACAATGTTGAAACATGCCCACAATTTAAATATAAAAACTGTTTTTTTCCTTTTTTAAGTTCTTTTTGGAAGACTTTATTAAATCAAATAAGATTGAAATGTTCAGCTTTTCACATAGTACATGTAAGAACAAAAATAAAAAACAAATCTTTAAAAACATACGCAAACATTTTTTTTTTTTGAAACCGTCAACTAAACTCTTTTTGAAAAAAGTTTTTTTGTATACCTGGATTTTGAATAATGTTGTTGGCATTGCCTAATTTTTAATTCATAAAATACACAATAATACTTTCAAACTTACTGGTGCAAAATTACATATCTACAAACGAAGCTGTTCATCAACATCAAAACCATGCAATAGTAAATCAGGGCAAAGCCAACTATTAGAAAATGAGAGTTTTCGAATGACGATAAAGGCCCAGATGAAAGCATGAAACTGTATTTTCCTTGGGAAACAAATACCTGAAAAAAACGCTTTTTGTTGAAATTACGGCTGATAAAATAGCTCACTTTATAGCAAAATTTGAAACGAGTTTTTACTCATTTCGAAAGTTATATAGTATTCAACCTCGGTAAAATAAAGGGAATTTTATTTACTTTTTAAACTTATTTATTAATTAAAGTTTGTTATAAAAGTATATACACTAGAAATCGATTAAGTTCTTTGTCATTTTTAAGGGGTTGTTACAGTACCAAAATGGACAATTACATGTAAAATAGTCGAACCTAAAAAAATCGAAAATCGTTTTTTGTTGAACCATATGGCCCTTCAGCGAACTGCCTATGTATTTCCCATTTTTCTGCGCTAAGTTTGATTTTATTTGTCTTTTTAACCTTAATGTTTCAAATATTTAAAAAAAAGCAAAATTTCAAAGACCACCTAAAAGCTGGCTTTTTTTGGGAAAGAATATCAAAAAACTATAAATCAAATACCTACCGGTTCCACCAAAAATGTAAAAACAGCACAAAGTAGATCCAATGCTGCAACAGAGGCGATAAAATGACGATAAACTTTTAATTCTCCTTTGTGAGTAAAATAAATTAGAATTACGACAGAGTTCAGCAAAATAGCCACAATATCAAAAAGAGAGAAAACGAAGGTAGCCGGCGTCATTTTTCTCTGAAATTTTTTAAATGAATTTTGCATGTTTCAAGGTGAAAATATGTACGCAGAGAATATTTTATGTCAATATTTCCTAGGTAAATTAGTCAAATAACAAAATATTGAAGTGTTTGTTGTTTTTCGCTAGAAAAGTAGAATTCAGAGATTGTACCGGCATGAAGATTTGTTACATTTCGAGTTCTGAGCAGTCAATTGTGGGTAATTGATGCAGCTAATCAGACAATGTTTTCTTCAAGTTTGAGTGATTTCCAAACGTGAATTTTCAAGGAATTCGTTAAAAAAGCATTTAGAAGAAAGGGTTGTATACAAAAAAGACGTTATTACGTACGGCGGATTCTTTTTATACTCTTAATCGTGTTTTCACTCAACTTGTTTTGTAGTTGAATGTTTAGAATTGTTATCTTCAGCGCATAGATATGCACGGAATAATATTATACCAGATGAGCAATTCTGCATCGAGTGAAATTTGAAGAAAGATTGTAGAAAATTGCACGCTGAAGTCCGTTGGGAGAAAACATATTTTGGCAAAGAATTGAAATTACATTTGATGGTCAAAATTCAACTCACCTTCATAAAAAAAGTAGATGAATGTATAACAAGTTTGACTGTCTCACCAAACCCGTTCAAGATCGGCAATAGTCATTTTAAAATCTTCCTAACGTCGTAATTTAAACTCCAATTGTTTTTTTTTAACAATCTGTAGTTGCACGTTTCAAAATTTTGTAATCCGCCCAACAATTTTATGCAGAATAATAACAACATCAGCTGACTAAAAAGAATTTTGCCTAACAGGGTGACAATAAAATTTTTATCGAACAAACAGAAATCATTCTATAAAACCCCAGCTCACATTTTTGCACTGCTTTTGTATATTTACTGTTTCAATAATGATTTCTTAATTATTAATTTGAGGAAAATCTCATCTGAGCACAACAAAATTAAATTAAAAATATTTTTCAGTCTCAAATTTGACATTGTGTTGATTTCTCATTTTTCTAAACTTTGCGGCAGCAACACGGTGGATCCGCTCTATTACATTTCTTTTTGCAGCCAAGCTTAGACGGCTTTGATAATTTACTCCTATTTAACCAATGACGATTTGAAAATGAAATTTTAAAAATAGAAAAAAAGCGAATTAGCTCTGTTAAAGAGAAGATCGCTTGCGAATAAACGGATCGCTGCAGGACCAAATGCTCATAGTCCTTCAAGAAGTGCCCATACCTGTAAATGATGCCTGTAATGAGCTATATGAGGTGGCCTTCGGCCGCGTTAGGCATAAAAGATGTGAGACTTTCCAGGCTAACGATTTCATTTATATATTATTTTGAAGCTAGCATAATAAGAAGTGCGCAAAGATCGTCACACAAACCGTGAAATTAGTGATGCTCTCTGTGAAACAACTCAAAAACCAAAAAAACAAAAGGAAATCGTCAATTTTTCGTCAAAGAATGTTTTTTCAACTAAGATTATTGAAGTTTGGCATTGAAAACTTTCAAATTTTTCAAGTTCTGTTGCGTTATTGTTTTGTGTGAAAAAAATTAGTGTAAAAATTGGTTTAAAAAAAAGAAAGCAAAGTCCTTGAAATTGTTTTATCACGGCGATTCTCCCATAACAAAAACTGAAAAAGCTGTCGCTAAGATTGAATTGTTTATCTCCAATTAACTGAAGTAATTCAAAACATTTGCCGTATCTTCAGGCAAAAGGGAAATTGAAAAAAATGCTTTGAAAACAGTTCAAAGATCCTTGAAAACAATTACATTTTTGTTTGTAGAACATTTTCAGTGAATGGGCGGGCGTATGATGTGTTTCAGAAAGTTTGAATGTTTCAATGCTGTCGTATGCCAAAATCAGTTTACAAACAGATTGTTTGGACTGTATTCGTGTATCGTAAAGTCAAGAAAGTGCCTTTTACCAGTTTGTTTTGAAAATGGCTTTTTTAATATGCCTCAAAATGATTTTTCGAAAGTATTTTCAACCAATGTTCGAATAGTTTTCAGTATGTTTTTGAAACATCCTTTTAATTAGAATTTGAATAGCAAAAATTGCCTGAGTGTTGCCCTCGGCCGTGTAATGAACGTTCGCAACCAAAAGATGTTTACGGCCGAAGGCCGTTTGATAGTGCGGCCGCAGGCCGCTTGCTTGAGTAGCCGAAGGTCGTTTCTTTTAAACAAAAGGGCAATAGTCTGTTTCCAAGGGATGGTGATCGACATTCGGGCAATCTTGAAAAATTACACATATTTAACCAAAAAGGGTTTCAAAAATTGAAGTGAACAGAACTTAAATAGGCAAAAGGGCACTGTAAAAGAGGAGTTCGCAGACATTTATCTAAGATCGTTGCGGGACCAAAGGTAGTCCTTTAAAATTTGTGAAAATCCTTACCCATTCGTTGGAAATGGAGTATACGTCATTGCAATCAAAACAAAAGAACAGCTCTTGCAACATGTATAGTGCGTTTCCAAAAAAAAGAGTCAAGGAAAAAGGGATTTTCCTAAAGGACAGGTACATTCGGTCTCACCGCGATTGCTTTTGTGTCTGTGCGCCCCTCTTTTACAGTGCTCTTCAGCTTGTTAAATTTCTTTTCACTTCAATGCCAATGGTTAAATAAGGGAAAAACTAAGGTCGTTGAAAAATCGTCGACTCTTTGTTGGAAATGGACTATAAACCAAGAAAATTAGGCGAAGAATTGGATTTGTTTATCTACTCCTTTTTACAGTAATCTAGTACAATGTTTGTCTTCATGACAAAAGGAAATTCACAAAACAAGCATTGAAAACAACTCAAAGGTCCGTGAAATGAATCAGAGAAAACAAAACAGTAATAAGCATTGTGTGTGTGCAAATGTGGTAGAAAGAGTCGTCAAAAATAATCAAAGTTCTATCAGTGTATATGAATTTTGAGAAAAAAAAATGTTTTAAATAATTCAAATCTACTAATTCAAAACGTCAGTTTCATTCTAAAATGTGTTTTTTTTCCTTAATTACAATAACAACTTATCCGCCAATTTTTACTAAAGTGTGATCGACACGTAAGACGCCTTAATGAAAATTGGTTGTTTGTGAGTTTTGACCTTTCAATATAAAAGTCAGTAAAAATGGACTTTCTATTGCAAATCTACAAAAAACTGAAATTTCTGACAACTGTGTTCGATTACAATTCAGTTGACTGTGTATAACATTTTTGAGGGTTCATTATTCTTTAAAAGCATAAGCTAAAGTTTATGAAAATGATACGTTCAGCAAAATTCTGTTTTCCAATTGAATTTCGGATAACGTTGAAAAAGTTATCGTACCATTTGGGCACCCATCGTCAAACTGGTTAAAAATCGATATCGATCGAAACGCCATAAAATATTTTAATAGTTGTTAGACATTAGGCAGTTTTATAATCTATATTTTTTTAAATGTTATTTTTTAAATGAACGACATCACTTGAGCCAACTAAGAAAAGAAAAATGAAAAGTGTGAAACATTGTGACGAATGTGATCTCAAACTAATTACAATCAATTAAAGCTATGTTCCATCTACTGCAACTAAAATTATACAAGCTTTATAATGAGAATTATTGGCTGGCGGCTAGCTTGAAAACAATAGGCGGCCACATTAGACGTAGATATACGACACAGACGTAGAAAGTGGTCAATTATATACATTTTAAATTGCAATTGACACCTAAGGGCAGCTGATGCAACACATGATTCAAACTGAGAATACTTTGTGATGAATCCTTTGTTTAATCATTTCTACGGACAGTAATTACACTAATTACAATAATTGAGAACATTTTCCGTCTGCAAGTAAAAATGCAACTGAAATTTAAGCTTTAAAAATAATTATCCCTTAATTGTTACATTGTTACAAAATTAGAACATGAAAAATTGTCTAATGCGCGCGAAACATTTCAGAAAACTAGTAGTGCTAAAGATTTTTACACAACAATTTTTTTGTTGTGGATATTTTTAAAGATTTCAGTTTTGAGAAAAAAAACTGATCTTGGGTCAAATTTTGAAAACCTTATATTAAAATCTTAGACAAAATTCCTTTTCGTGAAAATCGAATTTAACAAATAAAAAAGAACAATTAAAAAAGATATACTACACTGTCAACGAGATTATGGTGCCAAAAACATAATTAAAAAAAGTAGAAGATGTGACGACTACGCAGGATAATAACTTTAATAAGATGTAATAGACTTCAGCGAAACCGTGAAAATGAAGAAGTTCAACCTGTGTTCCACAAAAGATTTTCGCGAAAATGAATTTGTTTATGATTTCAATATTTTTTTTTAAAATTTAATATCACATTTTCTGACTTTGATACAATTCAATGGGCAGATGAGTCTAATTTGTATTAGAAACTAATACTTTTTTGAAGCTTATACTTTAGAAAAAAAATTTTTGTTCGGTGAAACTCTTCAGCATCATTAGTTTTTTGAAATGTTTTGGGTGCATGACACATGCTTTCAAAATTTTTTTTTATTGTTTGCATTTGTCAAACATAGCTTTTTATGTAAATAAACGGTGCTAATGCTTTTCTTCTGCAGTAAATTTTAAAAAATTTAGGCATTTTAACAAAACAATGTTTAAACGCACAAATTCCTATTGTCAAGTAAAACGAAGAGTAAGAAAAACTTGAATTTTTATTTTGAAACCTAGAAAAAACAAAAGCGTTTTTTAAAACTTTTTGTTTACATGAAATGAAAACGACCTGGCTTTTCAGAAACAGTAACATTTTCCAACTCAGGCTCATTTCTTCAGTCTTGTAAAAATAATGCAGTTTTACAACATAGGATTCTGGATTTGTAGTGAAACCAGCGTGTAATAAAAATCACAAAAATCATAACTTATGTATTAGCAAATTTCATTATGATCGAATCAATACAAAATGCATTTTACAAATTACCAATTATATATTTAAATATTTTCAATACTAATCAAAATGTAAATTAAATAGGTTTAAAACTAGGAATCCGAGAGTCAGAGATAACTGAATTTTTTTTTACAAAGTTTGTTTTCAGTTTTAAGTTTTTCTTTTTTCTCATTTTCTGTTCCCAACTTTTTCATTTTTTCCACATTTTCTGTTCCCAACAAAAGCAAAAAAGCCTGAATATGCCGAATATTTATTTTTTCAAATGATTATGAAGAAAATCTCGATTTAAATGCAATTTGAGATTTTATTCTAGTTGTGAAAAATTATAATTCATCATGAACGAAATTTTACACTGATCACAAACGAAGAATCTTGAATGAACCGTTGACATCCCAAAAATCGTGCCAACTGCTTCCGGTAGTCGGTTATGAAGACGAAAACAACCATTGGATTCACAATTGGAGCCAATGGAAGCGTAGAAGATAGAATAATTGGAGTTAAGGGATGCATTTGGATTCCCAAGAAAGTTAATCCAATTGTGGCGAAGATGGGGAAAACGAGGAAGCCGAGGGTAAGAGATAACTGAAAATATGTTTGAAAGTTTCACCAGTTCAAGGTTTTAATGAAAACATAACTTTTGCATTAGTGTAGCATTTCGGTATGCTCAAATTAATATATTTTAAGACTATTTTTATCATAAGATCGTGCGGTGGGCGACCCCGCGGACAGAACCTAAATTTTTGACTCCGATTGGGCTGAAATGTTAAATACGGTCTACTTAGGACCCATTTTATTCAAAAATCACATTGGTTCCGGTAGTTTTATTTCTACAGCAAAATATTGGAACGTTGACCCGACATCTCACAGCTCCCTTCAAATTGCTGAAAGTAAAATGCGGCGATGTTGAAAAGCGTTTTTTAAATATCAAACTGAACTTTTCCGAAACAGCAAAAGCGAAAACAACTTTCTTCTGTGCTGGGAGTGCAACATTGAAATTTCCTAAATCCACTTTAGAAAAAAAAAGAAAAATTGGCAATTTTGGGTTAAATTTTAACGTTTAACGTAGTATCTAGAAAGATTAGCTGCAAAACTTTTCATTTTCAACACATTTTCTATCATAAAAAATAACGACAAAACGATTAAGCGGGGTCTTGCTTCTCGCCTCGTAAAGGTGAAAGTGTTGTTGCCTGAAAAACCTTACTGCCGAAAAATATTTGCAGTCTACACATGTTTAAACAGCAAATTCAGTATTAAATATTAATTATGAAATTTTTTTTAAAAAAATCTTTTTCAGCATCACATTACCATTATTACCGTTACATATGTAAATTTACATTAACCATTGAAAAGAAAATCTCAAGAAAAATGTACTTTTGTTATTGAAGTTATGGGAAACTGATATTAAAGATTCGCTCCTTGAAATTTCTTAATTGTTTGGAAAAACATTGACTTCAAATAATTGAAAATGTAAAAAAAATTGAAAAACAGGTTAACATATTTTCGAATTATGTACTTTTCCTCGCACAAAAAAAACATTTTTTTTTAATTTTAGATAAAAACCATCAAGATTACTACCACAAAAGAAATTTTTCAAAGTTAAATAAAAAGTGTCAAAAATTCAACTGGCTGTTGAATTTTTTTGTTCAAAAATATGTTTAAAAATTTTATTTCATTGCTTTCTTCGAATATCAGGCTTTTTAGGCAAAACGTCGACTAATCGTTTACAGAAAACAACAAATTCTTCAAGATTTTAAAAGAAACAACGTGGCGACATAAAACATCAAAAAAAGGTTTTAAAACTTATTTTTTAACAAGTCTTTTTGTTTTTTCTTTGAGGTTGGATCAATTACAAATCAGAAACCATTTCTTGGTTTGATCCTTTATATGGGTTTTACAAAGTTTACAATGGAAAAAAACACAAATTTGAAAATGAAATGTTCTTTGGGTTGTTTTGTGATTCGTATTTTCTATTCAGTAGTGAAATCCGAGCCATTTCTTTGACGAACTCTCTTTAGCGTAGATATACACGTTTTTTGGCTAAATAGAATCTGAGAAACCGGAAAAGCTGATACAAGATGGAAACTCTTTAAAGTTTAAATGAAACAACGGGTCAACATAAAAATTCATAAAGAAGTTGTATTTTTTAACTTCGGTTTTTTCTTAACAGATATTTATGAAAACCCAACAAAAACTTTTTTTAAAGGTTGAGATAACCAAAAATTATTATTTAATTACCTGTATAATTAACGAATACAAAAGTCTTCTGTGCATTTTTCTAGTCTGGCTAGAAATAGCTCCATTTCCAATACAAACGGCAATTTTCGCTGTCGAATAAGCTGAAACTCCACCAACAAAAGCAATCATTAAGAAGACTTGGAAAATGTAAAACTAAGCGCCAAATAGTCTCCAAGAAATGTTCTGCAAAGAAATTATTAGCGAAAAAAAACAGTTATACGTAATACTCCGTGAGGCCGAAAATGCTTTTCCTTCAAGTAAATTTGTTTGAAAACAAAAAAATAAAGAGACAAACCACATCTAAGGCCAGGTATGCATAGGCATGTTCAATATTTAGAAACTTTTTCGCTGCTTGTTCTGCGTATTCACCCAAATTATCGTAGTTAAGATAGGTATCCAAGCCCCAGGCTATGTTTAAAACAAATATAAATTGAGCGATGAAGATAATAGTGAGAATAGTTGACTTTTTGAGTTGGGTGGATATTCGGTTGCTGAAAAAAACTTTTATAGAACGAAAAAACGAATATATTTTGTATACTCAATTTCCAACGAATGGGCAAGGATTTTCCCAATCTTTAAAGGACTAGGTACCTTTGGTCCTGCAACGATTTCAGCTAATTGTCTGCGCACTCCGCTTTTACAGTGCTCTTTCGCTTAATATATCCCTATTCACTTCTATGTTTCCAATCTTTTTTGATTAAATAAGTGTAGTTTTTCACGATTGCCCGAAAATCGAAGACCGTCCTTTGGAAACAGACTACATTTGGGTTTTGACTGCTGAAAGACAACAACTAAAATTACGATTTTCAGGGACGATACGTTTAATTTTTTTGAATTTATTTTTTTAAAGGGAACTGCAGTTTTTTTTTTAGCTAATTCGTTTAGTAAATGTTTTTTATAATCTGAGCAGATTGCAATCGATTTTTGCCTTAAATTATATATTCAATAAATGTGAAACATTTTATTGTACCAAAAAATAGTATTTGATCATGAAATATGCGCAGAAGAAATATCTTTTTTTAAGAGGGCATTGAATAAATATCCGAAATTTTTCAAAAGCATCGGTTTTGGAAAATTTTGAATTGGTTGTTTTTCTTGTGTAAAAAAAGAACGTTTGACCCGTTTTTTCAAAACAAAGTTTTTTCAAAGCGTTTTTTCAAAAAAAAAAAAAACACAGACACAACGAGAAAACAAAGAAAACAGATAAACATTCTCTCTTTAATTTTTCGTGCTATGTATTTTCACTCACTGGAAAAAAACCAAATACGAATTTAATAATTTCAGCATGAAACATTGAATAAGGCAAAATGAAGAATTTTAAAAAAAATCGAAAATAACTTTGTAAATTTAAAAACAAATTGTGAATAACTTCTGGAGCAAAAAAAAATATTTCTTTTGGGTTTTCACAGCAAGAGAAAAGACAATAACTAAAATACGATTTCAAGAATCAAACTTTAATTTAAACGGAACTGTTGATTTTCAACTAACTGATTTTTAGAGTTATTTTTCAGGAAGATTATAACGTTTCTGTCTTGAAACATTGAAACGTACAAAAAAAACATTTGCTCATTTTTTTCAAATGAGAGGTTTCGGTTTTTTTTTTGAAAATTTCTGGTAATTCGGGGGGGGGGGGGGGAGGGGTTAAATTTCGAATTGGTGTTATTTTTTTTGAATTCTAATACTTTTGTATTTAGAAATGCTGTTAATGTTATGCAAAACAAATTTTTAAAAAAATGGTTATGAAAACATCGCAGTTTTTAAACATTTTTAAATATAAGTTAAAAAGCAGTTTGCAATTTTTATTAAACAAACCAAAGGGAGGGCTCGTGAAGTTTCAATTTTTTGTTTTTTGTAAAATTTCGAATTGTAAAAATAATTCCTGTTTTGAAACAATTGTTTTTTAAACGGAAGAAAATTTTTTATTTGCACAAAATTATTTTTTTGAGTTAGTATCGATTTTTCGTTTTAATAAATTGCAGTTTGGTTTTTCGTTGAGTTTTGGTCATTTTCATTTTTGAAACCTTGATGAAAGAGGCAGCATTTCTTTTCTTCCGATTTCCACATATCACCAAGATAAACCATTGAAGTGCGTAAAGTTGGATAATTAAAAATAACTTACTTATGAATAACCACATATCGGTAGACAAAACTGTTAATCGTAATTTTGATTTTTAAAGTAATTTTAAAGTAAAGTAATTTTGAACTTAACCGATTTTTGTTGCTCGAAAAAAGGAGTTTTTAATAATAATGTTGCATTTTTCACTGACTGTCGGAGTTTAAAAATCAAATAAATTATTAATCGATGGCGATTTTAATTTTTTCAGACCAAAATGTTCTTGGCCCTAGATTTATTTTTCTTACTGATATTTAATGTTTCAACTCATGCTTAAGATTTCTTCACTAAAGCGAAATTCACTAACGTGAAGCAGAAACTCATTATTATCAAAATGAAAAATTATTTCTAATAAGCTTTCAACAGTAACAAAAAAAAAACAAAAATTGAATTACAAATCTTATTGAAAACATTTTGTAGATTAGAAACTGTTGTTTAAAAGCAGATTTCGTTTCACTAGTTTCAGACTGGACTTACATTTCGAACAATTTTTATTTGTTTATATCCATTCCCAGAGAAAATTGAAAACCACAAAAATAAAATAATCGGTTGTTTTGTTTTCCATTTTTCCGACAAAAACAGTTTAAAAACCTATCCTAATTTTGAAACTTTCATTATGCAAAAATCGGCAAAGCATTCGCTTGACAAGCAAATTTCAATATGACGAGCCAAGAGATAAAAAACATTTACATTCCTTTCATTCAGTTATATACGGTTTTCGTATACTTTCCCCACTCTGTTTTTTCGTTAACAAATTTGTTCGTTAAACAATTGGCTCTGTTAAAACTAATCTGAAAAAAACATGAGCATAAATGAAAAGATCCCACTTTGTCATTATTTTTAAAAGAAACATGTATACAAGTGTAATTTGGCAGGTGCAAGAAAAATGTCATAAATAGCTCATTTCAAAAATATGTTGTGTTTTTATTATTGTTCAATTTGAAAAAACAGTTTTGTAAAAACAAAATGGTCGTTTCTCGAAACCAAAGAAAGAATTAGTTTTTCTCCATGATCAAAAATATTTGTTTTTTACGAATAAATTTTTTTGTGATTTAACTACTTTTTAGTGTTTCAAGTACTGTTCAAGTTCTTTTCACTGAAGCGTTGCATAGTTCTTCGTACCCCTTGATTAGAAAATGTGAAAAGCGAATTTTTGCGAATGTACATCAGTTTGAACAGTTACCGAGACAAAAACTTTCGCAAATTTTCGACTTTTTAAAACAATTGTTTAAAACAAGATTAGTATTTTTTATAATCTTTATGTAAAAATACAAAGATCTTTTGACGAGGCAAAAGGAAAACAATTTTTTGCCCAGCGTTAAACTTTTTTTTCGAGTTTTTGAACTTTTGCAAAATTGTTTATTTCCAAAGGTTTTTAATGTTTCAACGCCTGCCCAATTTGTTTGCACTAAAACTTTCAGACAAAAAGTTGTTTTGTAATTTCGTGAATTTTTTTTTATTGGAATGTGATTCTATTTTTTTTTTTTGCGAAAGACCTGGTTCGCAGTGCTTTTCCTAAATTTATTTCCTTGAGTACATATTTTTTGAATCCGGGACCAAACATACCCTAAGTCTTTAAAGGTTTCGGTCAAATCCCTCTGTTTCCGTTGGAAACGGACTATATTTTGCAAGGCCGTTGCAATTACGAGTTGATAAATTACCTCTCCGATGACCTCATGCGGGCACCCTTTCGATTTTGATCCCTCCCTTTGTCTCATTTTGATCCAGTTCCACCAACCCATTGTTGTACATTTTTCAGTTCCACTATTATAAATGTTTTTCAGCATCATAAATATCGCTCAGTTTATTTAACAAGAAAAAACTTGTATATCAGAATGGAGGAATGTCATGGACAGATTGAAAAGAAAGTTTGTGAAAAATTTCTTTGTAATCGTGGAGGTAAAGTTTTTTAAAACTAGTTAAAACCATTTTGATAAAAATGGTGTGTGGATTTTTCTGCAAGCATCGTATACTTGTAGTGGAAAAAAGAATTATTTTCAGTTCTCTTTGTACCTTCCCTCGCCAACGGAAGATACCAAAGAGAAAATGTTCTGTAAGTTTTCTATTTATTTTTATTATACGTTATTTTCATTAAGTGAATATAACTTTGTAAATAAAAAAGATGGGTAGAAAATTTTTTCACAAACAGCCCAAATTTATTCTTGAACGATAGGAGACTATGCAAGTGGTAGATCTCCAAACAAAAAAAAATAGTTTTTTAGCAACAGTTTTTGTTATTTCCCGGTTATTTTACTTTAAACCTGTTCAGAAAAGCTCGTAATTTATGCTCCAATTTAAGAAAAATGAATCTGCACCCCATTTATGTAACCTAAAAAAAAAAAATAAAATTTTTGCTGCTCAAATCGATGGAAAAAATCAGTTTCTAAATCGATTAGTGATTAGCAGACGGACAATATTTTGTTTGATCCAAGTGTTATTCGTCTCATGAATTAAAAATTATATCCAAAAACAGCTTTTTAAAACGTTAAAAAAACTGTTTTTTTACTACGACACCTTTTCACGAGATGTCGGATAAGTGGATTTGGCTGGAAATGTGAAAATTAGTTACTTGGGATCCAAAAAGTGGCAAAACACACTTCTTTTTGGTTTTTGATTCTTTAAGGTCCTTAATGAAGTGTTAAGACCCAACTTTTGAAAAAATCAATCGATAGATAATTTTACAAGAAAAATGATTAATCATCCGGATTTTGCGATGGGCCTTTTTTACGAGTAAATTTGATCTAGAACAGTTTTGTTCCTTGTAAAGTTTCCGTTGACCTAAAGTTGTGCTAATTTCTAATTTCAAAAAATTCAAATTACCCTGAGAACCTTTCGTCAGCTGCCAAATTATTGCAATCCACGCTGAATTTTCATTAAAAATTTTGCCTGTTTTTCGAAAGCAATCGACCGAGTAATCAGTTTGTGCTTAATTACAATGTTTTGTCTTGTACGATTATCTGAAAAAGTTAAGTTTGAAGCGAGATATGACTGTTTCACCTTAACGATTCCTTAAGGATCTTAAGTACACAACAATAAAAATAGAAGTCGGTTTTGTTAGTATTTGGGTCATATAAAACAAATTTTCACATTTCCAGCCTAATCTATTTTTTCTGGGAGTTCGTATTGGCCCTAAATTTATAGTCTGTTTCCAAGGGACAGTGCTCGTGTTTCGGCAAAATTGAAAAATTGCAACTATTCAACCAAAAAGTGTGTGAAACATTGAAGTGAACAGAGAAAAAAAAATAAGCGAAAGAGTATTGTAAAAGAGGAGTCCGCAGACATTTAACTAAGATTGTTGCAGGACCAAAGGTATCTAGTCCTTTAAAATGTTTGAAATTCGTTGCAAGTGGGGTACATACATACAGTAACACACGCACACGCACAAAGATTCGATGGAAATAGAGTATACATAAAAATCTTCTTAAACAATAAAGAAATATAAATTTTTAGGTGTGCTGGAGAGGAACAGCTGCAATCTGCCCGCTTATTGAGGGGTTTTCTATGACGTGTGTTATCTGCTTCCCGCGTTTTGTCGTAAAGGTCAAAAGGAAGATAATTTCGAGTTGTCTAATCCCGTTCGAGATCGAAGCAAACCCGACGAATTTCGAGCTCAAAAAAGATTCCATTCTGATTCCTGCAAAAGAAGTAGTCATTTTCCCGCTCGGCAGCTTGGACAAAGACTCTCTCTACTTAATGTTAACCCATTTTCCTGAATTCTTGGTTTCTTCTTTCTACACAGAATTTCTATTTTATTCTTTAAATTTCCAAGTTTTGTATATTTCGGTCTATGCCAACTAAGTCAGTGTGTAATATTGTTTTTTATGTTAATGTCAACAGGCACATGACACCAATTTTAGTTTCTTGGCCGAGAAAAAGTTCCGAACCTGAAAGAAATTGATAGAAGGAAAAATAAGATAGAGGGGCAGAGAGAGAGACAGAGAGATAGAGAGACAGAGAGACAGAGAGACAGAGAGACAGAGAGACAAAGACACAGAGAGACAGAGAGACAGAGAGACAGAGAGACAGAGAGACAGAGAGATAGAGAGACAGAGAGACAGAGAGACAGAGAGACAGAGAGACAAAGACACAGAGAGACAGAGAGACAGAAAGACAGAGAGACAGAGAGACAGAGAGACAGAGAGACAGAGAGACAGAGAGACAGAGAGATAGAGAGACAGAGAGACAGAGAGACAGAGAGACAGAGAGATAGAGAGACAGAGAGACAGAGAGACAGAGAGACAGAGAGACAAAGACACAGAGAGACAGAGAGACAGAGAGACAGAGAGACAGAAAGACAGAGAGACAGAGAGACAGAGAGACAGAGAGACAGAGAGACAGAGAGACAGAGAGACAGAGAGACAGAGAGACAGAGAGATAGAGAGACAGAGAGACAGAAAGACAGAGATTCAGAGAGACAGAGAGACAGAGAGATAGAGAGACAGAGAGACAGAGAGACAGAGAGACAGAGAGACAGAGAGACAGAGAGACAGAGAGACAGAGAGACAGAGAGACAGAGAGACAGAGAGACAGAGAGACAGAGAGACAGAGAGACAGAGAGACAGAGAGACAGAGAGACAGAGAGACAGAGAGGCAGAGAGACAGAGAGACAGAGAGACAGAGAGACAAAAAGACAGAGAGACAGAGAGACAGAGAGACAGAGAGACAGAGACACGGAGACGGAGAGACGCAGATACACAGAGTCAGAGACGCAGAGAGACAGAGATTCAGAGAGACAGAGAGACAGTTCATTTGAAGTGCCAATCGACCTAATTAGCAATTAACACAATTATCACAGAAACCGTGTCTAATTTCGGAAATATGCAAAGCATACTCTGTCGATGAGTGATTAGACTACGAATTTTCATATCAACAGAGAATGGGGGGAACATTCTGATTTTATTGGCAGGATTCCCATGTGGCGGCACGATATATTTAAGTTATGAAAAAATTTAAAAAAAAACTTTTGCAGCTTGTTTTATTGTTTCAGCGAATAGAACTGACGCGGTATGTTTTGAATAAAAAAACTTGATTGAGCTACTAAGTACAACTTTTTTGTGTTTATAGATCTCTCATGCCCGCCATCCGGCGAACGTATTCCCCGGTTGTTTTAAACAGTTTTATTAAGTTCAGTTTTACCCAAAATGTTTAACAAAGATAGTTTTCTTCAGTTTCTCGCACGTTTTCCGAGAATTATAGAAAACATGTTTGTAGCTGATTGCAGAAATTTATCGCGATTTGACTGATGCCCGCCATCCGGCGGGCGTATTCCCCGGTCGTCGAAAACAGTTTGAAAGAGGTTAAAGAGGCTAAAAAATATACAAGCCATAAAGCCTCTAAAACAAAAACAAAAAAGTTTCATTTTTGTAAACCACTAACTTGATTTCAGATGCGCTATGTAATAAGAACTTAAAAAAACCTGTTCTATTCAAAATTGAGCCAGAATGAAAAAGGCTTTGGCCAAATGAGAGCGCCGCCGCGCGCTCACATAGAGTGCACCGCCGCGCATGATTTTCAGACTTTGGCATAGCGACCATCGTGTTCAGCATGCTTAACTGCATCTAATGACACACAGCTAGTTTGCTAAACTTCAAAAAAAGTTCGGCATTAGTGTTGCTAACTATAGAAAAGGGACGGTATTTATTTGGATTCAAGCACGCATAATGATTGTCGGTTCCAAACTGAAAACAGAAAAGGGAAATGAAGGTCGCCAAGAAAATTCAAATTGTGCGCCAGTATGGGTCAGATCGCGAGTGTTACGTATAGATTATGTTCCGTTTCCAAGGGATGGTGTTCGACTTTCGGGCAATCGTGAAAATTAATACGTTTTTATCCAAAAACGATTTGAAACATTTAAGTGAACAAAGATAAAATAGACGAAAGAGCACTGTAAAAGCGGAGAGTGCAGACATTTATCTAAGATCGTTGCAGGACCAAATGTCTAGTCCTTTGAGATTTGTGAAAATCCTTGCCCATTCGTTGGAAATGGAGCATACATTCTTATATTTCAAGCGAGGGCGAGATGACCGAGGTTGGCTGACTTTTCTTGCGTTAACTAAATTTACATTGACAAATTTACCTAGATCTAAACATACAGAAAAAACAAAACATGAACTAGTACTTGAAGAACACTGTGTGTGTTTTGCACATGTGTTTTGCATATCAAAATCTGGAGCATATCAAAATGCGGCCATCTGGAGCGTGCTTTGGTTTTCCTTGAAGAGTTTTTCAAAATCTGTTTCGAATTGCTTGTATCTTGTTTGCATTTCTTTTCTTAGTTCAGCTTCCAGCAGGTGCACACATTGGTACTGCATATTTTCCTTTAAGAACTTCTAAACAACTGTTCGGTACTGGAAACGAAATAAAGTTCACCTTCGCTTTATCATCTGGCCACTCAAAACTCTCAGAAATGGCGTCCGTGTTGTTAAGAACGAATCTAAAAACCTTTTACAAAATTATTGCAATTATCTCACTCTCATCTTTGCTCTTTCTTCCATTGTTGGGTAACAGAAGGCAAAGCCCCGATAGCCCCGCTATTGGGTTTTCGCCTTCTGAGTTCGGCGGCCTTTAGCTGCCTCAAAAGGTTTTCAGGCGGGTCACTGCCTGCGGCCGTTCGTTTAAGACGTCGTCTCTGTAAAAGGCGAGCATACCCCTGTCTTAGAATTTCAAAGCGCTTCGATTGGGCTGAAACTTGGTTTACAACCTTCCTATAGCCTACAAACCTTATGCCGAAGCGCTTGGGCCGGCAAAAAAATTTTCGACCCGGGTTACGGTAGGTGCCCAAATGGTACTGTGAAAATTTCAACGTAGTCTAAAATTTGATTTAAAAAAGCAAATTGCGGCACATTCAATTTCCAACAACTTCACATAAACTTTACATAAATCATGCATCACACTCATAAATTGCCACTGAAACATTGAAATGCAGGGACCGAAAAAAAAATCCCGATTTTGCGCATTTTTTGGCTGTTTTTGGCCATTTTTTCACATCCAAGTGGATTTTCAACAAAAGTAGTCACCTTCGATTTTTGATTGCACGCCAAATTTGACGTAGATTTCAGAAATGAACCTACATTTTTGCACGAAACTCAGTGAAAGGTCAAAAACCTCGAAAAACACGTTTTTTAAACATTTTTTTTCAGTTTTACCTTTTTTCGGGTGCCCAATCGTTGGAAGCCGAAACGCTAAAATTTTGGAAATTGAATTTGCCACAATTTGCTATTTTTTACTCGAAATTTGGACTATATTGAAATTTTTACAGCATCATTTGGGCACCTACCGTAACCCGGGTAAAAAATTTTTGCCGACCCAAGCACTTCAGCATAAAGCTTTTAGGCCTTAGGATGGTTATACACATATTTTCAGCCCAATCGAAGCACTTTGAAATTCTAAGACAGTGGTATACTCGAGTTTTACAGAGACGACGTCTTAAGCGCCGATCGACCGGAATGGGTTTGGCAGTCTAACGTGCACAAACGTGTACGCTCATGGGAGTGAACAACTCTGGCGCGAAGCCATCCCCTTGATTGTATTTCTCTCACCACACCTGCAGAAAAGATTTCGAAAAGCTGTTATATGTAGCGACAGATGTGTTATCACACCAAGGCTCTTCAGAGCTGCTTGATGAGCGTTGCTTCTATCTTTTCTATCATTCGAACTCATCAGTTTTAAGAAAGCGTTTTTTGGCTCCGTGGTCATTTTGCTGATCGTCGCCTAAACACAAACGGTCACAAAGAACCTGATGGAACTTTCCTGGAAAGCGTCGTAAAAGTCATGCAGATTATCGCAAGCCTTCTTGATCGGTTCTAACAGAACAATTACGTCAGTCAAATTTCTTCCAGTTTCCTTCAACTTCAAAATCTTCACTTTTCTAAGCTTTTCCTCCGCTTCTTGCTCTGCCTTTTGGATTTCTTCGTCGATTGCCTTAAGTTCAGTTATTGTTAAAAAAGGTAATGTGACGGTGTGTGTCAATTAAGCAATGGATCGCAAGAAAACGCCACAATGCCGAAATCATTCTTTCAGACTTTTGTGACTTCGATCTGCCCACCAAAGGATTAATGCTGGAATCCGTAACACATGGAAGCGAGTGTGTGTATGTGTTTGTGTGTGTGTGTGTGCGTATCTGATATTTATCAGCGGAATATCATTACTGTCAAGTTTTCACGTGTTACACCCCACTTTTTTCCACGGCAGAAAGCCGAGTAATGGGTGGTGCAGGTCCTGCTGTCGAATAACCTAATTAAGCACTTTTTTACAGTTTTTTGTTGACCTAGGTTGGGAAAAATACATATAAAATTCTTACTGTGTACCCGGAAACAACTTTTTCGTATTCACTCTCCATGGCTGTCATGAATGCTCGGCCCTGAAAACAAGTTATTGTCACCAGAACTGAAAAATAAAAGGCTACCAATGTTCCAGCAAATAAATAACTCCCTGAGCCGATTCCCGTATCTGCTTCATTTTTTAACCTAAAAAAATGTGGTTTTTAATTATGTTTTTCTCATTCTGCATCTCGATTCTCAGATCCAGCTGAAGTTTTTCTGCGTAATGTTTAACAGCGAAAACGATGTTATCGATATCCTGAATGAGCCGTTTTTTTTAAATCAGTGTTTTGCCTACTTTTGAAATTGAATTTAACGAGTTTTTAACAATACCAATCGATTCAGAGCACTGGCGATTCGAATTTGATAAATTTTCAAACGGCAGTTCACATTTTTCGCAAATATTCGCTCGTTTTCCTGACTGAAAAGAAAGTGATTTGTAAGAAGTGCGGTTAACAGAGGGGATAGAGAAAAGGGAACAGAAATATTTATCGGCAGATACAAAGACATGGCGAGAGGGGCATTAGGGAGAGCGAGAGAGAGAGAGAGAGAAAGAGAGAGAGAGAAAGGGAAGAGAGAGAGTGAACTAAAGAGAGTCTGTATTTATTTTTTAAACCTACTGTTGAATCAGTCTCGACACATTTAACAACTTCAGCTTTGACTTCGTTCAAGCGGCGGAGAAGAAATCCAGATTGAACACTCAGCTGTTTGAATGTACGCAAAATGCTTTTCAAAAGATTTACCAGTGTTTGTTGAAGCGGGCTAAAAAATGGTTGCTGTTTTGCTTTTAAATTCAACCTCGAATCTGACTTATCCTGTTTTAGTGATATGTCTTCTCTGAGGTACAAAGACATCACTCTTAGGAATTTTATCGAGTTCAACGACTAGAAGTTACAGTTATAGATGGGATGGGAATCATTTACCTGAAAAACCAAAATCAAGCAATGAAGATTGGGCGTCAGCTGAATAATGTCCCGACTCACATTCTAAAAAAACTGAAGCATTATGTACTCCATTTCAAACGAATGGGCAAGGATTTTCAATAAAATTTAAAGGACTAGGTACCTTTAGTCCTGCAACGATTTTAGACAAGTGTCTGCGCACTCCTCTTTTACAATGCTCTTTCGCTTATTATATCTTTGTTCAGTTAAATGTTTCAAATCCTTCTTGGGTAAATAAGTTTCGTTGTCCCTTGGAAACAGACTATAGTCCATTTTCGACGAAAAGTTGGCGACTTTTTAGCGACTTTGATTTTCACTCGTATTTAAGACGCAGTTTTTATAAAACTCGAGCTCATCTCATTCGGTTGTGAAATTTTCAATGTAACTTTAAATGCATCTATTGAAGTGATATAACACGTTTTTGGGCCACTGAGGGTACGGTAGCTTTGGTTACGGTAGAAAATGTGGGATCTCGCTTCAACGTAAACCAAATTTCAATTTAAAAAAGGATAAAGATAGATAATTTTGTTGCACGGATGTTTGTTTCTATTGTCAAATTGCGCGTACAACGATTTACACCTGAAAACGTGAAAAACCCGCCAAAAACACTGAGAAATGACATCTCAGTTAAAAAAGAAAACGCATTGTCTGACCTTATTTTCATTGAATTGCGCGTATGTTTTTACATATTTCTTCTTTTGACACCAACAAATTTCCAGGTTATAAATTGGCCGTTTTTCCATTCAAACCCGCGCCATCACGGCACAACAAATGTGCAGCAGCGCAATACGCGCGGAAATGCACGAAGACATAAGAAAATAAAGTCAGAAAATTCTTTTTCCAAATGAAAATGCTGCCAATTTTTCGGTGGGTTTTTCACGTTTTCAGGTTTTCATCGTTGCACGCCCATTTTGACAATAGAAACACACATCCGTAATACAAAATTATTTATCTTTTTCCGTTTTCAAAATGAAATTTAGTTTACGTTGAAGCGAGATACAAACAAAAAGGCATTTTCTACAGCAACCGTACCCTCAGTGGCCCAAAAACGTGTTAAATCACTTTAATGTGTGTATTTTAAGTTATGTCACAACATAGTCGAACCTTACATAAATTGTGTTTTAATAATTAATAATTTGAAACATGGAAGTGAATAATAATAAGAAATAAATAGCGCTCTGAAAGAGGAGAGCGCGGATAATTACAGGATCGCGGCGAAACCTATTGTGCCTTCCTTTAAGGTTTCGGCCGAAAACACGTGCAGTTTTTCGGAAACGCACTATACAAAGTATTTTACTAAAATTACCGCAATGTCTTCCTTAAGCAGAAGAAGCGGCATATCTGCAGGACAGTAGATGGACTGAAATGGTCAAATGAGCCGAACAAGCAAATATTTTCTACTGATAAAGCAAAATGATTTCTCAATGATAACGTATTTACGTAAACAGGTAAATGACTAATCTCTACTGAACCAGAGCTTTACAGAATACGCGAAGATGTCATGGAAAAAAACAAGGTTCTTTGTAAATGATTCATAGTTTCGATTTATATAACGTTATTGTGCGTTTCCAAAAAAAAGACAACGAAAACGGGATTTTCCTCAAGGAATGTTTATTAGTTCCTTCCATGATTAGTTGAATCTCTGTGGCCTTTTATACCGTTCTATTTTGCTTTTTAAAAATCAAACACTTCAATATTTCAAATTATTTTTTATTAATGTCGAATAAACCATCAAGATAGGCAAAATCTTCTCGAAGGAAAAGGACGGCTTCGAAAGTCGTGAAAAAAGTGGAAAAAAAAATACACCTTTTGACACATATAAATTTGTGAATTTTAAACACGCGTTTGAATTGTGAAAAAACATGCGGAAAAATCTAAATTTCACATAAAGACACAAAATAACAAAATTGTAATGTTTGCATAAATAGCATTTATAACAATATGAAAGTTGACTTTTGAAAAAAAAATAGGTTTGAAAAACAAAACAAAAAACTTTTGCAAGTTTAGTTTTTTTTTTTAAATTTCTTTGTAGCAATTGATTCTCTTTCGCTTGCTTTATAATTTTAAAAATCCAGCGGAATAAGAATTTCTTTGCATATTAACCGAATACGACTAGAATTGTTTTTTCGTTGCAGATATCCTGTGGAAACGGTGACTTGTCGCACATGAATTTTATATTTTTAAATGAAAGTTTCTTTTTCATCTGTTAATCTATGACTGTATATTGCGCATTGAAGAAAACCTTTCTTCCATATGATTTAAATGAGTATAATTATTCCTTTTAAGACATCGTCTCTGTAAAGTTCGACTTTTTTTTTTTGAAGAAATCCAAATAGTTTTTTGATCCCGATTACGGTGGGTGCCCCTATGGTAAGGTTTGAAAATTTTTCAAAATATCATCTTAAAAATTGCATGTTTTTGCAAATTCAATCCCAAAACTGAAATTCTTTGACTACGATTTCTTATCGCACAAAAAAACTTGGGAAAACTATAAAGCTTTTTTTATGTTTTTGTTGTAACGAGAATTATTGAAGGCCGTTTTTGTTTAAAAAAAAATGTCCGGGTGAGAAGTGTTTTGGGAAAGTTTGCCACTCGCAAAAGATTCCGCAAAAGGTTAAGAAATTTATATTGTTAAAAAAATTGTTTTTTTAAGTTTACTTCATTTTTTCCATGTTTCATTGATATCATTTACGGTTCCTAAATATCCTAGCAACAATATGGCTTTAGCTTCGAGGATAATGAGAATAAAAACATGTAAAGGTCTAAGAGAAAGTAACATTAAGAAAAAATAATTTACAAAGTGAAAATATTTCAGAACGATTCTAGTCAGTAATAGCGAGCTTCAGAGGTTCAGTGTATAGCTGAAGCTGCTCATCGTGATTTTTCAGAAGCTCCTTCTTCTTTCCTTCGATAAAACCGCTCAATTCATTCTCCAGTTCGGTGAAGTTGGTGTCAATAGAGCCCAACATAGCCTGTATGTATTTTTTTATTCCATTTTTTTTATTTTTTTCACCTGTGCCTGTTTCTTGTCCAACTGCAGGTTTTTCTGAACCACGGCGATTTCCGGAATTACGTACCTGAAATATAATTTTAAATATATCGCCTCTTCTGTCGAATCAAAAATCAAAAGATCTTGATTTATCATCGACCGTAACTTGTGAATATTTTCCGCAAACATTGGATTGAATTATTTTTTTTGGAGCTTTTTTTAGGTAATATGAATAATCCTGAACATTAAATACTATTTAATTGGAATGTAGAATGTTTCACAGTTATACAATAGGTGAACTTATAAGAACTTGTGAATTGATGGGACTTGTCTTAAAATTCGCAAGACAATAAATGCTTATAACTCTTTTATAGGGCATTTCCAAAACTGAGACAAGGAAAAGGTACAATGGGTCCCGCCGCGATCGTCTAATTGTCTGCGCACTCCTCTGTTACAGTGCTATTTCGCATATTTTATTGATATTCACTTCGATGTTTCAAATCGTCAATGGTTAAATACCAAGGAAATTCAAAAGTCGTCGTCTCAAAATTGGAAATAGACTATAAAATAAAATAAAGTACGTTTGGAGGAAAATGTTATTCGCAGACATTTTTTCAGTGGTTTTCGTTGAAAATTAGATGTTTCGAACCAAAGTTATAAGCCCGAATCTTGAATAAAATAATTTATGATTTTTCGCGTTGTCCTATAGTAGCCTTGCAAAACTTATCGGGAGGATATTTTTGAATTTGTTTTTTACATACAAAAATGAAAGAATTTATAGTAAAACATAAATTTTGTTAAAAAAAATCCTCTTCTATCGAAGCAAAAAATAAATAACTTTCTTTATCTTTGGCCGTGACTTGAATATTTCTCGCAAACATTGGGTTATAAAATTTTAGATCCTGATTTGTTTTTTTAAAAGTTATTTTTAAATATTAAAAAAAAGAACTAAAAAATAATTAATTGAAATGTAAAATGTTTCATAGCTGAACTTTGAAAAAGTTCAAGAGAGATGCTCTAAAAAGCGTGAAAAATCGCAAGACAAAAAATTCAGTAACAACAATACTTTTAAAACAGTGCGTTTGCTAGAAAATGTTATTTGCAGACTTCAATTTTATAGAAATTTATAGAAAAAATGAATGTTTCAATATAAAGTTAAAAATGAAATCATACATTTCCCTATTCTGCGTCCGGCATTGGTGTTCTTTGCGAAAAATTATGGTTTTGGAACATTTTTTTCTTAGAACCAGAATAATTAGGAAAATTCATGACTGAAATTCCGGGGAAAACCGTTTTTATCTTTCTGTTTTACAAAAAACTGAAAAAAAGTTTAGAAAGACTAGTACTTTAATGAAAAGCGGATAACTTTCTTCACAAAACATTGTTTCAACATTCATTGAATCCATATTAATAATTAAAAAAATAAAGTTTCTGTTAGCAATATAAATGTTTGAAATAAAATGTTTACAAATAAATCAAGTTTAGCGGCTAATAGGGTCGCCGTATCAGCAATTTAACATAGAACAAAAAAATAAACAACGGCAGCAGAATTCCACAAAAAATTTCATTTCCCCATCATAATTCGAATTCGAATTCAGACCAGCTTTAGGAGATATCTTTTTCAATTTAACCCTTTCAGATTTTTCGCCCCATGAACTTTTCGAAAGCCTTTTCACAATGTATAAATGTTACGCAAAAGAGCGAATGTGTAGTGAAGTTCTTTCCGTTTCAGTGTTTTCCCATTGATTTCGTTTTGGCGACAGCTATATTATTATGAAAGATTAAATGCGAAAAAACATAGATTCTTAAAAGATAATCATTTGTCAAATGCCAGGAAACCCTGATTTTAACTATTTTGATTAGGAAATTACGGAAATTTAAAATATATAGCGTTTCTGGGAGAAATGTTTCAAATTATATGTTTACGAAAGACTCAAGTTCGGCACTAATATTGTAGATGCAGCAGCAATTTGACTCCTCTCCTCTTTTACGCCGCTATTACGCTTATTTCGTTTCTAAAAAAACAGGATTCAGAAGAAGAACTTTTGTATTTTTTCAAAAAATATATTGAATTTTCCTTTAAAAAATCCGAATTCATCCCACTCAAAAAAGACATCAATAAAATGTTAAAAATTTTAGTGTTTTCCCTAATGAACTTTCTGAAGGAATCGACAACCTGAAAATAGTATTTTCCAAAAAAAACGGCACAGGTTTTGGTCAAAATTTTTAAAGGATGGTACATTAGGTCCCGCCGCGATCGCATATTTGTCTGCGAACTCCTCTTTTACGCCGCTTTTTCGCTTATTTCGTTTCTATTCACATCAATGTTTCAAATCGTCTGTGGTTAAAAAGAAGCAAAACATCAAAAGTCGCCGACCTTTTTTTGGAAACAGACTATAACTAATTACTTTGTACGCAAAGAAATTATATGGTTTCACACGGATTATTGCAAAGTTGACTTGAAAGTTTTATTTTTTAAAGCTCATTTTTAAGGTTTATTCATAAGAGTTCAGTGTAAACACTGATGGTGATTGATTGCAAAGATATAAAAAACCCACTTTTGCGAAATATCCCTGTAGATCAGTGCGCAGTTAGAAACCTGGAACACGATTCCACAAGCCTTCACAGCGTTGCTCATCAGCTTTTTCTTGATCAAATCACTATTTGTATCGTCGTTCATGCACTCCAGAAACTGGTCAAAGTTCGTCTTCATAGGGCCGTTTACAACAGTCTGAAATGTTTCATTACCCTAATTAAAGTTAATTGCCATACCTCGACTGAGTTGAAAAATTGAGCAATGGTGATCCAACTCTCCTTCACCGAAGTCAAAAGAACCAATCCCTGGGAGAGGTACTTAATGATTTCGTTGAGGTCAACTGTGTCCATATTGATGTTTTTCAGATTAGCACCAAGTTTTGCCAATTCCAGGCGCATTTTTGAGTCCTAAACTCGAGATTTTAAAAAATCTACTTTTTTCAAACCTTTTCGTGCATCTCTTCAACAATATTTCGCTCGTAGGTGTAGGAGTTTCGAGCTTCGGTGGCGGCTGCCTGAAAAAATGTATCAAATACAAAACTATGTATGTCTGGTTTTGAATTAAACAGCGTGGTTTTTACAAGTTATAGGAACAATTATTAATTATACTTTAAAACGTCTAACTTTTTAGATGTGATGAACCATTCAAGCATGGTAACTTTTTATTGAAAAGCCGAAATTTCCACGCATTTTTTGTTTCAAAATTCCAGGTTTGGTTCCAGAAATTTGCAGAAACTTGAACTCAAGGGTTATATATAGTCTTTGCCAAATTTTCTTCTTCGCCGATTTGCAAATGTGACCCTGACGCAGTTTTGCGTACGCATTTTTTTAAACACAGGATTTTCGTACGCCAATTCGCGTGTGGTGTCATTTGCACAGAGCTAAGAGCGAAATTGGGCGAAGTAGCATTGGCAACGACTATAGTAATTTACACTGACTTAGTAATAAAGGAAAACAAACTCAAACCTTGGTGAGGCGGTGAAATATGTAAGTAACGATAATGCTAACATTAAGTATTTTCCATTCAACGCAATTTTTGCGTAGCTGCTTTTGTAATAGTTAAAGTACGAATTTGGGACTAAATTAAATTACTCTAATTTAGCAAGAAAAAATCATTCCGGTACACAAAAAACGTTCAAAACCTAAGCTCCAAATAATTAATAATAAAAGGACGGAAATCTACTGCTTTTAAAACAAATCTTTTCTGCTATTAAATGAGCTGAAACAGTCGAATACTTATAATAAAACATTTCAGTTTAACGAAAAAGCCTCTAAAAAAACTACGATTTATCAGTTTTTGTGTTTTATACATAATTATTTCTGAGTTTTTAGAGAAAAGGTTTTTTCTGAAAATACATAAACAGGTATATTTTTTATGTTTTTAATGTTGGAAAGAATGGTTTCGAATAGCTTTTGGCGATGCGAGCTCCTCAACAGGTAAAACAGTAAAGCAGTGTGTTTCCGAAAACTGGCACCGGTTTTAAACAAAAACATAAAAGAATGGTACATTAGGTCTCGCCGCGATAATTTAATTATCTGCGCTCTCCTCTTTTACAGTGCTATCTTGCGTACTTTTTTCTATTTACTTCAATGTTTCAAATCTTCAATGTTAAAACGATGAAAACATTAAATCCGCTCAAACGTCACGGTCCTTTCTTTGGAAACAGCCTATAAAAAGAAAATCATTATCTCACCGTCATCGAATTCATAAGTCCCGTTGCAATCTCGGCCTTCTTAATTTTCGTGGCGTTCTTGTCTTGCCTAGCCTTCACGGCTACTTCAACTGCAACCTGAAAATTCCATTTTCAAGTTTAAAAAAACCAAAAACTAACCTTTAGCTGGTTATGAAGCCCCTTCAATTTCTCGTAGCTAGGGGTATCATAGGAATTGAAAGCTTCCAACTGTTTCAAGAAGTTCCTTGCCTAAAAACGAGTATTTCAAATATGCCGAAATTTGTCTTACGATGGTTTCAACATTCTTGCCCTGAGGCGATACAGCTGCAAACTTCATGAAAGGTTCGAACGAGCCTTTGATGTCTCCGCGATTTTTATCGAGGTCATCAGCGGAATCGAACTCCAATGAGAGGTAAGCTGTTAGGAATTCGTGGAACGACTTTTCCTGAAAATATGAGTTGCTTTTGAAACCGAAGGTAAACTTACGTAAGACTTTCCGAGGTTGTGATTGGATTGACCGTGAGCTTCTTGAACAAGTCGAAGGGGGTTGAAGTTTTTCATTGTGTCGGTTACACTACCCGTTAAATCCTTAACGGATGTGACGACAGTACGGGCGGCATCGACGCACACGTCGGCAAGACAAGCGGCGGCGAGTTTGCCGAGATGTCCGAGGTTGGCCGATTTTTCCTGAACGTGAGGAAGTGAGACACACTCCCACACTCACACACTCCCACACTCACACACTCACACACTCACACACTCACACACTCACACACTCACACACTCACACACTCACACACTCACACACTCACACACTCACACACTCACACACTCACACACTCACACACTCACACACTCACACACTCACACACTCACACACTCACACACTCACACACTCACACACTCACACACTCACACACTCACACACTCACACACTCACACACTCACACACTCACACACTCACACACTCACACACTCACACACTCACACACTCACACACTCACACACTCACACACTCACACACTCACACACTCACACACTCACACACTCACACACTCACACACTCACACACTCACACACTCACACACTCACACACTCACACACTCACACACTCACACACTCACACACTCACACACTCACACACTCACACACTCACACACTCACACACTCACACACTCACACACTCACACACTCACACACTCACACACTCACACACTCACACACTCACACACTCACACACTCACACACTCACACACTCACACACTCACACACTCACACACTCACACACTCACACACTCACACACTCACACACTCACACACTCACACACTCACACACTCACACACTCACACACTCACACACTCACACACTCACACACTCACACACTCACACACTCACACACTCACGCACTCACACACTCACACACTCACACACTCACACACTCACACACTCACACACTCACACACTCACACACTCACACACTCACACACTCACACACTCACACACTCACACACTCACACACTCACACACTCACACACTCACACACTCACACACTCACACACTCACACACTCACACACTCACACACTCACACACTCACACACTCACACACTCACACACTCACACACTCACATACACCGAACCTTGTACTCAGAGAGAGCATCGTCTACCAACTTCTGCTGTCTCTTCAACTGCCCTTCCAACCTAAGTCAATATTCTAACTTTAAGGCCCCATCACACATACTTCTCCTGTTCCTCCTTAAGTGCCAGTTGTTCACTTTTATACTCCTCCTGAAGCTGCTTCAGCCGGTGGAGTTCATCATCGCTGTGGGTCTGAGTGGCTTCCGCAGCCATTTGAAGCTCTTGAATGAGCTGAAAGTCAGAGTTATCCAAATTTGCGGTGTTTTCTTACAGCTCGAACGTCTTCAAATTTATCGGCTATGGATTTCGACACTGTAGATGACATGGCAGAAACATCGGCAATTCTTCTTTTGTTCATGTCCAGAATTTTCTTAACGGCTGGGTCTTCAGGCTGAAAAGGGGCTATTTGATCCATAAAAAAACAAAATATTTGGTGTGTAACCCGTACCAAATCGGTAACTTGTGGAATCGACCAACTTACGTGACAGATGGCTTCCATGGAGCCAGCCAGAAGTGCGGGAACATCTGACATATTCACTCGAATCTTGGCCATTCCTGCATCAGCGAAGAGGAAAGCATCGGTGATTGAGTTGATGACTTGGACTAAAGTGGCGCGGAAGGACCTGAATTGGTTTAATATAGTCCATTTCCAACAAAGAATCGACGACTTTTCAACGACATTGATGTCTACCCCTATTTAACCACTGTCAGTTTGAAACATTGAAGTGAGAAGAAAATTAACAAGCGTAAGAGCACTGTAAAAGACAAGTGCGCAGACAACAAAACGTTCGCGGTGGGACCAAATTTACCTGTCTTTTAGGAAAATCCTTTTTTCCTTGACTCTTTTTTGGAAACGCACTATAGTGAAATTTTCATTCTTCTCTTACCTGGGAATCTTGATGAGTTTGAATTCGAAATCCTTCGTTTTGTCATTTACAAGAGATGGGTCTTTAGTGCAGGCTGCGAGGATTGTAAGGGCTTTCACTAGACCCACGGCCTGAAAATTCGAATTGGCTTTTTTGGTTGATCATGCTATAATACTGTTTTTTTTCATTTCTGTCACGATCCGAATAATAAAAAGATTGTCAATAAAAATAGATTTGATGAAACATTCAAAAACCTAACAAACACATTAGTTTCAACCCAAAACAAAAAAAGATTTTCAGAAGAATTCTTTTCACTAGTAGTGTTTTTGAATTGGGAAACATTGCAAAATTAATGCAAATTGAAATGGTCCCCTTTTTAACGCAAATGAAACAGCGATAGGCCGAGCCTAGTAAATGTAAAAATCAGTTTTGTGGTATATAAACAACAAAAACACTGAGCTTTATGCTCGCTCTAAACATTGAAACCTACACTGTTAAATTGATGTAAAAGTTTCAAAAAAAATTTTTTTGGCAAAGAAAAGTTTACCAAAGAATTGGGATAACATTCGACAATTAAAATATTTTTAATTGAAATTTTACTGAAATGATGACAATGATAGATAGCGATACTTTCATAATGATATTAGAGATAACGTTCACAGAAAAAGTTTTACCTAAAATATATGTGCTTAATAAAATTGACAGTTCAATTAAGCTTTTATTATTTTGCTTAATAAAACTAAGTTTTATTATTTTGCTCAATAAAACTGACAGTTTTATAATTTCCGATTTTATTTGTTAGTGACGAAAAAGCAATGATATTCTCTCGGAAAATCGTTTTTCCTATTGTTTTCTGTTTTTGTTTTCATTTGCTCTAAAATTTAAAATTTTTGTCAACATATTAGGAACCGAATTTAATTTCGTAGATAATGGTTATTTCAAGTAAATTTCATATAATGAAATTGCAACGAAAAAATAAATTTAAAATTTACCGACATTCAATCATGACAGCGGGCCGCCCGACTTTAATTTTTGTCGGTCCATCCCCCCCCCCCCAATTTTTCCCGATTTTGCTCAGCCGAAAAAACCTCTGCGGGCCGACATCAAATTTTTCCACGCTTGCTCACAACCAATTAAAGCTGTCGCCAAATCAAAAAAAAAAACGGAACATCGAAAAAGACTTATTTTATCTGTGTCTTCGATAAATGCACGCTTTCTCGCCTGAGTAATAGTGAGTAGTGCACGCATGCTGCAATATTGCCGTTTTGCTTTTAATTTGGCTACAGCTATACTGACGTTTTTTTTTTAAATTACATGGGCAATCCCCTAGAAAAGTATAGTCTATTTCGAAATTTAAGGTTAGCGACTTCACATAGAATACCGCATTACAAAATACCTTCGGTCTTCTGTTGTGCGGCTGAAACATCGAAATGACAAAAATGCTAAATCACAAAAATCGAAAAATCTGCTTTCAAACAAATTTTTAGGTACTTCGCACATCGAAAGGTGCCAATGTAAACACTTTTTCTGACATAAAATTGTACGGTCAATCGATTGGGTTTCCGCCTCGTGAAGATGAACGCGTGGTGTGCAAAAAGGCAAAAAACAAAATTATTTCAAGTTTTTTGGCGATTTCCCTGGTCTGAAATGAAAACGAGTTTAAAGGTTAATTGCATTGCCGTTCACCACAAAAATACCCCAACAAAATGAGCCTACCCTCATTTGGATTGGACCACTTTGAAGGGAGTTATGACATGTCGGGTCATCGTTCCATTATTTCGCTGTGAAATCAAAACGTCCGGAACCAATGTGATTTTTAGACTGAATTGGTCCTAGGTAGTCTACAATGACTACCTAGGACCTATTCAGTGACTAAACGTGCCTTTAGGAAAATCCCGTTCTCTCGACTCTTTTTTGGAAACGCACTATATGGTCAATGAACTCACCCTTGGAGCACTAGCAAGTCCAGACAGGTTGTGTTCCATGTCAGTCGTCCCTTCAACTACCTCTCTTTGAAGAATCTGAAACCTTCGTTAAAAAAAGCATTTTTCAACAATTTACCGCAATGTCATTAGCAGAGAACTTCACAGGAACTCTGAAAACCACATGGGGTTTTATACAATTTAGACAAACTCACGCAACGACCTTGCAAGGCTCTCCAATTACTTCAAAAACGACACCAGTTGGAAGATCCACGAATTTACACCTCTCTTGTTCGTAGACTTCACCATTATCTGAAAATCTTGTGTGTTTAAAGTTTTTTAGAAATTGAAACTCGCCTCCAACGAGAGAAATTGAATCCTCGTCAAGCTTGAAGAATTTTCCGAGCGCTTTTGGGTTCGCCACGGTTGGATTGAGTTTCCTAGTGATCACTTTTCCCTGAGAGTCGGTGAAGGTGAAGGTTGCCGCCATTTTCAGGTTTTCTGAAATATCAAATTTAGAGCAAGAGAGAGAGAGAGAGAGAGAGAGAGAGAAATTTCTCACTATGAGCGAAGCCTGAAACAAATCGTAAATTATGCGCATGCACTTCCGAAAAAAGAAGACGTGAAAAACTCAAGTAAAACCCGATGTTTAAACGACCAAGGGTCAAACAGTTAAGCCGATTGTGAAAGAGATTAGAACCGCAAACAAGCCGTATTTGCATATTTACGCAGATAGCAAAAAGCGCAGGCAACGCTTCAGTTTCTAAAGCAAAAAATCAAAAACATTAAAATGTAGGATTTCTATTTTCGTTTAAAAAAAACTTTGCAACTATTGCATTAGAAGAATAAAATGATTTAGATCAAAGTTTCAACGAGGTTAATGTAAAGCCGCACTAAATTTTGCGTTCAATTAACATACGCTGCTTTACGCTGTTTTCAGTTATGAATAAGGGGGGGGGGGTTAAGTTCGGCGAAGCTGGATGGCAAGAATGATAAAAAATAATGGAGGCTGGGTTGGTTTATGAAGAGAGCTGATAAGAAAGTTGCCGGTTGGCACATGAAAAAAATAGATTTCACAATTTGCTTCAAGAAAACAAACAAAAAGGAAAAACATTTTAAAGACATAAAGAGAGAGAGAGTGAGGGAAGTATAGAGAAACAGAGAGCAGAAATGAAAAAAAGAAAAGGGCACAGAGATACAGAAACAGATAGACTTAGAAAGAGAAGAACCACACCATAGAGAGAGACATGATAACAAAAAGGACAGGAAGGTGGGGGGAGAAAAAAGTTAGAAACAAAGTCAACCTAGTGAAAACTGCAAATCCTTGCAAAAACGAACTTGCATCACGTTCTGTTGTTTGTTCTATGACCGCTATCACGCACTCTCGATGGCGCCACCCGGGTGTTGTTGTGGTTTTTTGCTCGTGGTGAGAAATTCGGCATAAGAAATATATTTTGAGAGATTTTGTTTACTTTTTCAGACCTTTTCAGACCTATTGCGTTTAACTTTGTTCCTTTATTAAACAACGGAATGGGTGAGATGAAGAGAGGGAGAGAGAGAGAGAAAGAGAGAGAGAGATAGTGAAGAGATCTGTATCTGCATAAATTTATCTCTTTTTTTAAAATGTTTTTTTCCATTTGCAATTGAAATCAACTTTTGAAAAGACACTATACTCCGTTTCCAAAACGAATGGGCAAGAATTTTCACAAATTTTAAATGACTAGGTATAGTCTGTTTCCAAAGAAAGGTCGTTGACTTTTGAGCGGCTCTGCTATTTTGATCCTTTTTAACTACTGATGATTTGAAACATTGAAGTGAATAGAAATTAAAAAAACGAAATAGCACTGTAAAAGAGGAGTGCACACACAATTAAGATATCGCGGCGGGACCTAATGTACCATCCTTTAAGGTTTTTGGCCAAAATCGGTGCCGTTTTTCGGAAACACACTATACCTTTGGTCCCGCAACGATTTTAGTTAGTTGTCTGCGTACTCCTCTTTTACAGTGCTATTTCGTTTATTATATCTCTTCTGTTCACTTCAATGTTTCAAATTCTTTTTGAATAAAAACGAGATATTTTTCAAGATTGCCCAACAGTCCAATCCTTTGGAAACAGACTATACAAGACTGGCTATAGTCGCCCAATCGCGCGACCGAAATTGAGGTCTTTTTCTCGCGGAAAGACCGTGTACCAAAAAATCCTTTAGTCTGCCAACCGACCCATGGCTGTTTGAACACACGTACTATACCTTTTCGACTTACACTATCAGCGGAAACTTTTACCAAGACCTTGTTTGCGTCTTTTACCGCCCTTATCAGTACATTCTTCTTTTAGTAGATAACTAGCCGCATCCAAACCGACGCTTTTTTGCATTAGGGGAATGTCTCACAAAAGAACCTCCTTCTCGTTTCGCAGGTTTTTAGCACAGTCTCATAAATTTTTTTTAGAATGTCCGTGGAGGTAAAGGAAAGCTTCCAAATCGTGGAAAGAAACGTTTACGATACTACAATTGGAGCAGCTGAGGTAAGAAAGCTGATAATCTTATTAAGTGAAAGTTTCAGTTGATTGCGCGGGTAAACCAACTTTTGGAAATAGAACTGGATGACTCGGACGAAGAGGAGCTTCGATATTATGTGAATGTTACGACAATTGCGACTCAAGACCTCAACGAAGCTGCCGATTTGATCGATAAACAAGTCAGTTTTGAGAGACAGAGAGAGAGAGAGAGAGAGAGAGAGAGAGACAGAGAGACAGAGAGACACATATACAGATAAACATAGAAACAAAAGAACAGAAAGACAGAGAGACAGAGAGACAGGGAGACAGAGAGACAAAAAGACAAAAAGACAGAGAGACAGAGACACATAGAGACAGAGAGACAGAGAGAATGAAAGACAGAGAGACAGAGAGAAAGAGAGAAAGAGAGACAGAGAGACAGAGTGACAGAGACAAAGAGAGAAAGAGAGAAAGAGAGAAAGAGAGAAAGAGAGAAAGAGAGAAAGAGAGAAAGAGAGAAAGAGAGAAAGAGAGAAAGAGAGACAGAGAGACAGAGTGACAGAGAGAAAGAGAGAAAGAGAGAAAGAGAGACAAAGAGACAGAGAGACAGAGAGACAGAGAGACAGAGAGACAGAGAGACAGAGAGACAGAGAGACAGAGAGACAGAGAGACAGAGAGACAGAGAGACAGAGAGACAGAGAGACAGAGAGACAGAGAGACAGAGAGACAGAGAGACAGAGAGACAGAGAGACAGAGAGACAGAGAGACAGAGAGACAGAGAGACAGAGAGACAGAGAGACAGAGATAGAGAGACAGAAACACAGAGACAGAGAGACAGAGAGACAAAGACACAGAGAGACAGAGAGACAGAGAGACAGAGAGACAGAGAGACAAAGACACAGAGAGAAAGAGAGAAAGAGAGAAAGAGAGACAAAGAGACAGAGAGACAGAGAGACAGAGAGACAGAGAGACAGAGAGACAGAGAGACAGAGAGACAGAGAGACAGAGATTCAGAGATACAGAGAGACAGAGAGACAGAGAGACAGAGAGACAGAGAGACAGAGAGACAGAGAGACAGAGAGACAGAGAGACAGAGAGACAGAGAGACAGAGAGACAGAGAGACAGAGAGACAGAGAGACAAAGATAGAGAGACAGAAACACAGAGACAGAGAGACAGAGAGACAGAGAGACAGAGAGACAGAGAGACAGAGAGACAGAGAGACAGAGAGACAGAGAGACAGAGAGACAGAGAGACAGAGAGACAGAGAGACAGAGAGACAGAGAGACAGAGAGACAGAGAGACAGAGAGACAGAGAGACAGAGAGACAGAGAGACAGAGAGACAGAGAGACAGAGAGACAGAGAGACAGAGAGATAGAGAGACAGAGAGACAGAGAGACAGAGAGATAGAGAGACAGATAGACAGAGAGACAGAGAGACAGAGAGACAGAGAGACAGAGAGACAGAGAGACAGAGAGACAGAGAGACAGAGAGACAGAGAGACAGAGAGACAGAGAGACAGAGAGACAGAGAGACAGAGAGACAGAGAGACAGATAGACAAAGAGACAGAGAGACAGAGAGACAGAGAGACAGAGAGACAGAGAGACAGAGAGACAGAGAGACAGAGAGACAGAGAGACAGAGAGACAGAGAGACAGAGAGACAGAGAGACAGAGAGACAGAGAGACAGAGAGACAGAGAGACAGAGAGACAGAGAGACAGAGAGACAGAGAGACAGAGAGACAGAGACACGGAGACGGAGAGACGCAGATACACAGAGTCAGAGACGCAGAGAGACAGAGATTCAGAGATACAGAGAGACAGAGAGACAGAGAGACAGAGAGACAGAGAGACAGAGAGACAGAGAGACAGAGAGACAGAGAGACAGAGAGACAGAGAGACAGAGAGACAGGTAGACAGAAAGACAGAGAGACAGAGAGACAGAGAGACAGAGAGACAGAGAGACAGAGAGACAGAAAGACAGAGAGACAGAGAGACAGAGAGACAGAGAGACAGAGAGACAGAGAGACAGAGAGACAGAGAGACAGAGACACGGAGACGGAGAGACGCAGATACACAGAGTCAGAGACGCAGAAAGACAGAGATTCAGAGAGACAGAGAGACAGAGAGACAGAGAAACAGAGAGAGAGAGAGACAGAGAGGCAGAGAGGCAGAGATACAGAGAGACAGAGAGACAGAGAGACAGAGAGACAGAGAGACAGAGAGACAGAGAGACAGAGAGACAGAGAGACAGAGAGACAGAGAGACAGAGACACGGAGACGGAGAGACGCAGATACACAGAGTCAGAGACGCAGAAAGACAGAGATTCAGAGAGACAGAGAGACAGAGAGACAGAGAGACAGAGAGACAGAGAGACAGAGAGACAGAGAGACAGAGAGACAGAGAGACAGAGAGACAGAGAGACAGAGAGACAGAGAGACAGAGAGACAGAGAGACAGAGAGACAAAGATAGAGAGACAGAAACACAGAGACAGAGAGACAGAGAGACAGAGAGACAGAGAGACAGAGAGACAGAGAGACAGAGAGACAGAGAGACAGAGAGAC